>VCAZ01000083.1:1701917-1801917 GCA_005784505.1 Bagarius yarrelli
ATTAAACATGCCTTTGAGATAACACCCCAACACCCCCACCCCCCACCCCCGGTTTCTTCTTTGAGCTCTGAACTTAGTTACACCACCGACTCATGAGATTTGACCCACATTTTTAACTCCAGAGTGATCAGACCTGAAGTTGTAAAAACCAAGTCTGATCAGTTAACGACTGTTTCCTGAGCGCACAAGTTCACCGGAGCGCCGTTATTATTTCACCCCATCACCCAGATCTAAATACGGAGCCAAAGGTTAAAGGTCACAGCCCCTTAGCTCAGCGTTTGTAACTAGTTAATGTGGACTGAAGGACAAATAAAGCATTAAAGACACCAAACAAGAATCAGAAACAAGGAGTCCAAACGTGGAATAAGGAAAAAGTCCTTTTAATTTCAACCATGAATAAAAATAACTTTTAAAAATAAAAAAGAGGTTTGATCACAATCCAACATACAGTTTATTAAATCAGTACATTAAAGCAAACTGCAGAGGAAGTGAAGTGACATGAAATGAATCGGATTTTGGACTGTGATTGACTGAAGACAGGACATTGGTTGTTTGGGTTTTTTTTTCATTTAGAAAATCTAAAGACAAAGCAAAACAATTGATTATTAAAACTATTCATTAATTAGTGAAGGACATCCCATTAAATATTAATGCTGGCGATTATATTCAGTGACATTAAGGCAAATTTCCTGTGCTACTCTTTAAAGTAGGCAGTGATCTCAAACCCTGCAGCAACGTCGCTGATCCTCAGCCCGTGAAGATGAGAACCTGATCCTGATTCGGCCTGCAGTCTTCCCATGTAAGGCTTCTGCGAAACCACCACTTGGAATCAAATGATTGCCCTTCAGACACGGGGGAGGGGGGGAGGGGGCAGCAAACCATGGCACAGTGAAAAGGCCAAGATACACACCAGCGACACACACACACACACACACACACACACACACGCACACGCAGTGGAATGTTCAGATTTTACATTAAAAATTAACTCGTAGAAAAAACAGCATAGAACCAAAGATCAGACCCGTTAATAAATTTTCCCTAAAAACAAAACTTCATAACAGATTATAAAACTTTACAATCACCCACATCGTCACCTGACGTCACTGCAATCTACAAAAATAATACATTTATTTATATTCATTTATTTATCAAAAGTAGGAAAGTCTTTACAGAACAGTTCTACAGGAGGTGTGAACCTGTCAGGAGTGTGAACAGGAACGCTGAGGTTTCAGACTTAAACAAAAACATTGAAATGCTGGAGAGTCTTTAAAACATCGTCATCATCGTCATCGTCATCGTCGTCGTCGTCATGGACTCGGGCACGTTGGTGTGAATTTTAGTCCTGAAGTTCCTCTGGTTTGGAGACACTTTGGTTCCTTCAGCTGGAGTCTAAAACAGACATCAACGTTACATCACTGATAAATACAACACGATGAACAGAAATAAAAATAAACCGAACCCTTCACTAATGGGGAAAGAGCTCAAGTCCATGTGGTGCGGCGTCTGAGCCCAAACAAAAATATTATTTTCTATTTTTCTAGACTCTCTCCAACATTACTGTCTTTAACAATAACAGGAAGCGCTTACAGTGTTGCTGATCAGAAGATCGGGGGTTCAATTCCCACCATCCATCAAGCTGCTACTGCTGGGCCCTTGAGCAAGGCCTTTAGATCAGGACACCAGCTGATGGACACCGGTGATGGAACTCCTCTGAGTTCTGGATAAGTGGTAGACATCCTCATCCAAAGCAACTTACATTTATCCCTTTGATACACTGAGTGGAGTGATTGAGGGGTAAGGGCCTTGCTTAGGGGCCTCAGCAGTGGGTGGTGCTGGAAATTGAACACACAACCCTCTGGTCAGCAGTCCAACACTCTAAACAAGGAGCTACCACTTGCCCCCAGTTTAATTCTCTGCTTATCTCCTACAGCTACTGCTCAGTTAGCTGTCACACAGCTCTCACTGATGTCTCCATTCATCTTTGGAGAACCTTTTCTGGAACTTCTCCTGATCATTGAAGAGACAATGAATTGCTAATTCAATGCAAAAGTTTGTACACCCCCACTAAAGTCCTTTACTGTGGGATAGATGGTGTGTGTGTGTGTGTGTGTGATGTTACAAATGAAATTAAGAGATGTTCTGATTATTGCTCAGTGCCTCAACCCCACACGGTGTGGGGAGATGCAGCTGCTGGTGTGTGTGCATGCGTGTATGTGTGTGTGTGTGTGTGTGTGTGTGTGTGTGTGTGTGTGTGTGTGTGTGTGTGTGTGTGTGAGTTGGACATATGTGCAAAGGCAGCAGAGCAGCTCTGTTCTGATGGAGGTCATCTATAGCCATGCTGAATATAAATCAGTTGCAGGAGCCTTCAGGAGCTCGACTTCAGCAATGTGCAGATATAAGGAGAATCTAAATTAAGCTCAACGCTGTTAAGTCACTGAGGAAACCTAAACCCAGAAATGCCGTGGCAGGAAGACGGATCGGCCACAGTTGCAGCAAGAAAGATAGAGATAGAGAGAGAGAGAGAGAGAGAGAGAGAGACACACGAGTCAGGGGTGTTGAGGGATGTTGGTGGGGTACCTCGTTGGAGAGGGGGGCGACGGGTGTGTTTAATCAGATCACTCTGTGACAGTTCTTCCATGATCCAGGTGAGGGAGCTGGAGCAGTATTCCAACTAAGAGAGAAAGAGAGAGAGAGAAATGATGTAATGAATGAAATAATTTGAGACGATCAGCTCTTAAAGAACATTCATTTTAAAAGACTCAAGCTTCCTGTTCCACTAGATCATCTGGGTCATGTGACTGTGTGGGTCATGTGACTGTGTGGATTTGATCATTTAGTTCCAATAGTATGAGTAAGATCAGACGTTAATGTGAGGAGGTCTGGGGTTCAGTCGGGGTTCCAGTTTATCCCAGCATGTCTTCATGGAGCTCAGGGGTTTTGTGCACAGGGACGTAGTTATGCTGGAAGTGTGTGTGTTTGAGTCTCTTGGTTCAGGTTCAGACATACAGAGAGGTTCAAGACGAGTGAGTGTGATCAGGGGGGCACATACTTTTGATCATTGAGTGTATATTCTTATGGATTCATTTATGAGCTCAGTGTGATTTTTTTAATATATTTTTTAAATATGTATTTATACCAACTCTAATTAACCTAACAATAGAATATGCTAATTAACTATTTAAATATGCAAATATGGTGCAGGTAAATAAAAACAAACATATAGCTTAGATTATCAATCACAATAATAATTTTATTAAAATTAAAAATATATATATTTTAAGAATACATTAAATAATATGCAAGTATATATATATATATAAAAAGTGTGTGTGTGTGAGACAGTTGGTGTGTGCTGAGTATGCGAACAAATAGCAGCTGTTGCAAACACACACACACACTTCTCACATAGACTCCACACACACGTATCTTGCAAAAACACTTCTTCCTCTTTTTCTCTCACTTTTCTCACACTCACACACACACACACACACACACACACACACACACACACACACACACACACACACACACACACACACACCACACACACACACACTTTTCACTGACCTCAGACTCCAGCGCCCTCAATCTACGGTCTTGGTCTCGAATCTCTGCCATCTGTTTTAGCATGTTGTCCACCCTACAGACACACACACACACACACAAACACACACACATACACACATAGAGCACCCAATTCAGCAAGCCTAAACATTCTTATAGTCTCCTGTTTTCACACACAGACGTAATCGGAGCCGCTGCAGCGAGTCTCCTGAAATGGAGTGTGTTTAGCGCTCGGCTCCGAGCCTAAAATGATACATGGTTCTAACATAAAGCTACATCAACCCCACACAGTGAACCGGAACACACAGAGTCGCTGTTACGTACACACCGTCATTACACTGAAAAAAACAAACCAGTGTGAGAAGTGTGTGTGTTTGAGTTCATGACTTTCATCTGATCAGAGAACCACCTTCAACTTCAGCACAGGAATCAACAGAACAGAAGGCGGAGTTTCACTGCCTACATGAGTTTAATTAAACCTCAGAAATAAACCTAAAGAGTGAATTTAATCAAATAACCAATAATCTGAGATAATCTAACCTCAGGTTTTTTTATAGATTAAGTTGATCAATCAAAAAATCTGAGGTTAAATAATTAAAACAACCAACTGAGGTTTACGGTGCAGGTCACATGACCTGATTCAATCCTTATTTATTAATTTATTCGCTTCGTTATTCGTTTTTCTCCCCACTTGTCACGCTCACTTTATTGGAAGCTTAATAATCAATAAAAAAAAATTCACTTAATAATCAGTTCTGTGTCTGTCGTTTCAGTGTGTGTGTGTGTGTGTGTGTGTGTGTGTGTGTGTGTCACTGAGAGATGGCGATACTGACTTGGAGGACGTGCGTCTGAGCCGCTCGGTGTCGCTGTCTCTCAATTTCTTACTCTGAGTCGAGAGCAGGTTCTCCTTCTGTACCGCTTCCCAGGTGTTCAACCTGCTCGCCTGCCTCCCACTCAGAGTCAACACTGAAAAACAAACTCCCTCAGTAACATCCTGTAATTACAGAGTGCAGACGGTGTGGAGTGTGTGAAGTGTTCAGAGCATAGTGTGTGTGTAGTCTGTGTATATTGTGTTTAAAATGTTTGTATAGCATGTGTATTGTGTTTATGTATGTATAGTGTCTGCTGTGTGTATTGTTTGTGTAGAGTGTGTATGTATGTGTGTAGTGTTCGTAGTGTGTACAGTGTGTGGTGTGTTCACGTACTAAAGTGTTTGATTTTCACAGACGGAACTTTGCGGATTGTTCTCTTGACGAAGAGTCGCAGGTGAGAGAGGATGATGAAGGGTGGAGCCAGACAGGGGCGAGAGTGATACTCCACAATCAGATTATAGCGCTGGAACTTCCAGTGAACATCACTGTGCTCCTGTACCTTACTGAACGTGTAGCTGCGCACACACACACACACACACACACCATGTTAACCTACGGCACTGTTTACACAAACGTCTACTGATTTCTCCTCTGTAGGAAGTAAAGGTGGGGCTTGGAGCAGGGGGACACCTGAACATGGCGATGAGCAGGTTGAGCAGCAGGACGTTGGTGACCAGCAGGTAGACAGAGAGCAGGATGAGGACCAGCCAGTTGGCTTCAGACTGTGGACACGGTTCTGCTCCCTGCTGGATCATCGTCACGTTGTTGGTGCAAACCTTCTGTATACGTTTATGAGCTGCAGGAACAATAACACACCCGAATGAGCAACACACACATACACACATACACACACACACCTGCACACATTTACACACCATCTATCTCATCTAGTGGAATTTGTCCAAAAATGTGCAGATACGGTCTGTAGAAGACTCGACGAATCACCCAGTAGGGTCGCGGGTCGTAGGCGTAGATCAGCGCCTGATTGGCTACACCGTACGCCAGCAGCCACACCCCCAGGAAGAAAAGGAAGAAGAAAACATCCTTTACCTAAAACACAGACAGAAACACACACACTTGAAACTTACATGCAGCAGACAGCATTTTCGCAAGAATTATGGGAGGTCATAAAAGTGGGTGTGGTTTAAGGGGCGGAGTTACAGTAGAGAGTAAAGAAGGCGTGGCCATATTTCTCACCATTTTACCGACAATGATAATTTTGGGTCCGAGGTGTTTATTAACAGCGAAGATGTGAATGAGACGGAGAGTGAAGACCATGTAGTCCACACACAGTACAGAGCGACCGAACTCATATGACCAGTGAAACATCCTGTACACACACACACACACACACACACACACAGCTGAAAATAAAAACTCATGTCTTATATACAATACAGTACTACAAACATGAACACCCCGAATACACACACACACCTGCAGATAAGGCCGAGGGTGAAGAGGCAGATGGCGGTGAGGTCACACTTATTCCACATGTCCTGGATGTATAACCCCATACTCTGATGAAAACTCCCCGAACCACTGACAAACGACTGCCAGACACCAGAAACACAAACTCAGTGTGTGTTTGTGTGCGTGTGTGCGTACGTGTGTATGTGTGTTGTGCACGTACCTGTCGAATCTCCTCACAGACGAGAGTAAATACCCAAAAGTACAACAGATACTCGATGTGGGCGGGGCCGTCTGGAGGCGGAGGTTTGAATTCGACCAATAGGATGTAAGCGAACAGGATGAGGAAGAGGAAGTACATCAACACGTTGCCTAGAAACGATGTGACAGGCGCAAACCAGAACTGACGCCAGCGGTGGACGATGTACGGGTGTTTCCGGGAAGAAACTGGGTTATCTGTAACACACACAAAAACACACATACTGTAAGAGACACACACCCACAGTGCCACACACACACAGTGCGACACGCAGACACATGGTGTGACGCACACAAACACACACACTGTAAGAGAGAGACACACAATGTGACACACAAGGTGCAACACGCAAACACACGGTGCGATGCACCACACACAGGGCACCCCCCCACACACACACACAGCGCGACACCCCCGCACGCAGCGCGACACCCCCGCACGCAGCGCGACACCCCCGCACGCAGCGCGACACCCCCGCACGCAGCGCGACACCCCCGCACGCAGCGCGACACCCCCGCACACAGCAAGATAATGTGCTGTTCTGAACTCTTAACTCACTTTTAAAGTCTTTGGTTAAAGCAGTTTGTTCCTCCACATCATCCTCCCTGTGGGAGTGAACACACACACACTGTTACACACACTGTTACACACACTGTTACACACACTGTTACACACACTGTTACACACACACAGCTGATATAATTACAATACAGTACAATGAGTAAGATAGTAAAGAGAAAGTGTTTACGTGTGTGTGAGATCAGCTAGAGAATAAACATGACCAGTTGAGGCTCTGTCCCTGTTATCATCCGGCTTACTGTCTTCCTCCCTGAGAGACAGACGGATAGAGAGAGAGACAAAGAGACAGAGACACAGATATTAAGACATACAGACAGTAAGACAGATATAGACCAGGACATTTATAGAGCCAGAAAGAGTATATAGAGACAGAGATTGAGAGAGACAGAGTGAGAACGATATAGAGTGAGACAGATAAGAACAGTAAGAAAGACAGAGTGGGAGACAGAGGTATAAAGCAAGACAGATTTAGCATGAAACAGAAAGTGAAACAAAGAGTGACACAGATATAGAGAGAGACAGACAGAAAATAGGAGAGAAAGCGACAGACAGAGAGCAAGATGAATTTAGAGCAACCAGAGCGTTAAGAGTGAGACAGGGAGAGTGAGAGAAACAGAGCATTAGAGACAGAGAGTGAGACAGATGTCGAATGACACAGATGAACACAATGATGGTCATGTGATGTGCTGTGTTTCTTACATGTGCTGTGTGATATCAGCCAGAGAGAAAGCTACAGAATTCAGACCCTGAAGACCACCTGCATGTCTGTCCTCATGCTCTCTGAAAGACACACACACACACACACACACACACACACACAGTGAACATTACTGGAGTATCCTTGGAAAAAAAACATCATTATGTCAGGCAGACACCATACAGAGAAAGAGACAGAGAGACATACTAAACTCAGACAGACAAAGACATATAGAGATATACAAAGAGAGACAGACAGAGAGACAAGGAGAGACAAACAGAAACAGGCATACAGACATACAGGGGTACAGAGAGACAGACAGTTAGGTGTATGATAAATAATAAATGTAGAGGAAAAGGAGAATATGAAAAAGCGTCTTCTGACCTGAAGGTGATGAAGTTGGTGTAGATGAGAGGAGGAAACAGGAAGGTTATGATGAGTTTCCAAACTTCAGTCCGACTGTGCATGTCACCCCACCAGATCTGAGCCAGCAGACCCTGTCTCACACACACACACACACACACACACACACACACACACACACACACACACACACACACGTCAGAGGAACATCAGAACTTCACTTTTTTTATGAAAAGACTTTCTGTGTGAGTTTTAGTGTATGGAATCTTCAATGCAAGTGTGTATGTGTTGTGTGTGAAAAGTCTGCAGTGTGTGTTAGGAATCTCCTCTGTGTGTGTATGTGTGTGTTAGGAATCTCCTCTGTGTGTGTATGTGTGTGTGTGTAAGAAGTCTCCAGTGTGTGCATCAGTGAGAGGATCTTCAGGACAGAGGAGTTTCCACTGCATGAAGTTCTTCAGGAAGCTGATAAGACGTGTCTGAGCGGTGCAGTGATGATCTGCTTACCTGCACACCGTCATGGCTGAAGAAAAGTCGGGCGTCGGCTGCTGTGGCCATCTGTAGACAGGTAGCTCCGCCCCAGAATGGTGACATCCTGATAAGCAGCGTGAAGGAGCGCGTCTCGTTACTCTGGTAGCAGGCGCTGAACATGTCTACACACACACACACACACACAGTCTTAGATTATTAGCAAACTCTGATGAATGTTCTGTAGTTTAATGGGATTTAAGCTGCCATGTGGATCATTCAGGGGGTTGGCGATGTGTGTGTATGTTCTCACCATGAGCCAAGTCCTCAAACTTCTGTGACAGCTCCTTCATGGTCAGCTGGGTCTCGGTCTCGTTTTCCAGCTTGGACATCTCTCTGAGGATCTTGCACGCACTGAGGGCGCTCATTACAGACTCCCCCGCCTGACAGACAGACAGTGAGACAGACAGACAGACAGACAGACAGACAGACAGACAGACAGACAGACAGACAGACAGTGAGACAGACAGACAGTATGTGAGGAACAGGAATATGATATAGATTAAGATGGAGATGGATAAAGGATTGTTTACCATCTCCCAGAAAAAGAAGGACATCTCCCTGCGGTTCTGCAGAACGGCCCAGATGAAGAGAGACGCCCAGGGGAAGGCCACCGCCTGATGACGGTATGCACAGTCACCCTGCAGAATCTTATTCACATGCTGAGGGAGAGAGAGACAGACAGACAGAAAGAGATACAAAGAGAGAGAGAGAGAGAGAGAGAGAGAGAGAGAGAGAGAGAGAGAAAAAAAAAAAAAAAAAAGAGAGAGAGAGAGAGAGAGAGAGAGAGAGAGAGAGAGAAAAATGAAATAGAGAAAAAGAATCAGGGAGAAAATGAGGATATAAATTGGGACCATGATTAAAACATGAGATTGTGTGAAAGCGGCGTGTGTTCGAACCTTGGTGGCTTTCCTGGTACTGGCTCCGGGTTCCAGGCCGAGGGGTGTGTAATAAAACGACTGGCACGTGCCCCTGAAAATCTCCCCTACTACCCGTGAAACCTGAAACACAAAACAAGCGTTAAAAGCACATAGGCCCTGAGATATTAAACTCCTCCCCTGTGTGAACTCTGACCCCTGACCTCTAACAGGGTGAGCCCCTGCGCACTCGCCGGCCCCGGCACTAGACTCTTGAGCTCCTTGCAGTTCCCGTCCTCTGAGTCGGGTGAACCTCCCTGAGAGAGCACCATGTTGTGTCTCTCTCTCAGCTTCGTCTGCAGCAGTGTGTAAGCCAGCGAGCTGCTGGGGAGAGACTGATACAGAGCCTCCAAACGCTCGTACGTCAGATACTCCAGAATATTCAAGCCGTTCTCCGTAAAGAGACGAACAAACTGAGGCTTATCGTTCACCAGGGCGTCAGTCATGGAGTCCTCCAGATCATCATACTGAGAGAGAGAAAGCAGGAGAGACAACATGAGTAGAAGAGACAGAGCGAGAGAGAAAGAAAGCGGAAGAGACAACGAGAGAGAGAGAGAGAAGCATGAAAACAAATAATTTACAACACAGTGTGTAAAAGTGCCTGCACTTCCTCTGACCTTCCACTGGATGTCGCCATTAAACAGCTCGCTCTTAGCGATGTCCACTCTGTTCCAGGCCACAGCCAGCTTCAGCTCCTCGGTGTACTCACTGGAGTTACTATTCACCTGCTTACTGGCTACACACACACACAGACACACACACACACACACACACACACACACACACACACACACACACACAGACACACACACACACACACACACAATTCCAGCTGAATGATTCGCACATTATTTGCAACTCAAATTTTAAACCACGTCCCCACATGACCCAAGGACAGACAGAGAGAGACGCAAACTTCACCTCGAACCAGTGCTCGCAAGATCACCGTCTCGTAATCATCAGGACTGTCCTGCTCTCCGTGGAACACCGTGATCAGAGATCTGTTTTGGTAGATACGCAGACACTGCAGAGAGACACAAGTCATACAGGAAGATGGACAGCCATACAGGAATACAGACCAACAAAGAGGGAGGCATTAAGACAGGCAAAGACAAAGACATACAGACAGGTAGACAAACGGAGAGACAGGCAGGCAGGCAGGCAAGCAGACAGGTAGGCAGGGTGACAGACATTCAGAGGGGGTTTCATTGATTGATTAAACTTGAAAATGCGCCTGAAGTTCATAGAGAAGCTCTTTCCCTCTCACCTGGTCCACCAGCTTCTCCAGCATTTTTTCAGAGGGGAAATGTCTCTTGATGATTTCTCGCACTCTGTCTCGGAGTTCAGAGTTGGAGGAGTCTCTGTCCTCTCCGTCCACAGGAGACGCCTCTCTGCCCAGGTCACTCAGCAACTCCGAGATCATGTCCGCCGCGGGACCTGAACCGTTCAACACCAACCAGGGTGTGTACTTCTTCAAAGACATGTCCATCCTCTAACCATACACACACACACACACACACACAAACTACTCTTAGCCATTCAAAATCAAAAACCTCTTTTAAAGTGAAAACAACACAGCGGTTCAGACAAACAGAGGCCCCAGCCCATCAGACTACCCCACCAGAATATACCCCACCAGAATACCCCACAGAATACCCCACAAGATGATACCACACTGAAGTCCACCTCTACCCCACAAGACCACACTATTATCAGACCACAAGACTATACTCCATTAGACCCAACCCCAATTAGATAATTTAACAAAACCAACAGCCTTTAAACTCATAAGAGACAAACTTCCTGTGTGACCCCATTATACTGTCAGACCCCAAAGACCCACAAAAGACCACACCACATCCAACCCCACATTCTTCAACACAGCCATCAGACCCCATTCTTCCACATCAGCAGCAGACACCCACCCCTGTCGGACACCATCCCCATCAGACTCCACCCATGTTATACCCCTATCCACTTTTAGACCCTATCCAAATCCGAATTAGACCAGTCTGTCAGGCCCCACCCTACCCCCTCATTTCTTTAAGGAGGATATGGAAAACAGGAATAACGCCTAATAACACACCTTCAGGACAGACGCATCTCCAGAAATCAACATACACAAGACGGGGATCTCGATACTGCCGCTGCCTAAGGGGGAGGAGAACAGGGTCAGAGCAGCTCGACCTGCTTAAAGCCAACTTTTCTTAAAAACACACACACACACACACACACACACAGGCTTTACTTTACCTCAGGGGTGTGTGAGACTTCTTCTGCTTTTCAGTGTATAATAACTATTTACATATTTCAACACAGCAGATATAAATCTGCCCCGAGTCTGTAAGAACTTTATTTACACATAACGTCTTATTTAAATGATTTAATGTAAATATGATCTCTACTCCATCAGACTCGTTATTTTGTTATTCTTCACACTTCCGTGTAGAGGAAGGACACCGGATGGATGAGGACCTCATTCACTAATCTCTCAATGTTCCTCCCTTCCTCATCACCGCTCTATTTAAAGCTCATGTTTACCGTTTATATTTTTATAAAAGAATCAAAGGAAGTCTGCGATTGGCTCAGTGTCGCCGTGTGACTGCAAGCAGGACGACCCAAACCATCAGTGGCAGAAGAACCAGAGGAGAGACAGGACATTACTGAGGGATGGATTCTCAGAACTTTGCATTAATAATTTTTATATAAGCACAAAAATTAAAGGCCTGACAAGAAAATGGAGTTATTAACAGAATATTTTTATATACAATTAGACACAGTTCAGTGGAAGAGAGTGTTAGACCCCCAACTGGATAAATGTAAGATAACGACACCAGACAAATGTAAAGTAAGGTGTGATTGTTAGGGATTGGGCAGCACGGTGACTTAGTGGTTGGCAATGTTTCCTTAAAGCAAGAAGGTCCTGGGTTCGATTCCCAGGCCACCCACAGTCCAAAATACATATATATGTTAGGTTGATAGGTGCCCATAGGAGTGAGTGTGAGTGGGTGTGATGGACTGGTGACCAGGGTGTCACCTGCCTTTCGCTGGGATAGGCCAATGTTAGGGGGTTGGTGTGATTGTTAGGGGTTGTGTGATTGTTAGGGGTTGTGTGATTGTTAGGGGTTTGTTAGGGGTTGTGTGATTGTTACGGGTTTGTTAGGGGTTGTGTGATTGTTAGGGGTTGTGTGATTGTTATGGGTTTGTTAGGGGTTGTGTGATTGTTAGGGTTATGGGTTTGTTAGGGGTTTGTTAGGGATTGTTAGGGTTGTGTGATGTTAGGGTTGTGTGATTGTTAGGGTTTGTTAGGGGTTGATGTGATTGTTATGGGTTTTGTTGAGGGGTTGTGTGATTGTTAGGGGTGGGGGTTTTTTGTGATTGTTATGGGTTTGTTAGTGGTTTGTGGTGATTGTTAGGGGTTTTGTGGTGATTGTGTTATGTTATGGGGGGTTTGTTAGGGGTTGTGTGATTGGGGTTTTGTGTTATTATGTTTGTTAGGGGTTGTGTGTGGTGTTTGTGTGGGTTTGTTATTGTTAGGGGTTTTGGATGTATTGGGTTTTTAGGGGTTGTGTGGATTGTTAGGGGGTTTTGTGATTATTATGGGTTTGTTGAGGGGTTGTGTGATTGTTAGGGGTTTTGTGAATTGTTGTGGGTTTGTTAGGGTTGTGTGATGGTTAGGCGTAGGGGTTGTGTTTTGGGTTAGTTTAGGGGTTGTGTGATGGTTATGGGGTTTGTTGTAGGGGTTGTGTGATTGGTTTAGGGTTTGTTAGGGGTTTGTGTGTGTATGGTTGTTGGGGGTTGTTGTTAGGGGTTTGTTGTTTTAGGGGTTAGGGTTTGTGTGATTGTTAGGGGTTTGTTAGGGTTAGGGGTTGTGTGATTGTGTAGGGTTGTTAGGGGGGTTTGTTTAGGGTTTGTTGGGGTTGTTAGGGGTTTGGTGGTTAGGGGTTGTGTGATTGGTTAGGGGTTTGTTAGTAGGGGTTTGGGGTGATTGTTAGGGGTTTGTTAGGGGTTGTGGGGTGATTGTTAGGGTTTGTTAGGGTTGTGTGAGTTAGGGTTGTGGGGTTTGTTAGGGGTTGTGTAGGGTTTGTTAGGGGTTGTGTGATTGTTAGGGGTTTGTTAGGGGTTTGTTGGTGTGGTTGTTAGGGGGTTGTTAGGGGTTGTGTGGTTAGGGTTGTTAGGGGTGGTTGATGTTTTGGTTAGGGGTTTGTTAGGGGTTGTGTGGTTTGTTAGGGGTTTGTTAGGGGTTGTGTGATTTGTTAGGGGTTGTGTGTTGGGGTTTGTTAGGTTTTGTAGGGGGTTTGTTAGGGTGGGTTAGGGGGTTGTTAGGGGTTTGTTTAGGGGTTGTGGTTGGGGTTTGTTAGGGGTTTGTGTGATTGTTAGGGTTTTGTTAGGGGTTGTGGTGGTGTGATTGTTAGGGTTTGTTAGGGTTTGTGTGTGTTTAGGGGTTTGTTAGGGGTTGTTAGGGGTTTGTGTAGGTTTGTTAGGGGTTTGTTAGTTGTTTGTTAGGGGTTGTGTGATTGTTAGGGGTTGTGTGATTGTTATGGGTTTGTTAGGGGTTGTGTGATTGTTAGGGGGTTTGTTTGTTAGGGGGTTTGTTAGTTGTGTGGTTGTTAGGGGTTTGTTAGGGGGTTGTGTGTTGTTTAGGGGTTGTGTGGTTGTTAGGGGTTTTGTTAGGGGTTGTGTGTTGTGTAGGGGTTGTTAGGGGTTGTGTGTGGTTGTAGGGGTTGTGTTAGTTAGGGGTTTTGTTGTTGTTAGTGGGTTTGTTTTAGGGGTTTGTGTGATTGTTAGGGGTTGTTGTTAGGTTGTGGGGTTGTTAGGGGTTGTGTGATTGTTACGGGTTTGTTAGGGGTTGTGTGATTGTTAGGGGTTGTGTGATTGTTACGGGTTTGTTAGGGGTTGTGTGATTGTTACGGGGTTGTTAGGGGTTGTGTGATTGTTACGGGTTTGTTAGGGGTTGTGTGATTGTTACGGGTTTGTTAGGGGTTTGTGTGGGTTTGTGGGGTTTGTTAGGGGTTGTGTGATTGTTAGGAGGGGTTGTGCAACAAAGAAAGGGCGCATCCGAGTGTATCTTGACAGTCAGTCGAAATATGCAAATTTCACACACAAGCACACACATACACATACAAACAAATACACACATACACACACATTGAAGTTTTATTCCTCTCACCCCAGATCCCAGTGCGCTGATGGGAGATGAAGTTCTCCAGGTTGGTGATAAAGCTGATGTCTCCTCCACGGCGGCCGATGCTCCCGTCATCCACCAGAAGAAAAGCCTGATAATTACTGTCCAGGTAACAGGAGTCCTGAGACGTGTTCTGGACATAATACCTGGCCGGGAAGCTGCCCTGTGGGGACCAGAGCAATGTGGGACAGTTAGTGTGTGACACAGGTTTAAATGTGTGCAGGTGATCTTTAGGTGTGTTTGAACATTTTTGCACCTCTGGGTTGATGAGTTGTTGTCGGTTGTTTACGAGTCCCCACGGTGCCACCCCCAGGGCTACCACTTTAGAATGGAATGTAGCCGCAGTTCCGTGATCCCTCACTGCCTCGCCCACACAGCGGCCCACACCTTCTCTCAGTCCACCGGTTATGATCCAGGCCCCTGACACACACACACACACAAAAAAACACACACACACACATTATAAATCTGCACTGCTGTCAGAGCCGCTGTTCTAAAATTCCTCAACACCTAGTGAACAGAGATCAGAAAGCGGAACTCAACAGTGTGTGTGTGTGTGTGTGTGTGTGTGTGTGTGTGTGTGTGTGTTTGTACTGGTTCACTTTACAAAGTGAAGTGATAGAGCAGAAAGAGGAGCTGAGACAGGTCGACAGTGAGACAGGTCGACAGTGAGACAGTGAGACAGGTCGACAGTGAGCTTTGGATGAACCTGACCAACGAGATGGAGCTGCTCTGTTCACAGCACTGTTTACATTCCATTCCACACACACAAGCACACGCACACGTGCACACACACACACACCACCACACACACACACACACACACACACACACACACACACACTTCCTAACAAAAGACAAACATTCAATTGAAAAACAACTGTACATCCTCACTCACAAAAACACACATACAGGGGTTACACAAATACACACACTTAGACACACAGCAGACAGATGGGTCAGACATACATGCACCTGCGCGCACACACACCTGCTTGCACACACACACACTCACCACCACACAGTTACAGAACCACACACACGTTGTGAGACAGGTGTTTAAGTGACTCAGTAACAACAAATAGAAATAAGGAAAGGTGACTCAGATAATAATGAGGTCAAAGGTCACCTGTGCTCTGTGCGGCACGCACAAGCCCCTGTCTCACCACGTCCCGCACCCAGCTTTTGACCTTCTCCTGACCGACTCCGCCCACCATCGACACTACCAGGTTGGGGGCAGGAAGACCCCAGTGCTGAGTCAAGATAGCGTAGACGATGGACGCGGGTGTGTCACATGACAGACGGAGGAACTTAGGAAAAAAAAAAATACATATATTAATAATACAACTGGTGAAGTATCCACTGTCTGTCTGTTTCTCAGGGTGTCTCACTTCCTTCTCTCAGTCTGTCTATCTCTTACATACGTTCTTCCTCTGGCACACTTTATCTCTCTCTCTCTTTTTCTGCCTGTCTCTTTCTCTCTCTCTCCCTTTCTCCTTGTCTGTCCCACTCTCTCTTTCATTCATATTATCTTCTTTGTCTGTCTGTCTTTCTTTCTTCTCTGTCTGTCTGTCTGTCTGTCTGTCTTTCTTTCTTCTCTGTCTGTCTGTCTGTCTTTCTTTCTTCTCTGTCTGTCTGTCTGTCTTTCTTTCTTTCTTCTCTGTCTGTTCTTCTCTGTCTGTCTGTCTGTCTGTCTGTCTGTCTTTCTTTCTTTCTTCTCTGTCTGTCTTTCTTTCTTTCTTCTTCTCTGTCTGTCTGTCTGTCTTCTTTTTCTGTCTGTCTTCTCTGTCTGTCTTCCTGTCTCTGTCTGTCCTGTCTGCTGTCTCCTTTCTGTCTTTCTGCTGCCCTGTCTCCTTCTCTTTGTCAGTCTCTCTCTATTAGTTAGTGTGTGTATGTGTGTGTGTGTGTGTGTGTGTGTGTTTCATACATAGCTGTGTCTGTGAGCGATGCCGGCGAATTTGAGTTCTCCATAGGCGTCAGTTGGACACTCGGATGTGTGTTTGGACGAGTCCCACTCAGTCACAATGGCAGAACTGAAATAATCCCCTGTAGCCACAGAACCATGAAGACCACGAGCTCCACCGCACTGACACTGATCCCCATTACTGGAGAGGGAGGGGCAGAGAGACAGACAGATAGATAGACATAGAGAAGGAGACAGACAAAGGGACTTTTAACTCAATAAATCAGTGTTTAAATGATCTTGTGACCTCTGCCAGGACCACCTTCCACAAAGAGAAATTTTAAGCTTCTGCAAAATCCCCCTGCAAGCTTCCCAAGAGCTTCATCCTACACCATTCTCTCTGTCTACAAAAGACTGTGTTTCCCTCTAGCAATAAGAAGATTAGCAAAATCTCCAAGAACTTTACCAATTCTCTGACTAATCTTACACGTCCAAGGACTTATTCACCATCACAACTTTCAACCTTAGCACCAGAAAAGGTTCAACAACTCATTCTGTCCTGCAATCATATCATCTGCCAACTGGATCCAATCCCCTCTGCAATGCTTCTTACCATCTCTCCTGATCTTCTGTCCATCATCTCTTCAAGCATCAATGGCTTCTTATCCTCTGGTCAGGCTTGATATACTTCAAGAATGCATGGGTTACTCCCATCATGATGAAACCTACTCTGGACCTCTCAGATATCAACAACTAAACACTGGTACAATGTTTCACTTTTCTTTCAAAATAACCCATTGGCCATAATCAAACGTCGCTCTACTTCTCACAGAACAACCTCCAAGATCTCAAACAGTCTGGGTTCAACCCTACAAAGATTGCCTACTTGACAGTCACTGAAAGGCTGCTTGCTGCTAGATCGTTCAACCTGTCCTCTGTCAAGTGGTGGCTCATGGTTAAGGTGTTGGATTACCAACTCGAAGATTGTGGGTTCGATTCCCAGGTCCACCAAGCCACCACTGCTGGGCGATCTGGATAAGGGCATCTGCCAAATGATGTAAATGTCATCCTCCTTCTAGACCTTTTAACAGTGTTTGACATTGTCAGCCACAAAACTTCGCTGTCCACACTCAAGTGTCCTGGTATTTGTGGAACAGCATGGCAAGGGTTTGCTTCCTACTTGGATGGTTGTTCATATGAGATAACATGGAGGGGAATGACATTTGCTCCACACAGACTCTCTACTGGTGTCCCGCAGGGCTCGGTACTTGGTCCTCTTTTTTTCTCCTTCCACAGCCAGTTGCTACATGGGTTCTCCCATTATTGTTATCCCAATAATATCCAACTCTCCCTTTCCTTTATTCCTTTAGAAACCACAGCTTCTGTCTGGATCCCAGCGTCTGATCTCAGCGTCTGATCTCAGCGTCTGATCTCAGCGTCTGATCTCAGCGTCTGATCTCAGCGTCTGATCTCAGCGTCTGATCTCAGCGTCTGATCTGCAGCTCGTTACCTTTTATTTTGTTGCACTTCTGTTAAATTAAGACGAATTAGAAGAGGAAGGAAGGCAGAAATGAAAAGAAGAAGCGATGTGAACGTGTTCCTTTTCTCTGTGAGCTGCAGTGTAATAAACACACACACACACACACACACACACACACACACGCCTCTGACAACTCAATCGCTTCACATCAATCACAAACACTTCTGAGACTCAGAGCTGTTCTGTTCAGTCCAACTTAATCTCTGAGATAAATCAGAAGCACATACACACCCTTAAACACACACACACACACACACACACACACACACACACACACACACACACACACACACACACACACACACACACACACACACACACACACACACTACAGTAACTTCTCCTAAAGGTTTTAGAGACTGCATTGTGTCATGGAACGGGTTTGGCAGCATGGAGTGTTTTTTGTGAGATCTACAGGTGAGATCATGTTCCAGTCGCATTCCAGCCTGTTAAAGGAGAAATGTGGTGGACGAGCGACAGCACGTCGTACCTGTGAGAATCCTCCACGAACGCCGTACACACTCTCTTCTTAATGATCTTCGGGATGCAGCCCTGAAATAAAAGAGTTCAGAACATCATTAGTTTAAAATCCACACAGGCTGTACCTAAAAATCAGCACGCTGACGTGAAGGAGTTCTGGAATCTGATTGGACGTCAAGTGTTAATAAGTCTGCACATCACAGATTTAATCCTCGCTAATGTAATACGGGACATAAGAAGCTTGAAAGATCATATGCTTAATTCCCAACACCACCAAGCTGCCACAGTTGTGCCCCTAAGCAAAGCCCCCAAACCTCGAACTCTCAGATAGATAAAAAAAAAAAGAGGTAAATGATAAAATTACTCTGGATAAAGATGTCTGCTTAATGCCAGAAATGTAAATGCTGGACAGGAGGTTGTGAGTTCATTTCCCCTGAGCGAAGATTTTAACTATCGACTGAAATTCTTCTTAAGCTGAAATATTTTATCCAGCCGTTATTATGTGTGTGTTCAACACACTCACACACTGACAGGCGGACAGAGGCATAGGCAAACTAAGCGGCTGCTTAGGGCCCCTGTAGCCACCTACGCTAACTAGGGGTTGGGTGTCTGAAGTTCGTATACTGAATTTTAGCTCGCAAATCAAAGCAAAAAAAAAAAAAAAATCACCTGAGACGACTCTTATTTAGAAAAACCCGTTAGTTGGGACACTCGAAAGTCAAAGGTACCGCTGTATAAATACATTTTATGTTATTGAACAATGTTAGTTTTTCAAAAATGCAACATAAAATAAAAAACAAGGGATGCATAGAAGCATAAAGACGTCGGTATGATGGACGGTAAGGAACAGGATTAAGTGTGGCAATAATCATGGACTGACAATAGTCATTTTGGTGGCACTGAGGGGCCCCTAAGTATAATTCCGCTCAGGTCCCACTGGAGACTTGAGTCAGTCTGCTGATCGATCCATGACAGGGATTGGGGATGTGCTCTGTGTGAGAGCTCTCATACACACTTCCTGCTCATTGTTCCTGCTCTACAGACGTTCATTCATAAAACACAATTCATCATTGACCAAATCAAACAAACGTCAAACCAGTCGAGTTTCAGCTTTTGTTCTGCTTCATAAAACACACCAAACGTCGCACTTCCCGTTGCTTAGCAACCAAAGTGCATTGCAGAAGAAGAATAGTTTATTGTGAATTAATGCTTTAATCGTTTAAAGCTGATTTGAGTTTCAGATTTCTTGCAGGCATCTGGACTGAACAGGAAATGGGATTGATCCAGAAACCTGCTGGTTACTGTACAGTTAATATTCCACCACCAGCAACTGTTCCATTTCCTGCTTCAGACAATCACTGGACTGTGAAGACCTGCGATCAGAGTAACATTATACTGACCTCAGAACAGGAAATACTTTATCACAAAAATCATCACAGCTGTACGTGTTCCTGTGTCCTGCAGCATTTCTAAGAATCTCAGACACACCCTGTCCCAGCAGGACAATGTCCCTGTACACAGAGTCCCTGATCTCCATAAAGGCATGCTGTGTTCTGATTGGAGGAGAAGAACTCTCATGTCCTGTACAGAGTCCTGATTCTGACTCCACCCCCTTTAAACTGAACACCTTTGGGATGAACTGGAACCCTGACTGAACCCCAGACCTCCAAACCTCAACATTAGTGTCTGATCTCACTCATACTATTGGAACTGAATGATCAAATCCACACAGTCACATGACCCACACAGTCACATGACCCAGTCTGGTGGAAAGGAAGTAAGGAAGAGGATTATAGGAGGAAGAGTGAGAATTTTTTGCTAGTTTGGATCATGTGACTTTGCGGATTTGATCATTCAGTCTAATGTTGAGGTGAGGAGGTCTGGGGTTCAGTCAGGGGTTCAGTGTTCAGTGAGTCAGAATCAGAGAACTCTGTACAGAACATAAGGGTTCTTTAACTCCAAGTGGAGGTGATTATAGGAAAAAAACAGTGAGACAAACATCTGGAATGGGATAAGAAATAAAAATATTTGTCCCCCAGATAAAGAGACAAATCGGGTTCCACGTGGAACTTTTTTAGGAACCACAGAACCCGTCATCATTCAGCAAAAAAAAAAAAGGTGGGAATTCTGCAGTTCTAATAAAACCCGACGCTGTAGGAGCCGCGCCGGAACCGAACCCGGGTGCACGTGTGTGTGTGCCGGCGCTGTGGTGTACCAGGTGTACCGCCGGAACCCACATGCACGAGTGAATTCCAGTTGATTGAGCACTAATTCTCTACATTACACTGCGTTCACACTGCACAGCATTAAACATTTAACATCATTCATTATTTAGGTTTTTGTATAAATTTCCTGTGGAACCCTGACAGTAAAACAGTTCCTTCAGTAAAACAGCCTTCATTCATTCATTCATTCATCTGTCTGTCTGTCTGTTCTTCACTTCCTGTCTGTCTCTCAGAGCCACATTTCCTCACATTTACATTTTTACATGAGATCTTCTAATGTGATAAAGGGGTGTGTGTGTGTGTTTAATCAGATACACACTACCGGTTGGACAACACTGTCTCTCTAACCCTGTCTCTCTCTCCATCTGCCTGTGTCTCTCACTCTGTGTGTCTGTGTCTCACTCTGTGTGTCTGTGTCTCTCTTTCTCTCTGTCCCTCTCTTTATCTCTCTCTCTCTCTCCATGTGTCTCACTCTGTCTTCCTTTTTGTGTTCTCTCTCTCTGTCTACCTCTTCCTCTCTTTCTCTCTCTGTCTGTCTACGTGTGTCTCTTGTTCTGTGTCCCTTTGTGTCTTTCTTTATCTCTCTCTGCGTCTTCCCCTCTATCTGTGTCTCTCTGTGTCTCTTTTTCCCTGTCACTTTGTGTGTGTGTCTTTCGTCTTTCTTCCCTCTCACAGTGTAGATGAAGCAGTCTGGAACTGCAGCACTTCCGGTTTCTGTCTCTCTGCTGTATGTCCAGCATGTCTTTATAACCCGCATTAAATCGCTCCTGTATTACAGCGCGTGCTGTTCACACCTACGCGGACCTAACACACTTCATCTGCGAGGGACAGCCGCCCCAAAAGCGCGCGCACGCACGCACGCACAGGTCAGTCTGAAGCTTTACCCGGATTTCTGAGCCGGTCACAACCCGGTGTTTGTGCACCTGAGCGCACGCGCTGCCACAGGGAGGAAGACCACTTTATACAACAACAACAACAACAACAACAATCCGAAATGTTTGCCTCGTCGCATTAAATCCAATGACCAACCTGATCTTTATCTTCAGTCCCGGGCGCGTGCCTCAGAAACGCAGTCTCACGATCTGCTGGATTCATGACTCCGGTTCCTGCGCGCGCTTTAATAAACGCTCGCGCTGCTCTGGGTAGGTGATCCGTCTCTATCCATGAAAAAATGTCCACTTCCTCTGTTTGTTTGGGGTTTTTTTCTCAGTCCCGTTATCGGTTAAAGTTACACGCACGAGCTCAGAGCCCCACCCAACGCCGCTCGAGCTCACCTTTACATCGCGAGAACCTCCACCATTTCCCGCACAGGTAACCAGTGACGGGGTTAGGCCACGCCCACTACAGGTGTGTAGGAGACACGATAGACAGGTGATTGGGCGCGGTTGGATCGTAGTGTGTGTGTGTGTGTGTGTGTGTGTGTGTGTGTGTGTGAGGGGGAGGGTGTTTAGGAGTAGTTTTGCATTTTTCTCAAGACTTTATCTTTTCTTTTCATTTTTTATCTGCGTCACGTCCCTGTCAGCATTGCTGTCCAAACATCATCTCTAAATCTTACTAAACTATTTTATCTACCAACTTAAAAAAATAGCCCATTAGTGTACACACACACACACACACACACACACACACACACACACACACACACACACACAGTATAAGGCAGCTGTGACATCGAAGGGAAACACTCGAGGGTCGTGCTAATACAAGACAGTAATTAAATAAATGTGCAGTGCTGTAATAGACACACACGTGCACGCACACACACACACACACACACACACACACTGTTACCTTGCTGACAAGTGTGAACAACTCTATTGTGAAGACGTGCACACAAAAAAACTGTTTTAACACAAAACACACTAAGTAGAGACTAAAACATTAAACCACCAAGTTACACTGTGTGTGTGTGTTACAGAAAGTGTGTTCATGTGTGAGATATATTTAGACATTGTGTGTGTGTGTGTGTGTGAGGTAGACGCTCACATTACCATGACATGATCTCCTTTTGTGGAACTCTGCCATGCATCGAGTAGGTGGATCACTGGACTGCTGGGGATCATGTTCCAGGATTCGGAGGGGATCCAGTGGATCCTAAAGCTCACACCGACGGATCAGAATGCGACGCTGCTCATAATCCACTCCTTCACGTAATTACAACCTTCCGGGAGCTCATCTGGGTGGAACAAAAGGACAGACAAAATGCTGCCGAGTGTCTGTTCACACACCTCACACACTACACACACCTCACACACTACACACACCTCACACCGCTTTAAACCAGAACACACACAAACACCAGCTAAACATGGTTTTAGATTTTAGCTTTGAGAAGCTGTACACACACATACACACACACACACACACACACAGAGTCTGTTTTTAACTTTTAGAGATGGTGTGTGTGTGTTTTGCTGTGATTTGACTGTTTTAGGCTCCTCGGTACAGAATAGGGGACATTTGTCCTTTGAGCCCTGGAACTCTTTTACACTGGGACGAATCTCTCGCCGCGTTTGTCTGTGTTTTTGTCTGCGTTTGTCTGCGTTTGTCTGCGCTTTGTGGTAGGCGTTCCGTTTGACTCAGAGCGACTCGGAGCGGTGTGACCTGTCCTGCAGGTTTACTGTAATTCACTACATTCAGGAAGAAAAGAGAAAAAGATTCCTCCCATCCTGTGCTCAGCGTCTGAGTCAGAAACCCGAAACATCTAATCAG
The DNA here is from genome assembly GCA_005784505.1 of Bagarius yarrelli. Lineage (NCBI taxonomy): Eukaryota > Metazoa > Chordata > Actinopteri > Siluriformes > Sisoridae > Bagarius > Bagarius yarrelli. The sequence goes on from VCAZ01000083.1 coordinate 1,725,152, forward strand.
ACTTCTGGTTCTGATCTGAGAGCAGCAGAGGAGCTGCGTGTGTGTGTGCTGAATACACACATCTGTTAACAGCTGCGTTGATTCCACACTGCAGCCGTAACACACTCTTACACCGGTTTAAACAGAAACAGTCGCAGGTACTGTCGGTTTAAAAAGGAGAGCGTGATCAGCGCCAGAACTCAGAACCAGAACTCAGAACCAGAAATCGAGATCAGCGCTTAAAAAAAGCTTTAGAGACACAACTCATTTACATAAACATGCAAATGTCCTCATTTGAATAAGGAACCAGATCCCAGAGGAGACGCAGGAACTCAGGATGTAAAGTAAAAGGTGAAGAGAGGAGAAGCAGGTGATTCCCTCAGTATCAGAGCTCCTGCTGGGTCTGGAACAGAACCGGATTTATTCACATACCATCATCATTCCATAATCATAACTCTCACTCTTCCTCCTACAATCCCCTTCAGTCTTCAGTGCAGTCTTTCCACCAGACTGGGTCATGTGACTGTGTGGGTCATGTGACTGTGTGGATTTGATCATTCAGGTCCAATAGTATGAGTGAGATCAGACACTAATGTTGAGGTTTGGAGTTCTGGGGTTCCAGTTCATCCCAGAAGTGTCCAGTTTAAAGGGGTGGAGTCAGAATCAGGACTCTGTAGAGTCCTGGACAGGAGAGTTCTTCTCCTCCAATCAGAACACAGCATGTCTTCATGGAGATCAGGGGATTTGTGCACAGGGACATTGTCCTGCTGGGACAGGGTTTAAGTCTCACAGTTTCACTGGGGGAAGAACAGAATCATACAGAGACGTTCTAGTGTGTGAGTTAGACTTTGGGGAACACACATGGATGTGGTGGTAAGGAAGGATGTGTGTGTGTGTGTGTGTAACACTTTTAGCCAAAGAGTACAGGATTTAAACATTGTGGTTAATGTGTATAAATATCCTCAGATGTTATTCATTCTAATGTTTGATGTTTTAGACGCATTAATTATAGACGTTAGTATTATTATTACTAGATTAGTTGATTAATTGTCATTTTTTAAATAAAGCAGAATCTCTTTTTAACGCAGGAATCGAAACAGATCCTGTATAAAAGCTGGATCCCTTAAACAAAGAATCAAACATCAAAGTGATGATCAACCGACCGACCAAAGCAAAAACAAACAAATAAACAAAAACAAAGAAACGAAAATCTAATTAACATATGCAAATGTGCAGTGTTCCTGAATAAATACCCTTATGTTACCCCCTCGTTTAGAGAAGGGGCTAAAAGGAACACCTGTAAAACCCACAAGTCTAAAAATCTAAACTCTAAAGCAGTCCTACAGAACATTTCCTGACAAACTGAAGTAAACGAAAAACCGACTGGAATTTCTTTCTTTCCCCCTGTACCGTCAGGATAGTTAATAAACATCATCGTTACAGAAATCTGTACTTTTTCATGAAACTCCTCTTTTTCATCATGAACACACTCAACACCTCTTTCATTAAAGGTTTAATAATTTATTTCAGCGTTTCTCACTTTCCAACAGCTTCTCCCTCACCACCACCTCCATCTCGCTCTCATTCACGGTAGAACAAACAAAAGGTTTAGCATTCACTTCATTCACTGCGGTTTATTACGGCGTGGAGGACGGGAAGTCGTCGCATCGTTGATCGTTGATTCGGAGATGTTGCGCTGATGTAATTATATATTGCCAGTAAATTCTACAAACACGTTATTTTATTCCAGAACATCCTGGCGGTTTCTCCAGGCACTGCAGCGAGTCTCACTCAGAGGTTCTCTGTCAGTCTGATACCCGCCGTGTGTGTGGTGCACACGGTGTGACCAGAGCACCGGTTTCACTTATACACATCTGATCCATCACATGGTGCCCCGGAGTAGAAACAAAGTCCAAAACACATGCAGGTCTACAAACACAAGTCTGATAAACTGCTAGCGCACCCGGAGAGTCGGAAATGGCATGACGGTTTCGTCTACACCCATGACGGTCATGTGATGGAGCACAGTTTATAAACAAGAGTATTAAAAAAAACAAAAGAGGCCAGAGTTCAAACATGCACTCATCTATCCCAGACGTCTGAGTGGGAGGAGCCTGTGATCCATTCTGGTGAATATTTTTTTTTCCATTCTTTATTCAGAGGAGAAAAGAAAGCACATCCATGTAGTGTCCGAAATCATAACCCTGAATAATCAGTCTTATCAGAAAATGTCCACTTCCCAAAAATTCGATTAACTGCACAGGTGAGGGGTGTGGCATGATGTGGAGGCGCAGTTTTACATTAACAGCACGCAGCACAGTGCTGGAGGAATCACACACTCTCCCCAGGGGTCCGTCAGAACAAAGCGGCCCTTACGCCCAATCACGTCGAGCCGTGCAGGGAGGCGGAGTCTCGCTCGTCCTTGTCCTCGTCATCCATTTTGCGCCCGTGCTTCCGGAAATACTTGTACCTCTGCACGTAGAGTTTGACCAGATTACTCACCTTCACCGGATTGATCTCACCTGTCCTGCTGTGGCAGATCTGAAAGACACGAAAGATCAAAAGTTTGTGCAGTCTGAGGGCAAAGAATCCCACACCATTTCCCCCTGACATGCTGCGATGTGCAGCTGCACGACTGTCAGTCCCGCTGGCTTACAACACCTTCTGACCAACACACATCATTATAAAGCTTTATATAAAGCTTATTAAATCAGGATTTCTAACTAAAACGAAGAATTATTTTAATAGTCATTAATAATTATTAAAATTATCATCACCGCTTCAGAAAAGTCTTAATATTAATAGAGCTGCAATTATTTTACTAATTATTAAATAGCTTTGATCAATTATTCAGCTTTTATAAATGAGTTTCACGCTTCATAACCGAGATACACACAGCGGTGTGCCTTGTTTTATAAGTTTAATGGGTTCTGTGACGGAGCTCGGAACTCAAATTACTCGTATGTCAAATCAATTCTTCCATTGAAATGAACTGAAATGTCATTCATTCACCACTTTTTTTTTGTTACATGTTTTTAAATAATAGAATAAACGTATAAATAATAAATATTGTATAAAAACACTCCAATAGGCTGTACTGGAATAAACCGGTTTTATTAAGTAGAATGTACAGCGTTTACCTTGGAGATCAGACGACTCCACTTGCTGATGCGCAGGTCTGACTAGCTATCGAGTGAGACGGCGTTTACTGTGGCGTCGCTACGCTAACTAGCGGTTGGGTGTCTGCAGCTCGTAACCCGAATTTTAGCTCACAGTCAAAAAAAAAAAAGCAAAAAAAAAAAAAAAAAAAAACACGCCTGAGAGACGACTCGTATCTCAAAAAACTTGTTCGTTGGGACACTCGTAAGTCAAAGGTACCGCTATATATTATATATATATATATTTTTTTTTTTATATTTATTTATTTTTTTTAAAAACAAGGGGATTAATCCAACTTTAATAAAATGTAAAATATTTTTTTTAATATTATTTGTTAATTGGAGATTAAATGTATTTATTCACTAATAATAAGATTTACTCTGTTAGTTCCACGCTTAATAAAGCGCTGATGTATAACATCCCCCGTAAACATTCCCATCACACCGATCGGAAGATTAATTAACGAGAACTCAACAGCATGTTTTCCTTCTGACCGTTGAATGACAGTCTTGTGCTACAGCGCCACACTGGTTAAAGTGCGCCATTGCAGGCTCTTACATAAGGTCACAAAATATTTGTTGACAATGTTTAATTGTTGATAATAACGACTAATCTTTTCAGTGCCAATCTCTAATAACATCTAATCTCTCTATAACTGCATCCACACCCTCTGACAGCTTCTGGAGGCTCAGTGTTGGAAACACCGTTGTGGATTGTTGTCTTATTAAAGGAGCCTCACCCCATTTTATTATTTGGAAAGTCTGGGTTTGTAAATGAATAGAACAACAGAGGGCTGTTCCTTTAGGGTCCTGTAGGACACATGACTCTGATCTCCTGGTTAAAGGTTCATTGCGTGAGAGTTCTGCTTCACCTGCATGTTACAGAATCCTTGGATTAGACCTTTCCTTCACAGACATTAACAAAGCCTGGGGGAAAAAGTATAGACATCTGATTCCAGATCAGTCTTATACCTGTCTGAAACCGAGGACAGGTGCTCTGAATAAGCTTCACGACATTAAGAGCAGACATATTTACCTTGTGTACCGCTTTTCTCAGTATGTCCTTGTACTCGTCTTTGTTAATGTCTTTGCGTTGGTAGTACGGCTTTATGGCCAACTTCACTTCCTCTACTGCCCTCTCCTGGGTGTGCAGCTTCTTTAAATACTGACAGGAAGAAAATCCGGAAAATAATAGTTATTATATTATTAAACACAATTCATAATTATAATGATAATAACAATAATAATAATGCTTCAGTTATATTATTAATGTTTGTTTTATTACTGTTATTGACATAATTAATATTTACTATTTTTTTTTTTACAGATCACAAATTACTTTCGCAATTATGACAACTTATTATAAGTAAAAATAATTATAGGGGAATAGAAAAGGATACTTTACAGTTACTATTGCTAGACTCACAGCTATAATTTAAATGCATTTATAATTTTTTTGTATTAAGCTAATCATTATATGTTTAACTAAAATGTTGAAATACCTTGTCAGGGTCTTTGCTGTCTGCGTCCCAGCCTATCTCACTGGTGCCCCCTGCTGCCCCAGACAGCCCTGTAGGCAGTGGAGGTGGTGGAGTCTGAGCACATCCTCCACCCAATGAAAGACCAGGGTGTATGTGTGTGGGTGGGGTTTTGGTGCAACCGACCAACGGAAGGGAGCCGTGGAGAATAAACTGCGTGGCAGTCGGGCCTGGAGGCGGGGCAAGTGACGAAGGAGGAGGAACTTGTGAGGCAGAGGAGGAAGATGTAGAATGTGACTGTGACTGATTCTGGTTAGCCTGAGAGAGAATCTGTTTTATATACACAGTAAGAGAGGATTAAAAGATGGCGTTTTAGAATAATACTTCATATTAATTAATAAGGCAGTGAAATGACGAAGCTGTTACAAGTCACCTGACTTGTGGCCTGAATGAACTCCTGTGCTTTGGCTCGACTGGCAATGTTGGCCTCCTCCATTTTGAAAAGGAGAGCAGTCACTGGAACAGAAAATATATTAGGAAATACATTATATTCGTCGCTGCACTCTAGCAAACTAGGATACGTAAAGAAGATCCCAAGACATTTCTTAGAAAGGGAAGTGTGATGCTAGAGCACCTGGTGCTTCCAAACTTGTGGCAGCATTTAAGAGCATTACCACAATTGGATGTGATGGTCAGGGTTGCACACAGTTCCTGGACAATTTATGGGTTTTTAAAATTTTTTTATTTTGCGGCCTCTTATAAGGCATCCGACCGTATCATCAGCGTTACACCAACTATTATTTTAAAAATAGTACATCTAGCTGGGCTAGGTATCTAGGTGACAAATGCTGTTAAAGTTACTGTGTGTCCTACACGAGCTGCATTTTACTGTTATGTCAGGGATATATGTTAACAAAAAGACAAGTGTATGGTTGACTTTTTTACAGCTGCTTAATGACCCAGTTATCACGTGGTTAAATATTTTATCAGGTAAAAAACACCCTAGGGTATTAGACCGAGAAATGTCTTCCCTCCTGAAGCTCTAATTCAAATAAGAGCCAAGTGTTATAAAAGTCAGAAAGCTTCAGATTCAAACACTCTGTAGTATGGACACAGAACTACAAAGGTGTATAACTCACATGCTAGTACGCCTCCAGCCGTGCAGTCTACACCTGTCTGCAGGCTCCATGGCAAAGGTGGCACGACAGAGGGTGGAGGAGGAGGGGGTGGGGGCTTACTAACTGTCGATGAAGTCACTGAAGCTGAGGAGGATGAGGACGGTTCAGGAGCCATAGATGGAGTATTATGTGCAAGAGAAGCTGCGGCCAACGCTGATGAAGTTGAACAGGGTGGTGATGTCTTCTGGGCATCCGCTGGGAGGAGCTTGGAGACAGAAATTTCATCTCCTCTTGAGGGTGGTGGACTAGGGGGTGATTTAGCAGGCACAAGCAGGGTGGACTGGGACTGAGCAGGGCATTCTACTGAAAGAAAAGACGTTTCAGGAGTTTTGCAGCTGCTATCTACAGTTTGAGAATCTGGCGATGATTCCCTTGTGTCTCGAGAGGGTGGTAACAACAATAAAGGAGTGTGAGGAGGCGAGGAAGAAGGGGGAAGAACACTGGTGGATGAGGAAGATGATGACGATGAAGACGAAGATGAAGGTGTGGGGCCGGGATGTGTAGAGGGCGGACTTGATGGTTTGGGACCGATTCCACACAAAGGCTGAATATCTGAAGCGCCAGTCCAACCAGATGCCAAGGCACTACTATTCGAGCTTTTGGTGTTAGGCCCATCTACAACTAGACCTTTCTCCCGGGGCTTCTTTCCTGGCCGTCGTCTGCGCTTTGCCGTTGAGGATGTGGGTGAGGATGCGGATGACGATGTGGAGGTGGTAGAGCTGGGTTTGGCTTTTTTTGACTTGAGGCCTGTAGGGTTTGTAGAAGACAAGGATGAAAGGGTATTCCGATGCTTACTTGTCTTGTTTAAATCTTTGACTCTGCCAGAAAGGGATAGTGGTTCTGAACAGGGCTTTAGGAATGGAGATCGGCTTTCATTGTCCCGGCGAAAAACCACAGCTATAGACCCGCCGACCACTGAGGGTCCAGTTGTTCCACTGGGTCCAAGATCAATACCCAGTTTACCAGAGTTTCCTGTGGTGCTGCTTACTCCCTCTCGTACCAAAACTGAGACTTTAGACTGTAGTTTGCTTTTCTTACTGCTTCCACCAAGCTTCTTGGATTTTCCTGACCGACCTATTTCCTTTTTGCTTGGTTTATCTTTACCAGTCTTTCGTACTCTTTTAGCAGAGGACAAGGAACCAGTAAGAGGAAGAGAAGCAGAGGATGCAGATAGAGGGGAAGGCAGTGAGGGCAGAATGCTTTTACTTATGCTTGCTTTGTGTCTGTGAGAAGAGGAGGATGTGGACGACTCAGACTGGCCCAAGATTTTGCTGCTGGACCTTGATTTCTTTTTCTGATGGTGCCGATTATTTTTGGAAGTTGTGGGTTTAAGTTTGGGGCTTGGTAGAGGAGGCTCAGGGGGAGGGGGGAGCAGAGGAGAGTCCTCGAGCGAAGGGTAATCTGAGTCAAGTGCTTCTCCATCCAAAGAAAGAATGTCTGGTTCGGGGTGGTCCGAGAGCCGATCTGATTCATATGTTGGATATCGAAGAGGGCTCAGCGAGGTTGGCCGAGATCTGCTTCTGCGCTCCTCCTCCTCATCAGATCGTCTCCTCCGTTTCCTCTTGTGCTTGCGGGGTTTGTCCGAGTCTGGTGTAGGACTCCGGGACTGATCTTGGATATGGCAAGGAGAGGTAGGGATCATGGTTGTGGTGGGTGTAGTGGTAACCGTGATAGTGCGTTTGATTGCAAAAAGATCTGAGCCATTTAGATCTTGAATAGACGGAGGTACGACTGGCCGGCTATTTCTTCTCCTTTCCTGCTCCCTTTCTCGCCCACTTTCTTTCTCCCTGTCTCTTCTATCTCTACTTTCTCTTCTTCTTTTAGAATCACCCTTCTCTCGACTACTTGATCTCTTGCTTACTTCATTCCGATCCCGTTTCCTTTCTTCTCTCATTCTGGAGTCTTTATCTCTCTCCCCTTCTCGAGGATCTCTCCTCCTTTCTCTGTATCGATCCCTGTCTCTGTCACGTTCTCGTTCACGGTCCCTCCATCTGTGGTGGCTTTCTGAGGGACTGGACCAGGACCTTCGGCTGTGTGCCTGCCGAGAGGTATTAAGGGAGTGTGATGCTGGCTCAGGAGTGCTGTGATTTGTGCTCTTTCTTGTTTGACTATAACTCCTGCTACTCCCTCTTCTGTTCTTTTCTTTTCCTTCTCTTCTGCTTTTCCTTTCGTGATCCCTCTCCTTGTTTTTACCACCCACTTTCTCCTTGTTCTTTCCACTCATTCTCTCCGATTCCCCTTTTTCCTCTTTTCTCTTTTTTCGCTTTTCTTTGTCCTGGCTTTTTAGCTTTCGCCTGTCCCGCTCTTTGGAGCTTTTCGAAGATCTACTACTTCTTACATTATCTGTGGTCTGAGGTTGGGACGCCGGCGGGGAGGGAGATGGTATGGGTATGACAGCTGCAGGGGGTGGCGATATAGATGCTGAAGAAGGGCAAGATCTAAATCTCTGTTTTCGCCTGTTGGTAAGCTTTCTTCTTAGGTCTCCCATACCAATAGGGGGTGCCGGTTGGTGTTCCCACTCACCCTCTGTTCTAACTGATACAAATCCTTCCCCATCAAGGACTCGCAAAATCCTCTCAGGTTTGAGACATGCCCCTTGCAAGAATGAAGGACTTCCTGAGGCTGGAAGCAGCACCTCTCTTCTTATCTCAATCTCTCTTTCCCGTCTGCTCTCAGCAACAGCTACAATCTCTCCTTCTTCTAATTCAGAGTGCTCAGAGTCATCCTTTTCTCTTTGGTCTTTTTCTCGCTGTCTTAAATTTTTTATCCTGTTCACCTTTGTGGGCATGTACTCAGACACCAACAGTCGCTCACCAGTCTCTGTCGAGTCTGGTGGTGGACCCTCTGCCTCTTGAGTTGTCTCCAGCTCAACCTCTTTAGCATCACTTTTGTCGCATGCCATTTGTAAACTATTGATCGAACTTTCATTCTCTCCATCTTGCTCCCGATCCATCTCTTTGTCTGATGCTGGTGATCCAGTAGGTTCAAAGGGGTCGTACTTATCACCTTCATCTCCAGCAGCTTTGTCTGCTCCACCCTCGCACTCTGTGGGCCGAAAGGGGTCATATATCTCCATGTCCACACCCTCCCTCTGGTGCAGAGGTGCAGAGAATAACAATGGAGCAAGAGATGATGAGGTCGAAGACACGCCATCTCCTCCAGCTTTTCTGGCCTGATTGTTCCCTTCATGGCCTTTTTCCTCATCCTCACGATATCCCGTTCCCATTCTTCTGGGAGAGGTCGAGCAGCGAGAGGAGGGACTAGATGAAGGTGAGGATGGAGGTGTGGAGGGGGAAGAAGGAATAGGGCTCTTAGCAGTCTCAGCTGCCCTTTGAGAGGTGCAGAGGGGGGATGACCTGGGCATCTGTGCCGTAGTTCTTCAGGCAATGTATAAACCCCTTTTCCAGCCTGAAAGATGCAGACAGTAGCTCCCCGTCAAGTGTCTAGCCTACGAGACATAAAACAAGAACAAATGGACACAAATCGCAGTGATTTCGGAGAAATCTAGGCACTCGTATATTTCTGCTTTTAGCTGTGTTCTTATGTATAATTACACTCCACAATCTCAGCACTTACCAATCAGTAAGCCGGTCCTGAGGGTTAACCCAAGACATAAGGAAAGTAGTGTTGGTTAAGGAGCAGGGCGCTGTACAATCAACACACACACAGGTAAACGTTCAAAAACCATTACATCAAGAAACAGTGTAAATAAAGGCCACAGCAAGCATCCAGTGACAGACTGACTTATTGTCTGTTTTATTTTACCAGCCAATCAGGCTCGTCGTGCGGTCTGTCTGTTTCTGTAATAACACCTTAGACCAACTGTCCCCTTTTCAGCTGTAAACTCCGCTTCTTCTTCAGCCATTCCATTTAAACATCAAGCCTGAAGTAAAATGAGAGATTATTTTAGACAGTTCTATTTTATTCCACTTATGTTTTTAAAAACATTATAGATATTATATTATCAAACAGACCATAATAAAAGATGGGTCAGACAGGTTGGTTAGGTGTTTCTGTACCTGCTGATCTCCTGCTGGAATTTTAACATAACAGTCTCTATAGTTAATGATCAAACTGCTCGGACTGTAGTCTACAGGAAGTCCACAGTAACTCAAATCATCACTGTGTAACCCTGTGCTGAGCAGAAAAGCATCTAAGAACACATCAGACTTTGACCTGGATGAACTACAGCTCGTATGAATGTTCAGATGTTAGTAATAAAATAAACACAGAGTGAGGACTTGATGGGTGAATGTGGACATGGACATGGACGGTGGATTACTGGAGCGGGTAAAGATAACGTAAATATTGTAGGTGGGAACAGGAGGACAGCGGTAGCTCAGTGTTTAAGGTGTTGAACTGGTAATCCAAAGATTATGGGTTAAATCTCCAGCACCAACAATCGATCACCCCCCCGGGCCCCTGAGCAAGGCCCTTAACCCTTAACTGCTCAGTTAGATGTGAAAATGATTGAAAATGTAAGTCTCTTTGGATAAAAGTGTCTGCCAAGTGTGAAGGTCAGGGAAGTATTTCAGTGGTAATTCAGTGGTTGGGGTGTGGGACTGCTAATTGGAAGATCAGGGTTCAATTCCCAGCACTATTAAATTACCACCGGTGGGCCCCTGAGGACGTCTGCCAAATGCTACAAAGATACGACATTTTTATCCAACATTTCCATCTTTTCAATTTGCTTTGGCTTCAAATAGAATGAAATATTTTATGCATTAGTGAAATGATGAAAGTTCAAAGAAACAAATGATGAAGACGTCTCTCTTTCTTTTATTATCTGTCTCTCTTTCTTTTATTATCTGTCTCTCTTTCTTTTATTATCTGTCTGTCTTTCTTTTATTATCTGTCTCTCTTTCTTTTATTATCTGTCTCTCTTTCTTTTATTATCTGTCTCTCTTTCTTTTATTATCTGTCTCTCTTTCTTTTATTATCTGTCTCTCTTTCTTTTATTATCTGTCTCTCTTTCTTTTATTATCTGTCTCTCTTTCTTTTATTATCTGTCTGTCTTTCTTTTATTATCTTTCCTCTTTTCTTTTATTATCTGTCTCTCTTTCTTTTATCTGTCTCTCTTTCTTTTATCTATCTGTCTCTCTTTCTTTTATTATCTGTCTTTCTTTTATTATCTGTCTGTCTTTCTTTTATTATCTGTCTGTCTTTCTTTTATTATCTGTCTCTCTTTCTTTTATTATCTGTCTTTATTATCTGTCACTCTTTCTTTTATTTCTATCTGTCTCTTTTCTTTTATTATCTGTCACTCTCTTTCTTTTATTATCTGTCTCTCTTTTTTTATTATCTGTCACTCTTTCTTTATTGCTCTTATTATCTGTCTCTCTTTCTTTTATTATCTGTCTCTCTCTTTTATTATCTGTTCTCTCTTTCTTTTATTATCTGTCTCTCTTTCTTTTATTATCTGTCACTCTCTCTCTTTATTATATTACTCTTTCTCGTCTTTCTATTATCTGTCTCTTCTTTTATTATCTTCACTCTTTTCTTTTATCTGTCACTCTTTCTTTTATTGGTCTCTCTCTTTTATTATCTGTCTCTCTTTCTTTTATTATCTGTCTCTTTCTTTTATTATCTCTTTATCTGTCTCTCTTTCTTTTATTATCTGTCTCTCTTTCTTTTATTATCTGTCTCTCTTTTATTATCTTTTATCTGTCTCTTTCTTTATCTTCACTCTTTCTTTGATTATCTGTCTCTCTATTATCTGTCTCTTTTCTTTTATCTGTCTCTCTTTCTTTTATTATCTGTCTCTCTTTCTTTTATTATCTGTCTCTCTTTCTTTTATTATCTGTCTCTCTTTCTTTTTATTTCTATCTGTCTCTCTATTCCATTTATCATCTTTTCAAACACCTTATATATATATATATAGATCACCTCATCTTACTGTTATATCTATCAGTTTATCATCTCATCTCTCTCCTCCTCTTATCTCTCCATCATTATTACTCTCTCCATCCACTCCTCTCTTCATCGTCATTACTCTATCCATCATTCCATCTTACCATCATTACTCTCTCATCTCATCCTGCCATCATCTCATCTCTCCACCATCATCTCAGCCCATATTACCATCATTACTCTCTCATCTCATCCTGCCATCATCTCATCCCATATTACCATCATTACTCTCTCATCTCATGTCTACACCATCTCTCCATCATCATCTCTCCATCATCATCTCTCCACCATCATCTCTCCACCATCATCTCTCCATAATCACCTCACCTTTCTCTCATCTGTGACAGGATGGAGTGATGAGTATGAAGAACTTGACTTTCCAGTTTAAACATCTGTCCCTAAATCACAGCCTCGGACACCCTGAGGATCGGACACCCTGAGGATCGGACACCCTGAGGATCGGACACCCTGATGTGTCTCTGCTCTTTTGTTACTCTGTGGATTTGCGTTCAGTTATTAAATAAAACTTTTTTTTGCTTATCTATTTTAAACTGTGATGAATGACGCGGTCCCGGCGGTCCGCCCGCCCGCCCGCGAGCTCACTTCCACCACATCTGTAGCAGATTAGCACAGCCCTGCTGCTAATGCTAACTGTGTCAGAATCTCTCCTCAGAGGCGCGCTGATCTCTCGCTTTACCTCACATTAACACGCTAACACAGATCTGCACGCCCGGTACCTGTTAGCTTCCCATAGCTAAAACAGTTAGCATCCGAGTCACGTCCAATGATTGAAGAGGATACCGTTAGCATGTAGCTAGCAGGCTAACAGACACTCCATGTCTGAGAATGATTTACCTTTCCGGCTCGGGGTTCTGTCAGCGCGCGCGTCCACACAGCTGCGAATTCTTTAAAACGTTTAAATCGTAATTCAGTAACTGAGAACAAAAAAACAGGGGAAAAAATCTTTCTATCGAGAACACAATAAAAGGCCCATCCCATCCTAATCGGCCATTTCACTCCCCTTACGGTAGACTCGGAAAACACACGGAATTATGGGAAATAGTGTTTTTGCGGGGTTTGTGTGGTATTTTTTCTCTTGTTCAGCGCGTTTGTGTGTTTTGGATAATGTACTGCCGCCTGTAGGACAGGATGAGAACTGCAGCGGCGCAGCGCTCTTTAATGTTTCTGCTTTAATGTTTATTTAAAGAACAAAATTCCCGCGTTTTGTTCTCTTGTATCTGGAATCAATTCATTTAATCCAGAATCAGATACAGACCAGGAATCCACAGACAAAAGATTACTGATTCATTTCTAGGGTTATTTTCGGGGTTATACTGCAATATTCACTTGTTCTTTTCTTGGTTTTTTTGTTTATTGTTGTTATTATTATTATGTAGGATAAAGTTTTTCTGTCCCAGCTGCTGGTCCTCTGAACCTGTAGAACATTCCAGATGTTCAGCTGCAGTAATCTGAGCAGAAGCGGAGGGATGATGGATATGGAGTGTTTGGTGAACTGGGGTATTTGTATGCTGTGGTTTCTCCACTCTTACACCTTCACTCAGGACTGTAGATGGTGGTGTGGTGGACCGGCTCTTATCCCAGAGACCCCTGATGTCTGTGTGACTGTCTGACTGTCCCTTTAGTTATACTGCCATAGAGAGTCTCACTGGAGTCCCCAATCTACACAATATGTCCACAATTCTTACACAACAAAACACTTTATTATCCATCTCTCTCTCTCTCTCTCTCTCTCTCTCAAACGTACACTTCGAATGCATTCTGTGTAAAGCTGTGACTCCAGGAACCCCTTAGACCCAGGAACCTTGCAGATCCAGGAACACTGCAGACTTCAGAAATGCCGCGGACTCCATGAACACTGCACATCCGAGGAACACTGATATTTTCTCTGTAGCTTTAACCAGCTGCTGTGAGGACATGAAGACATCTTGTGTAATAAAGGTGTGAAAAACCACATTGATGATGATAAACACAGGCACGGCCATAGATGTGTTTCTGTTTGATGAAGCAGAACGTTTCTGTAGAAGAACAAATCATGCTGACATTCAGAGTGTGAGAGTAAAGATGGTTTTATTCTGTGTGAAGAACGTTCAAGCGTTTCAATCTGAATTAAACGCTGATGTTCAGCTGCAGGTGGTGATGAGACTCCATGCAAATCATCTATGCAAAGTGTCAGCGGAGACGGGGTGGAGATTAGATTAGGAAAAGGAGCAGATAAATCCACCATGTTCAGATTATAAAACAGAATAACACACACACACACACACACACAGGTCCAGGTAAAGTGTGCAGCAGGTAAGTGAAGAGATTGAGTAACTGCTGGTTGAAGGTTGAAGGCGTGTGTGATGTGAAGTTCTTCTGCTCTAAATCTCAGCATGACTTTGGACCTGGAGAAGATCATCTACTTCATCACGCAGGGAGACCAGGACAACATCCTTACACAGCTGGAGCACTACAACACCCAGGCACGGCGATGAGCTGAACACACACACACACACACACACACACACTCTGAACACACACACTCTGAAAATGAACATAACAATCAGAATAAAGATGATAAAGATGATGATGATGATGATGAGATCATGTGCAGAACCGGCAGCTCGTGTGAAGTGAAGCCGTTCCATGGCAACGGCACGGCGTCACCTCTGAGTGTGTGTTAATGTAATTCTCAGAACTGAAACGTTTGTGTTTATTTTTCTTTATAGTTTGCAAACTGTTATTTTTATAATGTGGAAGAAAAGGAAAGGAGGAAGGTAAGAGTGTGTGTGTGTGTGTGTGTGTGTGTGTGTGAGTGTGTGTGGAGGTATATACATGTATGAGTGTGTATATACGAATATATGTACATATATATTTAATTGTGTGTGTATTTATTTTAGAGTGTGCAGATGTGTACGGACTGTGTGTGTATGTGTGTTTCAGAGTGTGTGTGAGGGGTGTATGTGTGTGTTTCAGAGAGTGTGTGGGGTATGTGTGTATTTTGGAGTGTGTGTGGCAGAGGACGGTATGTTTGTTTTAGAGGGTATGTGTACGTGTGTGTTTCGAAGTGTGTGGGGTAAGTGTATGTGTGTGTTTCGGAGTGTGTGTGGGAGAGTGTATGTGTGTGTTTCAGAGTGTTTGTGGGAGAGTGTATGTGTGTGTTTCGGAGTGTGTGGGGAATGTGTATGTATGTGTTTCAGACTGTGTTTGGGGTGTGTATGCGTGTGTTTCAGTGTGTGTGTGTGTGTGTGTCTGTGTCTGTGTCCTCAATCTCTTTTCACAGGATTAACTCCACTCTTTCTGCACCATCAGCTTCATCCGTCTGTCTCACACACACACACACACACACACACACACACACACACACACACACACTCATTATTTAAAGCCGTAAATTGATTAAAAGATTAAAAACTGCACATCGAATCCGCAAACAGCAGAAAACACAACACAAATATTTCATTTATATCACTGACAACAAACAAATCTTTAAAACCTTGGCACCTTAAATGTCTCCAACAGAACCCAAAGGAACCTTAATCAGAACCTAATCAGAACCTCCAACAGAACCCAAAGGAACCTTAATCAGAACCTTATCAATCAGAACCCCAAAGAACCTTAATCAGAACCTAATCAAAGGAACCTTAATCAGAACCTAATCAGAACTCCAACAGAACCCAAAGGAACCTTAATCAGAACCTACTCAGAACTCCATCAGAACTCCAACAGAACCCAAAGGAACCTTAATCAGAACCTAATCAGAACTCCAACAGAACCCAAAGAAACCTTAATCAGAACCTAATAATCAGAACCTTAATCAGAACCTAATCAAACTCCAAAGAACCTTAATCAGAACCTAATCAGAACTCCAACAGAACCAAAGTCAAAAAATAACCTAATCAGAACCCAATCAGAACCCAAAGGAACCTTAATCAGAACCTTAATCAACAAAGAACCCAAAGAACCTAATCAGAACCTAATCAGAACCTAACAGAACCCAAAGAACCCTTAATCAGAACCTTAATCAGAACCTCCAATCAAGAACCCAAAGACCGTAATCAGAAACTCCAACAGAACCCAACAGAACCCAAAGAACCCTTAATCAGAACCTAATCAAACTCAGAACCTAATCAGAACTCCAACAGAACCCAAAGAACCCAAAGGAACCTTAATCAGAACAGAACCTAATCAGAACTCCAGGAACAAACAGAACCTACCCAAAGAACCTTAATCAGAAACCTTAATCAGAACCTAATCAGAACTCCAACAGAACCCAAAGGAACCTTAATCAGAACCTAATCAGAACTCCAACAGAACCCAATCAGAACCCAAAGAACCCAACCAGAACCTTAATCAGAACCTAATCAGAACTCCAACAGAACCCAAAGGAACCTTAATCAGAACCTAATCAGAACTCCAACAGAACCCAAAGGAACCTTAATCAGAACCTAATCAGAACTCCAACAGAACCCAAAGGAACCTTAATCAGAACCAATCAGAACCCAACAGAACCTAATCAGAACCCTTAAACAGAACCCAAAGAACCTAATCAGAACCTACTCAGAACTTAATCAGAACCCAAAGAACCCAAAGGAACCTTAATCAGAACCTAATCAGAACTCCAACAGAACCCAAAGGAACCTTAATCAGAACCTAATCAGAACTCCAACAGAACCCAAAGAAACCTTAATCAGAACCTAATCAGAACTCCAACAGAATTTCATTAGAACTTCATTAGAACTCTAACAGAACTCTTATAGTGTTTACACCAAAACAAGAGTGTAAATTGCATCACAATGTAAAGAAGTCGTATCTTAAACTTCGGGCCCCTTCAGGTGGCCCCTGTCTGCTTTCTCTATTCTCTCGTACAGCAGATGTATCAATAAGCTGTTTTCTGATTGGCTCACGCTCGTATTTAACCCTTTGCGTTGACTTTACTGAATCCACTGGCGTTTGGTGTGAACAGCAGTTTAATCGCCGTCTCAAACACGTCCAAAACTTCACTGATGTCCTGAACTTAGACTGCAGTTTATTCACTAATCATGTGATTAATCACTTTTCTGTCTGTCTCTCATTCCGCTGTCCTGCACCTGAGAACAGCAACGAGAGCTGGAGGAGGTAAAGACTAAAGAGAGACAAAGTGAGAAAATATCAACACTGAGGGTTTATCAGCAGTTTAACAGCATTTTATTCCATCCACTCTCTCCCCTGTCTCCCTGTCTCTCTCTCGCATGTCTCTGTCTCTCTTTGTCTCTTTCCTGTCTGTCTCTCTCTGTCTATCTCTCCTCTGTCTCTCTCTCTCTCTCTCTCTCTCTCTCTCTCTCTCTCTCTCTCTCTCTATCAGTTCCGCAGGAGTAAGGTCAGAGACTATGTCCCTGTCTCAGACTCAGATTTGGGCTCTGATGATGAGGACAGTGAGGATTTGGACATCATTCTTCGCAGTGTGAGTTCTAAACTCTTCCTATAACTAGATTTAAAATCAGAATTTTAAAAATATCATGTGTGTGTGTGTGTGTGTCTATGTGTATGTGTGTGTATGTATATGTGTGTGTGTGTGTGTGATAGTCTGTGTTGTTATATACAGTATATAGTCCCAGGACTTTTCCTGATCCCACCCCTTTCTGTCTCCCATTTAATTTCCTGTCAACTTTTTAGTGAAAATTAACAAATTTTTATATAAAAATGTTTAAAATAAACAATCGCCAGTTTAAGTGGTTTACTTTTAAACTTTAAACCCACATGGTTTTAATTTATTGCTGCAGGTTAATTCGTTAACCAAATAAACTAATTGACACTAATTACAGATGGAACTTGTTATATTTGATGATGTAATTGTGAATTTATAACTTGGCTTCTGTCCAACACTTTCTGACCAATCAGGCGCTCCGACCGAAGCCTTACATTACCATCATTAGCCAGTGACTACAAACCGAATAATATCAAAGTCTTTCTCTTCCCGACTCTACCATCTCTAACATCTGTCTGTCTGTCTGTCTGTCTGTCTGTCTTCCCCCCAGCGGTTGGCTGAAGCTCTGCTCAGCTTCATCGGAACTCGTCTCCAGCCTGGTGTTCTAGGTGTGTGTTTGCGAACGCTGCGTATTCTCTCTCGTGACCGTCAGGCTCTCACACCCTTCATCACTGACTCAGCCATCCTCACCCTCGCCGCCCTTGGTGGCATCAAAGCTCCGCCCCTTTGGCATCATGGCGATGAGGAGGCTGAGATCACAGTAAAGAAAGTGAACACCAGTGACTCCGATCTCGTCAGCAGCAGCAGAGACGTCCGTCTCACTGAGGTGCAGCCAGCAGCTCCTCAGCTAAGCTCCGCCCCCACACACACCACACACCGTGTGAGCGAGGACCTTACTGAGATGAAGAGAAGCGACGGGGTCCATGGTGTGCTGGTGAGAGGAAAGAGGGACACCAGAGAGGAGGAGGACGAGAGGAGAGAGAGGAGTGATGATGGAGAGACCTGCAGGAAAGAAGCAGTAAAGACTCTCTGTAACGTCATTTACAACAGCCAGAGGGCGCAAGAGAGAGCCAGTGTATTGGAGTGAGACACACACACACACACACACACACACACTCACAAACACACACACATGCTCACAAACACACACACACGTTCACAAACACACACACGCCCACAAACATAAACACACACGCTCATAAATCCATGCACACAAACACACTTCACACACGCTTACACACAAAATTGCTTACACACCCATACGCGTACACACACGCACACAACCTTACACACACTTGCTTACGCACTCATACACACACACACATGCATACACACACTTACATACACACACTTACACAACTATACACATACACAAGCTTACAACCCCCCCCCCCGACATACACACACACACACACACACACGTGACTAATCGGACTGATATGTGTGTGTGTTTGTTGTTGTTTTTTGTCAGTCTCCTCTCTGGACTCTGTGAAAAGCTGAAGACTGGAATTCGTTCTGTGTCGCCCCCCAGTGGTCAGTTCTATGAGCTGCGGCTGCTGTTCCTGTTGACGGCTTTAGGGCCTGAACTCAGGCGCCAGCTGCAGCAGGTACACACCTGGAGAGTGTTATGAAAACACACCTGATGCTCTTTCACTTCCTGTGTGTGTGTCCTTTAGGAGCGGGGTGTGTCCATGCTGACGGCCGCTCTGGAGCAGTGTGTAGGAGTTCAGTGGTTGGACGTGTATGAGGTGATGATCCAGGACTCGGCGTGTCCTCCGGTCTGTAAGGACGCGTCTCAACGCGCCATTGAAGTCCTTAAAGTCCTGTTTAATGTCACATACAGCTCACACACACGGCAGCCTGACGAGGTACAGCTGGCAAAACACACACACACACTCTCGTTCACTCCACTTCCCACTGCAGTTAATTACACTCAGATCTAATGGAACCTCATCACACACTCAGGAGGACGCAGCTCTCTATCGCCGCCTAGCAGCTGTCCTGCGTCACTGCCTGTTGCTGCGCTGCCAAGGGGAGGAACTGACAGAGGAACTGCAGGGGTGAGAAACATACACACACACACTGTACAAAATTGCATATTGACAGACAATGTCATCACTTTGATGTCCGCTGCTCAGTACAGAAGCTGCAGGAAACCGCCAGAAGCCTATGGTTGACCTTATGACCTTTTGACGCTGACCTTTTGACTCCACAGACAGACGGTGAACGTGCTGTCAGCGCTTCCTCTGCAGTGTCTGGATGTCCTGCTCACAGCTCGTCTCTCTGAGGGGTCGATAGAATCGGGTGGAGTCAACATGGACTGTGTCCACTCACTGCTAATGTTCATGGAGAGAAGACTGGACAGAGTGAGTGAGACACAGAGAGAGAGAGAGAGAGAGAGAGAGAGAGAGAGAATTGTCTCTGCCTCTTAAAAATCTCATGTCTAAAAGTGAAAATTTGTGTGTGTGTGTGTGTGTGTGTGTGTGTTAGGGCGAGAAGCTGAAGGAGAGACTGACTCCTGTGCTGAACCTCTTGACTGAGAGCTGTAAGGCTCACAGACAAACTCGCCACTATCTCAAGCAGCAGGTGCCAAAACTTTTGCCATGTCCAAGCTCTTCACCTTCAGTTACATTTCTGACAGATGTTCTGATGTTCTTATCCAGAGAAACTTACATTTATCTCATCCTTATACAACTGAACAGTTGCCACAGGCCCCGCCCACATTTCCACGGAAACAGCTTCCTTTAGACTGTATTTACATACCAGAATCTGATTGGTTCTTAAATGTTAGATAATTTTAAAGGGTTATAATTGCACGTGTTCTGATTGGTTAACAATGTAGTACCTTATTTGCAAAAATAAACACAATTTTTTTTCCTTTTAAATTATTAACTTAACTAATTAACTAATCTTATTTTTATTAACGAATAAGTAACAGTGAAGTTCAGTAATTATTCACATCTAATAATTTCGTTTTAAGCATAAAACTCGTAGTGATGTTTGATATGTTGCGATGTTTGTTCTCAGTCATGTGACTGTTCTGTGCTGTGATTGGTCAGATTCTGCCTCCTCTGAGGGATGTGGCTCTGAGGCCCGAGCAGGGAGACGCCCTTCGTAACAAACTGGTGAGACTGATGACACACGTGGACACGGAGCTGAAACACTGTGCCGCCGAGCTGCTGTTCGTGCTCTGCAAAGAGAACGGTATAAAACCCAAAACCTCCAGATCTTCAGACTCAAAAGCTTTAACACCAGCCACCGAGGAACCCTCAGAACCTTTAGCTTCAACATTTACACCACAACACAGTTCACACACCACTTCAGACCACAGCATAGATCATAATACACATCATAATTTCTATATCTCCTCATGGTGCATCACTCCAGGACGGAACTCATCCCCTCCTAAGGCACTGACAGCCAATAAGGTAATGGATATTTTCTGTCTGTACTCATCAAGCTGTGTCTGTGTGTCTGTGTGTATGCCAGTGGGCCGGTTTGTGAAGTACACCGGTTACGGGAACGCAGCAGGTCTGTTAGCGGCGCGGGGTCTCCTGAGCGGTCTCAGCTCGGCGGTGTCTCAGTGTCGGTACTCCAGTGACTCGGACTCGGACACGGAGGAGTATAGACAAGTCCGAGACAGAATCAACCTGGTGACGGGGCGAGTGGAGGAGCCGCAGCCCGACCCTATGGAGGGAATGAGTGAGGAGGAGAAGGAAGCGGAGGCTGTGCGTCTGGTCGGCATGTTCAACAGACTCTCCAGGTGTGTGTGTGTGTGTGTGTGTGTGTGTGTGTGTGTGTGTGTGTGTGTGTTTGAGGCCACATTTAAATAAACAAGAGGGTGCTCTTTAACTCATTTCCAACAAAATCACTGACTGCATTAACTTTTGTCCATTTCCTCCTCCCTCTCTCTCTCTCTCTCTCTCTCTCTCTCTCTCTCTTTGTCTCTTCCTTTCTTTTCTTGCTCTTTCTTTGTTTTTCAGGAATCAGATTATTCAGCCCATGTTGGTCATGCCAGACGGCTGTCTGGCGCCCCTCTATGGCCGTATGAGAAACAGCACCCTGCAGGAGGAAGAGGGAGAGGAGGAGGAAGAGGAAGCAAACTGGGATGAAGAAGAAGTGGATTAGGACACGATCCCGAACCCTGAACCTGCAGAAATCAGTCGATTCAATGTAGTTGTGATTTAGTAAGGATTCAGTATCGATTCAGTGAGGATTCAGTAGGGATTTAGTAGGGATTCAGTAGGGATTCAGTAGGGATTCAGTAGCGATTCAGTGGGGATTCAGTAGGGATTTAGTAGGGATTCAATAGGGATTCAGTGGGGTTTCAGTAGCGATTCAGTGAGGATTCAGTGGGGATTCGGTAGGGATTCAGTAGGGATTCGGTAGGGATTCAGTGGGGTTTTAGTAGAGATTCAGTAGGGATTCAGTAGGGATTTAGTAGGGATTCAGTAGGGATTCAGTAGGGATTTAGTAGGGATTCAGTAGGGATTCAGTATCGATTCAGTGGGGATTCAGTAGGGATTAAGTAGGGATTAAGTAGGGATTCAGTAGCGATTCAGTGGGGATTCAGTAGGGATTTAGTAGGTATTCAGTAGGGATTCAGTAGCGATTCAGTGAGGATTCAGTTGGGATTCAGTAGGGATTCAATAAGGATTCAATGGGGTTTCAGTAGCGATTCAGTGAGGATTCAGTGGGGATTCAGTAGGGATTCAGTAGGGATTTAGTAGGGATTCAGTAGGGATTTAGTAGGGATTCAGTAGTAGGATTTCAGTGGGGTGTTTAGTAGTTCAGAGATTCAGTAGGGATTCAGTAGGGATTCAGTAGGGATTCAGTAGGGATTCAGTAGGGATTCAGTAGGGATTCAGTAGGGATTCAGTAGGGATTCAGTAGGGATTCAGTAGGGATTCAGTGGGGATTTAGTGGGGATTCAGTAGGGATTCAGTAGGGATTCAGTAGGGATTCAGTAGGGATTCAGTGGGGATTCAGTAGGGATTCAGTAGGTAGAGCTGTAGTATCAGGTGCAAATGATCAGCAGTGCAGATAAAGCGGTAAAAAGGGAAAAAGGAATGTGTGTGTGTGTGTGTAGACATATGATTTGGCAGCATCCCTGTAGTAAAAATCTCAAATTATTTTGAAAGAGTGGGAATTACAGAGAAGAAAAGAAGAGAGAGGGGAGAGAGAAAAAAAGAGATTGAGAGAGAGACAAAGAGAGAAAGAGAAATAAAGACAGCCGTCATCCCCGTCATCACAGACCGAAAAATGCTAGCAAGGTTGCCATGACTGCGTTGCCATGGTAACTACAGGAATATGTAGTTCTCCAGATTTGAAATCTCACTTGCTCTCTCTCCCTCCCCTCTCTCTCTTTTCTTTTTTTTCTTTTTTTCTCTCTCCCCCTCTCTCTCTCTTTCTTTCCCCCTCTGTCTTCTTTTCTCTCTCTAGCTCTAGCTCTCTCTCTACCCCCCCCCCCCTCTCCTTTTCTCTCTCTTTCTTTCTCCTGCTCTCTTCTTTTCTCTTTCTCTCTCTCTGTCTTGTGAGCGGAGTGTTTACCTCGGATGAGAAATGCTGAGGTTCGAGTCCAATGCCATGTGAGCTGTAATGAAAGAACATTAGCAGCTGAATAAAACCCATTTCATTTCCTCGTCTCTGATTTCTCTCAGAAATCCGTTTTCTCTCTTTACATTTTCATTCAAAAAGCCGTGTGATGGAGGGATTACAGACGGAACATTAACCACATCCGCTCAGTTTAATAAAAGACCTTCAGTCCTCAGTCTCAGCCGCTGCTTCTCTCCCTGAAAATCCGAACACCTGAGAGGTGAAGAGGAAGGGGGTGGGGGAGGGGGTGGGGGGGCAGTGCAAGACAGCTCATGAATCAGCATTTGTAATGGATTAAGACTAAAGACTGGAATGATTCTGATTATAAGAATAAACCTGAAATTATGTTTAAAATCTAAAAAAAATGAACAAATCGATAAGTGAGTATAATTATAATAATTATATAATATAATTATTAAATAATAAACATATAAAAATACATCAGTTTTATATTTTTAGGTCATTATTGAAATAAAAACATACCAAAAAAACCCTAGTCAGTGGTGTGCAGTCGGTGGTGTGTGTCAGTGGTGTGTGTGGTCAGTCAGTCAGTGGTGGGTCAGTGCGGATCAGTCAGTCAGTGGTGTGCAGTCCAGTGGTGTGCGGTCAGTGGTGTGCAGTCAGTGGTGTGCAGTCAGTGGTGTGTGGTGTGCAGTCAGTGTGCAGGTGGGTGTGGTGTGCAGTGTCAGTGGTGTGCAGTCAGTGGTGTGGTGCAGTGTGTGTGTGGTGCAGTGGTGTGTAGTGGTGTGTATCAGTGGTGTGCAGTCAGTGGTGTGTGGTCAGTGGTGTGTAGACAGTGGTGTGCAGTCAGTGGTGTGCGGTCAGTGGTGTGTAGTCAGTGGTGTGTGTCAGTGGTGTGTAGTCAGTGGTGTGTAGTCAGTGGTGTGCGGTCAGTGGTGTGTAGTCAGTGGTGTGTGAGTCAGTGGTGTGTAGTCAGTGGTGTGCAGTCAGTGTTGGTCAGTGCGGGTCAGTCAGTGGTTCTCCGCTGTTTTGAACACTATCACTGACTGACATTTACACCCTAAACTCTAATATTAGTTCCATTAAATGGTATTAATTTATTCCAGCAGTTTATTCTCTTCATTTCGTAGTGTTTCTCTCGCTGCACTGCTTCCAGTACGTGTGTGTGTGGATGTTAGATTTTTTGTCCAATCAGATTTCAGTTTCTATGTGCTGCCATGTTAATCTAATCTGCCTTCAGAATCAGTAGTGCTGCCCGTGGAACTTACACTATATTAGCAGGGGCAGATTGATCATTGGCTAATATTATTAAACACTGTTTCTGTAACCAATCAGATTTCACATATAGCTGCCCCCCAGGTATCCTGAAGATAACTAGCTCGTCTCAGTGCAGGAAAGAGTTTATTCCCCACTTCCAGACCAGCGCCGCCGAGCGGTAACACTGACTTACAGCCTTTAAATGTCTGATAGATTTGATTGATATCTGTAATGTTTTTGTGATGTTATATTAATATTAAGATAAATATTGATTCTGAACTGCTCCAGATGTTGTAGGTGGTACAGTTGTGGTTGTAGTGCAGAGGTTTGGAGTTGTGTGTTAACGGGTTTCTTGTCTCTCTGTCTGTAATTCCACGCCGTGTTATATTGTGTGTTTGTTTAGTGTTGATGTGTTTCTATAATTGGGATGTGATAGTGAAGGTATTAAGAGCGGTATCAGTCGGGGTAAATCCACACTAAAGACCCAGCTACCAAATTAACCACCAGCCACTGCAGTGAATCGTTTCAGAGCTGTTCATTCAGCAGCGAATCAAGGCGACGGTCTGAACACAAGTGTGTTCTGCTCCGCCTGTGAGGGGAAGAAGAAGCAGTGAGGGGGATAAGACGGTGGGGATCTGTTCAATCCCGCTGAGCACTGTGCACGAGGAAGCGTCTGACTGCACTCACACACTGGCGCAAAAGCGTTCGGAATCCACACACAGCATGACTGACAGGTGAAAAACCCCTCCGACTGCACCTTTACAGGGTTCTTTAGAGAATATTCTGGAATATTTGCTCTGAAGTGATGGTGTGTGTAAGCCGTACAGCGCAGAACCTCACGTTTTTCACACACTCAGTAAACACACAAGCTTCAGAATGTCTCCAGGTTTCAGCACTGGAAGGTTGTTGTTTTTTTCTGATTTTATTTGCGGTCGTCAAATACAGGAGCGCTCGTGTCCGATGAGACTGAAGCAGCTGTACAATATTTACAAAATAAAAGCTCCAAAATAAAATGTATCATAATAATAATAATAATAATAATAATCATTATGATCATAAGAATAATCATCATAGCAAACGACCAACAGATAAAAAAACAAACACAGACATTTCCACATTTATAAAAATGTTCTGTCGCCTCGGCACCGTCACGCTTTCTCTGAGAAAACGAAAGGATTCGCTGTCCATTCGCGGTTTTCCTTTTTTTTCTTTTAAAGAACGAACAGAAAGAAACACGTCTTAAAACTTTAAATACATTTTTGTCTTTGTTGTTTTTTTTTCTGAGAAAAAAATGACATCACACACAGTTTTAGATTCCCGCTTTTGGGCCGACCCCCTTTTTCTTTTTTCTTTTTTTTTTTTAACTTCGGTTCTGTGGCGATACAAGCAGGGAATTATGGATAGGACATTTCGTGAAGATCCTAATAAAACATAAATATTATTCATTAAAATAATGAGAGAAACGGCCCCAGCGTCAGGCTGCTGAAGGGCTTCACTGCTTACAAACGTCCGTGTATAAATAATACAAATCATAAATGTCAATAATAATATTAATAATAATAATATTAATAATTGTAGAGATTGTTTGATGTAAGAAGAGTGTGTGTAGCGTAGCGTTCGAGGCTCTGACCCTGTTCTCCTGGCCGCTGCTCTACTCTTCTTCACATCTTCACACATTCTCTCTCTTTTCTCTTTTCTTTCCGTCTCCTGATTTCCATAAAATACAAGAAAGAAACAAATTAAAAAACATCTTCAAGTGAAGCCTCAGCAGTCCAGAACTCCATCTACAGGACTGTGTCAAAAACTCGGTACATTCAAAACGTCCTGCTGCTCGGAGCTCTGGAACGTCGTCGCTCTCCACTCCGCCACTGTAAACCTGCTCTGACCTCTGACCTTTGGCCTTCAAGGCTTGTTGCTAAGAGTCAGCAGTTCGATAAAGGAGTTGAAGAGGGTCTCCAGCCAGCTCTGATTGGCCATACACTGCTGAACCACCTCCTCCTGGCCCGGGTCGTCCGCCGCCTGCTCGATGCTGTCCGTCTGAAACGATTCAGATCAGTTCTAAATATTTGTCTGTCGCACTGAGAACAACACAAAAGCTACACAGGAAGTAATACATCAGGCAGAAACCTCGAGAGGAACTGAACCTCATCAATCATTACTCATCTGTAAACAAAAAAAAAGTGTGTTTGCGTAACCGGGAGAAAACAATCACACACTCCAGCTCTCCACACATCACACTCCTCTCCTCATCCTCATCTCCGCTCATTCGCATGGATTTATTCCAGGCTTTTCCCAGCCAGCATCATCTCTTCACCTCACACTCCTTACACAGTCTTACATCAACGCCACTTTATCATAAGATACAATCATTAACATACTCAAACTCTGATTCAAGACCGAGTCAGGAGCGAGTCAAAGCAGAGTCAGGAGCGAGTCAAAGCAGAGTCAGGAGCGAGTCAAAGCAGAGTCAGGAGCGAGTCAAAGCAGAGTCAGGAGTGAGTTAGAGTGGAGTCAATAGTGACTTAGAGTGGTGAGTTAGGGCAGAGTCAAGAGCGAGTTAGCGCAGAGTCAGGAGCGAGTTAGCGCAGAGTCAGGAGCGAGTTAGCGCAGAGTCAGGAGCGAGTTAGCGCAGAGTCAGGAGCGCAGAGTTAGCGCAGAGAGTGCTGCTACTCAAAACTACTCAATGATGTAAGAGTCAGTAGAGGATATGAGTAGGACTCGAACCGCAGGTCAACATACTGCATAAAACTGATCCAGTTCAGAACAAACCTGTCCAATAAAAGTCGTTTGGGATTCGAAAGAGTTGATTTTAATTGGTCTACTGAGTCTATTGGTTTGATTCAGTAAATTAAAATGTGTGGATCGAATCAAGCCTCACAGTGCATTCTGGGTATTCCATAGACACTGTCTCAACACGAGAAGGTGGACCAGCACTAAACTCCCCAGAACTCAGCCACTCCCAGTGTGTGTAAATAAGGGCGAGGTTTACTGTACCTCCTTCTTGCAGTGCAGAAAGGTGTGATATTTATAATGATGGAGCGAATGGTACAGGCTGTAGATCCGACACATGTCAGTGGACAGCTTCAGATCCTGCAGAACAGACAGACCAATTAAACCAACAGGAAGTCACTGCAAGATCTGATCAGATGCTCTACAGTCTGAGGTTGTTCAGCTGGTGTGTGTTTATCATCTGCGTACATTCTGCTCTAATCCCACATTCTCACCGTCATGTTCAGTATTTTATTGCACTTTAATTTAATATTTGATTCTTTCGACGTTTGGAGCATTTTGTTCACTGAAGACGAGTTGAATCTGGATCAGATTCGTTTAAACTCATTCCAGAGTGTGTAGATTCTGGAGGTTGAGACTACACCCTGAACTGTTTCTCTCACTCTTCTTGAACTCTTCTTGAGTGTGTGCAGTGTGTGTGTGTGTGTGTGTGTGTGTGTGTGTGTGTGTGTGTGTGTGTGATCCTGCTGAAATTTAACATAGATGAAGTAACATACACATGAACTCCTGGACCCATGAGCTTTACTAGCAGAGCATCACTGAGATCATCACAATGCCCCGCTGGGTAAGGTCAGGAAGTTCTCACTCCAGTGGCCAAGGAGCATCGCAGACCTCCTGCTAGAATTTATCTCGATTTCGGTGTTTCATTTAGTTTATCTTGTTTCATCTTTTTCATGTTTATCTTTATATGGTGTTTATTTCGATGTTGGTGTTTATGTTGATGTTGGTGTTCATGTTGATGTTGGTGTTCATGTTGATGTTGGTGTTCATGTTGATGTTGGTGTTTATTTTGATGTTGGTGTTCATGTTGATGTTGGTGTTTATGTTGATGTTGGTGTTTATGTTGATGTTGGTGTTTACCTGTTGCTTAGGCAGAGTTCTTTTAACGCAGTTGAGAGTTTTGCGGTTATATCCCTCTCCACCCAGCCGCATTTTCACCATGCCTGACTCCAGAGCATCAGCACTTATCTGGGGATACATGTGGAGAGCTTCCTGTATAACACACACACACACATACATAGACACACACACACACACACACACACACACACTGGACTAAGCAGAGATAAAAGCAGTGACTGTATAAGTTATAATTCCTGAGATGGAGAAGATGTTACCTGGTGCTGAGTGTTTATGTTAACTCTCCTCAGCAACCTGCGCTTCTGTTCATTTAGGATGCTGTCAATCTTCCTCATGGGTGGGAGATAAAGCTCATCTAGAAACATCAAGAATTTCTTCTAAATATTACACTAGAAGTTCTTTGCACTGAAGTTCTATATGATTAAGCACCTGTCTCCTGTGGGATCTGTTTGTGAACTCAAACACAGTAATGAGGGAAACTTATTCACCAGATTAACGCCCATGAATCATATCCTGAGCTGCCCTCACATTCCTTACATCCCCATCTATGACATCACCATCATTATCACAATCACCATCATCATGACCACCATCATCATTACCACCACCACCATCATCATTATCACCGCCATCATCATCATCATCATCAAAATCACATCATTATAATCACCATCAGCATCCCCATCATCATCATAACAACCTTTATCATCACCATTACCATCAACACTAAGATCAATATCATCACCATCATCACTGTTATCATCACCACCAGAATCATCATCATAATCACAGTCATCACCACCATCATCACTATCATCATCGTCATAATCATCACCAGCATCATCATCATCATCAACACTATTTCTGCCTATATTCCCTCTTTCCTTACCATTGGTGTCTTCTAGTGCCTGGATCATGTCAGGGTCAAGCGCTGTGCTGACCAACATCTCCACATAGCTGCGGAACATCTCCCTCATCGCACGACTGTTTATCACGCCGCGCACTGAGGCTAAGGGGTTTAACACACACCACACACACAAATTAACATCAAACACACAAAGAAAAACATCTACACAAACAGCTAAAACGTTCACTGAAGCTTCAAGGGTAATGAAGCTACCAGACAAACTATGGTATGGTAGCATTTTAGCTTCACATGTCTCAATTTTGTTATTGAATTTTACAAAATGTACACACACACACACACCTTCGTCCTCACTGGCAGAGGGGGAGGAGTCTGACTCGGAGGAGGGAACCTCTGTCAGCCATTTCTTTCTCTTTTTTGGTGGGGGCTCCGCCTTTACTTTCACCGTCCTGTTTCTAGCTTTCTCAACTCTCTTTTCTCCTACCACTCCTCCTCTTTTCTCCTCCTTTACTCTCCCTCGCTCCAGCCCACCTTTCCTCTCCACCTTCACTTGATTTTGCCTTTCTTGCAGCTTCTTTTCCTTTTCTCTTTCCTTCTGTCGCTCTCTCTCTTTCTCTCGCTCTCTCTCCTTTTCTTTTTCCTCTCTCTCCTTCTCTCGCTCTCTCTCCCTTTCTTTTTCCTCTCTCTCCTGTTCTCGTTGTTTTTCCCTCTCTTTCTGTCTCTCTTTTTCCTGCTCTTTTTCCCTTTGCTTTTCACGCTCTCTCTCCTTTTCTTTCAACTTCTCTTGTTGTTTCTCTCGCTCCTTTGCTCTCTCTTTCTCTCTTTGCCTCTCTCGTAGCTTCTCTCTTTCCCTTTGTTTTTCTCTCTCCCTCTCTTCTCTCTGTTGTTCTCGTTCCATTTCCCGTTCTTTCCCGCTATCTTGTTTTTCTTTTTCCCTCTGTTCTGCCTCTTTCTCCCTCTCGCTCTCTTTTCTCTCTCTTTCTTTCACCCTCTCTTTTTCTCTTTGTTCGTGCCGCTCTCGTTCTCGTTGTCTTTCTCTTTCTTTTGCCTTTTCTCTTTCTTCTCGTTCCACGCGGGGCGGGGTCTGACTGCGGATTGTGGGTGGCGGCTTAGCAAATGATTGGCGCCTGGTCAGAGATAAAAGACACACGAGAAGACTGTGAATTATTATTATATAATTATAATGACATTAGCTAGCTGGCTAATCTGAGGTAAACTGGACAGTTTTTTGTGTGTCAGGATTTTTTTTTTTTTTATGAATGTTTAGTATTTGAAATGACTGATGATGATATAAAAGGTACAAGATATAAAACTAGCTAATCTGAGGTAACCCGAAAAACGTTTTATCTATATTTATAAATGTTTTGCGTTCTGACATTTATTAACCCGGCAGTATTTTGAGTTATACTCATGTGCAGTATTTTAATGCAGTATTTCAATTCTAACATTAGCTACATAGTTAATCTGAGGTAAACTGAAAATATGTAACTGACATAAATGTGCAGCATTTTCTGAGGTAAACTAGCAATATCTTAGTGTAAGAATTGTAATTTTTTTCTTAATATATGGTATTTTTAAGATAACATTAGCTTCACTGCTAATCTGAGGTAATCTGAACGGATGTTTGGCTATATTTATAAAAAAATTACAGATGCTTAATATTTTTAGTGATAAAGTTAACAGTTGGCTAATCTGAGATAACCTGACATCTTTTTTAATGCTAATTTTAGCTACATGGCTAATCTGAGGTAATTTAGTTGAAAAAAATGTTTTTTGTGAGGATTTTAATATTTATATGAATGTTTGGTATTTTTAATTCTAACCCTACTTGGCTAATCTGAGGTAATGTGAGCGGATTTTTGAGAAGACGCCGTAAATGTAAATGCAAATGTGAACCTAGGGGTTTCTGAGCATTTACCTGAGCGCAATGCCGGCTCTGTGCCAAGGTTTCCGAGAACACACTCTCACATAATCCTTTTTGTTCACATTCTCCAGAAACTTAACATACAGTCGCTGGTATCTCATCTTGGCGTCTCCAAAGTAGCCCAGATACTGCAGGAGGGTGAAAGGAGAACAGGGACATGTTTCATTACTCAGAGCAGGAAGCAGAAGATGAGAAGTTCTCAGAAGGATGGAGGAGATGATCACAGAAGAAGAACTCACATTGCTGGTGGCACAGAACTGCCTCTGGCCATCCTTGATCTCAGGGGCAAACTTTTGCAGCAGAGCTTTCTGCACTCTCCAGATAGGGGGAGGCTCTCGTCCCGTTTGCAGAGCCAGCTAGAGTACGACAGGAACAAGTGATGAAGAGGTGAGCAAAAGAAAAAGACAGAAACAGATTTATAGAAGAAGAAAGGAAGATAAAAAGATGTGAAACATGAAAAAGGATAAGCAAATGAAAAAGCAGTAGATACAGAGAAATGCAGATTAGAGAGGAGTAAGAAAGGCGTAAAAAGAAAGAATAGAAGAAGGGAGAAAGAGCAAGAGAAAGTGGAGAAAGAGTATCAGTAAGTGATAGAGTAAAATAAGGCAAAAAATAACAAAAGGGTATAGGACAAAATAGAACAAGATAGAAAAAAGAGCAGAGAATCAAAAAAATAATTGCAAAAGAGGCGAATAAGAAATAGACAAAAAGACAAAGAAAAAAGAGAGAGAAAAGGAGAGAGAGAGAGAGAGAGAGGGAGGGAGGGAGAGAGAGAGAGAGAGAAATACGAGTAAGAAGTAAAAATAAGTATACAGGGATAATACAGAGGAAAAGAGGGTGAGGAAGAAAAGAGGTTAAAGAGTGAGAGAGTGTGGCATAGTGGGCGGGGTGTCAAGTACAGCCCATTACATGCACACAATGTCAAACACTCATCTAATTTAATCCCCAGCAGTAATGGATGTTGACGGTAACAGATGTTAACAGATGTTGATGCATGTTTACCTTCAGCGTACCGATGTCCTCTGTGCGAACCACAAACTCATCCCTCTCTCTGAAAATGCCCTCGCCACCACTCTCGCTGTCCTCCTCCTCGCTCTCTCCAGCGATGGCTGCATTGTCCTGCTTCTTAGCCAGGTGAAGCGAAGTGATCTGAGGGGTGGGGGCGTCCTCCGGGGTTGGGGGAGAGGGAGGGGATGGGTGAGGTAACTCCAGGGGCAGAGGAGGGGAGGAGGATGGTGGAGGAGTGGCAGATGGAGGAAGTGTTGGGGGTGGAGGGGATGGGGAGGGGAGAGCTGGAGGAGAAGGGCTAGGAGGGAGAGACTGATGGAGCAGCGGAACTGGATGAGGCTGCGGTGGGGGCTGCGGCTGGGGTTGGGGGCTGTTCCTCTCTACCGCAGAAAGAGGTGAGGGAATAGAGAGAAGAGGAGGGGGAAGAGGTGATGGAGAGGAGGAGATGGGAGGAGAGGGAGAAAGTGATGGAGAAGAAGGTGGTGCAGGAGCAAGAGGAGGGACAGATGAAGAATCTGAATGAAGGGAAGAAAGAATAACAAAGATATAGCAGAGGGTGAATAAGAGTGCATGCACACACACACACATACAAAAAGTAAAACTGCTTATAAACATCTTATAACATAAAAAATCAAGATCGGACACTAATCAGATTTTAAATGCTTGGATTTAGTCTAATGTGTCTCCAGTGGGTCATTTATTGCTAATTTATACCAATCATCTTTAGCACAAATCCCAAAAAATATGCATTCACCATTAACTTTGGAAGCATCAACGATGCTGAACTCGTTCTCCTCAGGGTCCTGGTCTTTCTCCATGTCCTGGACTATAATCTCTTCTGTTCCTTCACTACCCTCCGTGACTTCCTCTTGCTGCACTCTATTCTTCTCTAGCTCTTCAGGCAGCTCAGCGTGTATAGGTTCATCTTCCTCCTCTGTGGTGTGTGTCCTCTCCTGCAGGTTTAGCTCAGTGTGTGTATGAAGTTCGTGATCTATCATGCGAGTCTCTAGCTCTGGGAAACTCTCTGAATCAGCAGGTGGTGGAGGTGTATCAAGGGGTGGGGCCTGATCAAGGGGTGGGGATGGTGTGGGAGGGGCCTGGAGGGCAGCCAGACTGTGGGGTGTGTCATAAAGAGCTGAGATGGCTGAGGAGATGCTCTTCTGGAGGTCCTGGTTCTTGCTGACGGAATCTTCTTCATCCGAGGAAAAGGATGGCAGCGTCTCCAGATTCCTCTTGAGTTCCTCGTCCAGGCGTTTACACGGTGAAGGGCAGTTGCTCAGTGCAAGACCTCCTTCTCCTTCCCCAAAAGGTGGAGGAGTTGGAGGTGGGGGTGGAGGTGGTGATAAGGGGCGTATCCCTCCCTTCACAGAGGGCTCGTGTACAGGGCTGGATCCGTCCATGTGGAGAGGACCGGAAGGAGGTTTTTTCTCTGTTTTTAGAAAGTCCAGAAAGGAGGTGATAAAGCCAGACTTCAGCTCTGCTGGCTTATCGTCAGTCTGAGAGTGAGAGAGATCGAGGGAAGATAGGAAGGAGAAATGGATTCAGTAAGCAAGATTCATGAATTCATAAAGCATGAATGATACATTTTGAGAGAATAGGAAGAATTTCTCACAGTTTAGTCCTAGCCAGCTCCACATGCTAATAAAATCCACCGATCTGAAGAGAGATAAGTCTCACTAAGCATTCCTTCAGGACAGCGTCACTGTATCTTTGCTGACAGAAAGGGACTAGTGGAGTAACGCCACACTTTTGTCTACTTGATTTAACAGATTCAACTCGATCTAATTGCTAACCAGAATAAAGAACCAATCGCGTGCCTTCACTTTAGCAGTCAAAGGAAGGTACTTCCTAATCCTCTGATTTTCGGGGAAAAGACTGGTTTGGACAGTAAACGTATTTAAATTTGATATTCAGCATTAGTACAACCAGAAACTGTTAAACTGATATCAATTTCCGTTACAGTCAACTTAACTACAAATCCTCCACCAATCACAGGTTATTTCTTCCAAAACAATTGGCTCAGGTGTGCTAGCGGTCTGAAGAAAACCTCAAGCGGTGCGTGTGCACGTATCATCAAACATGCATTCTACTTGCTGTGTGTGTGTGTGTGTGTGTGTGTGTATACTTTATTGAATATTATTTAGATTTTTGGTTAAAAACACACTATAAAGCTCCACCTTCTTTCCCTCTCTGTCTGTCTGCCTCTCACTTTGGTATGAATCCTGCCCTCCTGCACAGGGGGGTGGGGGTAGGGGGTTTTTAAACAGTGTGTTAGAGGTTTAAGTATTTTTAGCCCCCTGTTTGGTGGATCAGCAATAACCACTAGGACACATGAATACTGGGTTGTCTGTCTTGCTCTTAAGTATTAAATTAAATACTATTTCATCATTTATTTAAAGAACCGTCTGTTAATCGGGTAATTATATTTTATGATGGAATCATCAGCAATTAAATCCTTCTTGAGTTCCAAATAAAATTAGGATACTTGTGCATACAAGATCATGTACTGAAATGTGTAAGAAATATTATTTATCAACAGACATTTAATTAGTAATTTCCACAAAAAAATCTATTATCTGATAATCTGGCAAAATTGCTGGAGAGTCTGAATACTTTTGCATGGTGCTGTATTAGGTGTGTCTAACGGGAGGTAGTACAGTGGGGGGGGGGTGGATGTATGGTGGTTACTATGAATGAGTAACCATGGCAACAGCTACCCTGGCAACAGCCAGCTCTCTCTACCCTTCTTTTATTGCATTTTTTAAGGACAGATAGCTCATGGCAGGCTGTCAATCATTTCACACTCAGACTTTCACTGCTCCCTCTAGTGGAGCTGAACGCAGTGGCACGCTGGGGACAATGCATTTCCTTTCAGATAAAGGCACCTGGTGCTGCAAATTCATCTTTTTACAGTGTTATATTATGTCATTAAGTCCTAAATCCATCCTAAATGTATCTACTAAACGATTTTTAAATATGATGTTCCTTACTGTGCTGGACAGTTTTTTGCATGGTGGCCCATGCCTCCGGGGTCATCTGTTCGTCCATGTGTCTCTCCCAAGACATCTGAAAAAAAAATTCACATATATCTCCATGTTATATATGCAATAACTAAATATAACCACATTACACTCCACGTTTATTCTTCCTCCCTTCTCTTCAGAGGTTACCTGTTGCTGGGGCAACAAGAGCAATTTCACACATAGAATTGTACACAAAGGCATAGAGAAAAAATCCTATTATTAATGTTTTAGCATTTTGGGCCTTTATGTAAAATACAAATTATGTTTTATAAATTTTATATTTTTGTATTTATATGCATTATATTATGCTCTATGCATCTTCAACTAATCTTGCAAGTGAGAGATGAGAAATCATTTCCGTTATTTCCTAGCACTTAATAAATAAATAATGTAATAGCATTTCTATGCCATGAAATCCCTCCTGCACAAAATAGTGAATGACAGATGAAGATGCAGGCATCAAACATCCAAAATATGATATCTAGAATAGGGTTACAATATTCAGAATGTTATTTTGAACGTTTACTTTTTACTTCTAACCTTTACCTCTTCATCCTTTTGTTTCATCTTATCCTGGCCACAGTTCAGATCAGTTCTGTTCATGTCCAGTGCAGACATGGGACCAGGGCTCAGACCAAGAGACGGTGCAGAGCCGACTGAGCCATCAGAAAGAACCGGGTCTGTGCTTGATAAGGAGTCTGTCCTCAGGAGGGATTCAGATGAGGGCATGGAGGGAAGAGGAAGTTTAATCTGAAAGGGGAAAACAGATTTAAAATGTATTATGATTAATAATCACATCTGTTAAATGGTAAAAACACAAAGCATTTTGTTTCTCTCACCTTAATTGGTTTGATGGGTTCCTGATACTGCTGTTGAGTCTGATGTTGCTGTTGTGTTTGCTGCTGATGTAAGTGCTGATGGTGTTGTGTATGTAGGTGCTGCTGTTGGTGCATGTGTTGCTGCTGTGGGTGAAGGTGCTGCTGAGGCTGAGAGTGGTGGTGCAGATGTTGATTTTGTGGTAAGTGCTGCTGTTGTGTTTGTTGCTGTTGTAATTGTTGTTGGTGATGGAGATGAGGTGCTTGTTGGTGGGACTGTTGGTGGTAATTCTGTCCTTTGTTTATGTCTCTATGCATCTCCAACATGAGATCATCTTTCCTGCCACGACCCCTTCCTCGACCACGACCTCTTCTGCTTTCCCCAGCACCAGGTCCCATTAGCCCCCTGCAATAAGGAGGTTCTGGAAGTGGACGAATACGAGGTCTTCCCCTAGGCCTAGGGGGGCCTTCTCGTTTGGGTTTGGTAGGCTTTCTCCCTCTCTTCTTTGGCCCATCATGGGGAAGGAGCTGCGGAGGAGGTCCAAGTGATGAATACCCTGAGGGGTTGCAAAAATCCAGGTCACTTATTAAAGGACTTAGACCACCAACCCCTGAACCAGCACTGGACTTTCTGCAGCTAGATACCAGGTCAGGAAGCAAATCCGGGAGTCGTCTGCTGTTCAGTCGGATGTCAGCAGGAACATCTGCTTTATCTTCATCATCCTCAAATTCATATTCTTGGGCATAGGTTTTCTTTGTCTGTGGTTGAGAATTGGGGTCCCTCCGCTGTTTAAGAAGGTGAAAGGAGCTGGTCTTCAGCAGTTTTTTGGGTCTAGAGGAACAGAATATGGGCGACGTCAGCCCCCCTGTTCCTGAACCACTTCCTACACCAGAATTTCCTATATATTTGTTTACTGTTCCATCTACACTAGACCCTGTTCCACCCATTCCCATTCCTGGTGCCTGAGACTGAATCAGCCCCAGTTGCTCCGTATTGACAGTAGATGGGAGTTCATGAGATTTTAATGAGTCCAAATCTAGATGCATGGTCCCAGTGTCAGAATCAGGAATACAGTACTGCCCATAACCCTGATCACCATGGTGGCCAATCATATTATATCCACCTGTTGCTCCACCTGCCTTAACCGACTCTATTCCATCATTTACACATGTTTCAGACACAATATCCTGACCGTCCTGTCCTGCACCTGCTACACCAGCACAACTTGGTTTGTAGTCTTCAGAACAAAACATGTCCTCCATTGGAAAAAAAGATCGATCTTCATCTTGGAGAAGTGAGTCGGGAAAACACATAGAGGTTAAAGGCACAAACCTTTGCTGCTGCTGTTGACTCTGTCCCTGATTCTGTGTAGTTTTCGCTACAGAACTTTCAGTGTCAAACTGGTTATCTTTAAGTGGATCTAGTTGTGGCTGTGGAAGCTGGGGCTCTGCTTCCCTGGGCTGGGACTGGGGTTGAATTGGTCCAGGGTTGTTTGGGATGTGACGAGAGTGTTGATGGGAGTGCTGGTGATGTGGGTGGGGCTGTGGTTGGTGATGGGAATGAGGGTGCCCATGGTGAGTAGCCATATGATGTAGATGAGATGGGGCTGACATGCTTAAATTTGTCTCATTTAGAAAATCATGGAGCTCTGAAGAGGTTTGTTGAGGGTGGTGGTTCTGGTGATGTGAGGACATTCTATGCTGCTGCTGCAGCTGTTGCTGTGGTCTTTGATGGTCATTAGCACTTCCATCTCCACCAACAATCCTTTCGGTGGGCCCTGTGCCTTCCCGACTGTTTGTTCTAGAGAGTGTTCGTTCGAGCAATTCGAGTTGCGATACTGAATTCTGACTTGACTGGCTTTGGTTACGCTGTGCCTCACATCCATAGTGGGCCTCTATAGACTGGGATTGGAGTTGGAGTTGAAGCTGAGAGGCCTGCGACTGGGTTTCCACACTGGCACCACTTCCAGTTCCAAGACCTCCACCTGGTCCCATTAAAGACTGTTGGCTCATGGGGTGTGGTATTGGTTGTGAGACCTGCTGAGTATCCATCTTGGTATGTGTGGAGTGAGATAGGACAGGCTGTAGAAGATGAGCTTGCTGAGATTGCTGAGTCTGGTCCGGTGGTGAATCCATGTGGGCAAGGGAGGCTTGGGGTCTTTGTTGCTGTAAGTCTGGTGGTTTTCGTAGATATGGGAGCTCAGAGGAATCGGTAGCTTTCTTTACTTCCAAATGTGAGTGAGACAGAGGATGAGAGTTCTGTGAACGTTGGGGGTGGTGTGGGTGTGAAGAGTGATGTTGGTGTGTCTGGTGGGCATAGGAGTCCCCTCTTCTATAATGGACCACTGAGCCAAGGGAGTCATGTTGGTGAGTGTGCGAAGCATGCTGGTGAGAGTGAGGGATTGAATCAATTCCCCCTCGTCCTCCATTTGCCCTAGCACTTGATACTGTCCTGTCTATTTTTGTTTGTTGTTTCTTTAGAGAGATATCTAGCTGTCTCTCTTGGCTAGTTCCTGAACTGGTTCCTTGTCCAGCAGTGTTTGTTGTTAATGATCCACCATTATTAGCGGCATTATTGGTGCGTATGACACTCTGCAGTTGGTAGCGTTCCTCGGATGCCTTGTTAAGTTCATAGGCAGACATTTCCTTCGCTTCTTCTCTACTTTGTGGCATAGACT
Source organism: Bagarius yarrelli (assembly GCA_005784505.1). Taxonomy (NCBI): domain Eukaryota; kingdom Metazoa; phylum Chordata; class Actinopteri; order Siluriformes; family Sisoridae; genus Bagarius; species Bagarius yarrelli. Next base: position 1,763,318 of record VCAZ01000083.1, read on the forward strand.
GCAGCTGTGCTGTCCGTGGGGTGGCAGTAATCTGTGATGGTTGTTGCTGAGTGTGGTGTTGGGATGGATGGGGTGCTGGGCTTTGGGAGTGCAAAAGGTGCTGTATTAGAAAATCATCATCATCTTCATCCTCCTCTTGAGATTGTTCTATGCCAAGCATATTAGGCTCTGACTTGCTTTTGTGTCCTGCTGAATTAAACGGCTGTGCCTGTGGTGGTGCCTGTGTGTCTGAGTAACCCTGTGAAGAAGTTAAAAAATTAGGAGAGAGAACAGAGGATAGGTATTTACCACCCCCAGTTCCTCCTGGAGACTGAGCAGGATGGGTTGGTGCAGGGGAATGCAGCCCAGGTCTAACAGTTGCTGAGTTAAATGAAGGTGAAGGACTGGAATCAGGAAGGTGGTATGAACCTCCAGTTCCTCCACTTGCAACACTGTTACTGCTATTAGCTGTTGAATTAACACCTGTTGTGCCTGTATTACTACTTGTTGAACCAGTACCACCCCCAGACCCAATTAGGGCCGGTGAATGTCCTGTACCATTGTAGCTAATTGAAGGACTTCCTGCTCCTCCAAGTGATGGTGGTAAAGAACCATATCCTGATTCAGAACCATATACCCCATCCCCTGAATATGAACGCCCTGTCGATCCAAGAGCCCCAAACCCTTTTCCTGATCCCCCAGGACCAGAGCTTACTTCCTGGGCCTGTGGGGAACTGAACCCCCCATAGGGCTGGGACAGGTGGGATGGTGGGGGTTGACTTGGTGAATAAGATTGTGAGTGTTGTTGTGGTGGGGTCTGGCCAGGGAGGCAAGAGGTGGGTTTAACAGGGGAGCCATATGCTGAAAGACATGGCTTAGGGGGAGGCTGTTGTGTTGCAGAGGAAGAAACAGAGAGTGGTGGAGGAGGTGGTGGAGGGGGTTGTGGTGCAGATTGAGGAGGTGGTTGCTGCCTTGAAGGGGCAGAGGAGGCGCTAGATGAAGCAGTTGGATTAGAGGAGGTGGAAGAGGAGGAAGTTGTAGAAGAAGCTGAAGGAGGTGTGTGAGGAGTTCTGGATGAAGAAGAGCTAGAGGATGAGTACCCACTGCTTGAAGTAGAACTCTTTCCTGATTTCACAATACCACCACCACCAGAGGCAGCTGATGAGGATGTTGAAGAAGTGCTATATGGGGGCTGTACAATGGGGCGGTACAATTGGTCAGATCGAGGTGAGGGTTTGGGGTCAGATGATGGGCTCTCTTCATCAAGGGGGCTACAGTTCATTCCACTACGCCGGTGGTGTGAAATTTGCTGGTAGCCCGATGCTCCACAGCTAAGATAATGTTGCAGAGGATGTGACGTGGACGAGGGTAACTGGGGCTGTGCAGAGGCAGGTCTCTGGTAGTGCTTAATCACACTATCTTGTCTTGAAATTGCTCTTTCCTGTGGGATAGGTGGTTGTGAGGGTGCAGGTGCTGAAGAGAATACAGAGGAATTGTACAGATGGGAGGACTGCTCTTGAAGTTGGGAGGAGAGCAGGTTAAATTGAGGAGGAGGTAAGTGGCGGGTAGAGGATGATGTAGGTGCTTGAGGCTGAGGACCACTTGAAGCCTCCTGTGCTCCTCTATATGCTGCTGCACTTTGTGAGGAGAGAAGACGGTCAAAGCCCAGGCTGGATTGGGATGGTGTTTTTATGTGTAGTAATGGATCATGGGGTGACAGCAGGCCATTGGAGGTAGGGCTAAATGTAGGTGTATCCTGGAGAGACAGCGACGGTGTCACACCAGAAAATGAACGGCTAGAGAAGGATGCAGGGTGCTGGTATGCGGACAAGGCAGAGGAAGGAGGAAAAGAGCCAGATCCGGGCAAAGCACTGGAGATAAAAAGCTCAGCAGGGGCTGGGGTATGCATTGCTAAAAATAGGGAGACAAATAAAACTGAATCAACCAGGTTACATCTGTATGTATATATATATTAATTAATTTGCATAATTTCCTGCAAATGACAGATAATTAACTATTAGTGGTTACTAACCAGTCTGCCATGATGGGGTACGAAACTGGGAAAGGAGGGAGGAGGCAGATGGTGGAGGCTGTGGACCTCGCGATTCCAAAGCAGAGATCAGGTTCATGACTGATGAGTCAGGCCCTGAGGGGCCTGCATGGTGTAACCCAGCATCAAACAAACCAGAAAGCCCTATAAAACCGGTAGAATGTACACATTTCATAGAAGTATAAGCCATCTAAGAAAAACCTGCAGTTCAATGTGAAATGTTAGTAGCAGCAAAAAAACGAAACGAAATCAAACGAAAAACACAAATGATGTGATTTAAAAAAACCCACTCTAACTCATTTTAAAATTATGTATTTGTATATAATTCTACTGCCCTTACCTAGGCTCCGCCCTGCAGCCCCCCATGCCCCGGCTTGTCCAGAGCTGCCTGGGTGGTGATTAGTAGCATAGCCCTGCAGGGGGTGTGGTGTGGCATAAGCTTGACGATGAAGTAATTCGGACTCCGGATGTGAGGATCTGGAGCTCCCATACATCAGACTGACAACAACAAAGGTAAAAAAGGAAACAGAACAAAAGCAGAGTGAGATTAGGAGAGCAGAGATTTACTTTCCAACAAAAGACCTTCCAGCTGTTTGCAGATCATTTATCTTTCACTGCAGTCCATGTAGATTTGAACACTGTTATGTGTTAATACACAAATGGGTAATTTAACATGATTTACCTTGTAAATCCTGTTATAGAAGATCGGCTGGACTTACTATATATATTATATCTCACTCAGTAGAGACACACACACAGATTAACTGTTTAATCAGCTTCGGGTTCGAACTCCATTCAGTCTCCACTACAACCATGCACATGCTCATTATCCTCGAAACATACTCAGTCCTTCAGGTTAGGAATGTTATAAACTTTAGGACTCATTTTCAAATTCTACAGTGCACCATTAAATTCCCGCTTGTGAATTGTGATCATCAGCGAATCAATAATCCAACGTTTAGTACAATTTCAGCTCATTTACTGCGATATTATAATGCGTTCAGAACATGTGCACATCTGTGGAGAGAATATATCTACATATGGAGCTTAAAATGAGAAAACTATTACAATTAAAATTGTTAAAGAATTTCTGTCGAATGTAATTTTAAATTCTGAATATTATGTGCCATTTAAAATAGTTTTCATTATTGAACATTATAGAACACAATTGATTCTGTTGAACGACAATTTTTTTTTGTTCTGAATTTTTAGACAGCAAATGTCCGGTTTTTAAAAATACAGTTTCAAGCTTTTTTAGATGAAGAAATTCAGAACATTAAATTCAATGTTGAAAAATTCAGACCGCAAAATTCCGATCCTACAGAAAGTAGGTCAGAGTGGATCATCTCTAAAAAAGGTCAAACAAACCATTTCTTATTTTACACAAAAAGTGACTCTTAGACATTTTATGGATGAACAGTTATATGTTAGTTTAATGTTCCCAGAATGTGTAATGTTTATCTGAGCGTCTCTGTGAGCGTGATCATGTGATCACCGTATCTATAAACTGTGTCCTTGCTTTTGATACACAATCACTGATGAACAACTTTTAGTTTTAATGTGAAAAATAAATACAATTGGGGGATTCGAACCCTGAACCTCAGATATTCTGGGTAAAAACTCTACCACTGGACTATTACACCACTGTAGTTATATCACTGTTCACCAGCTTTACGTTTTCAGCTCAAAACAAATCGTTTAAAGACACTGTGGCATGATCACACCAAACATTCTAAAAACGTTAAAATAACATATAAATATTAAACCATAAATGTTAAAGAATCACTTCCTTCTGACTTTCCTTCTCTTCCCTGTGGATGACCTCTGACCTACTTTCTGTCCGATCCCAATTTTCATAACATTAAATTTAACTTTCTGAATTTTTTTTATCTCAAAACCGTTAAAATCCGAAATTATTAAAACTGAAAATTTGTTTATCTAAGAATTCAGTACAACTTTTGTTTAGTTTTTTAAATCTATTGTGTTAAATTTTAAATATTCAGTGTTCAAGCCTACAGGGTGACCCATAGCTTTCCATACACAGGAAAAATAAACGGTTGTTTTTAATGAAAACTATTTCCCAGCTCCCGGAATCCACCCCAGCTGATTTTTATCTTTGGGAGCATCAGGAGAAGATACAAAGCCATAAATCATCTCAGGGAAACGTATCACCGACGCCATCACAAGCAGAACTCCAGCTGTGCTTATACGTGTTCTTCAGCGTGTGTTTTCAAAACAATGATAGTCATTTAGAGCAAATTATATAATTAAAAACGTTTTTTATAGAAAATTATATATTTTTTTTCATTCAGCCTGTATTTTAAATAGCACATAATATTTAGGGTTTTTTTTAATTACACTCATCAATAAATACATTTTTTTTAACAGTTTTGCCATATTTAAAGCTCCATGATAACAAATAGAACCTGTAACATCTCGGCTTCTAAAATCTGTTTCATTAAACTGTGAACTGCAGCCCTCCTCCTCTGCAACAAAAACCATGCTATGATTGTGCATTTTTATCACTCGTCGGCGTTCTCTGTGTTTCTTCCTCTGCTGTAAACGTAAACCCGGCTATTCACCCTGATTGGACGTGGCTCAGCCAATCAGCTGTCTTCTGGCATCTCTACAGATCGTTGTTCCCTTTCATACGACTGGCTAGCTGAGCTGACAATAGTGGTTGGGATGTTGCTGAGGTGAGACAGAGCTCTCATTGATAAAAGCTCTCTTGTGACTGAATTACCGTGGTAACCCCCTTCCTCAACAAGCTCGTAACAGGAGAACAGATCTGTTAGCGTGGATGGCTCCACTCGGAGGCCCGTGTGGGTAGCCGCAGACACCACACAGCCAGTGAGCACGTGGTGAGGAGGGAAGGGGGGGTGGGGGCGTCTTTCAATATGAGAACACAGGACCAGACAGTCTACCTTTAAACCAATCGAGGAAAATAAGTTTAAAAAAGAAGATCTTAACTGAACAGGTGTGTCTGATGCCATTTAATTATCAAAAACAAACCCTGATTATTATTATTATTATATGCTGGGATTCTATGCACAGAGGAGGACTGACCAGCGCTCACACTCGCAGGACAGCATATAAGAGCTTGTCCATGTCGTTTAAATTCACTCTTGTCTCAGGGGTGTAAGTTCTTGTGTAATTATCTGGGAAAAAAAGCTTTAATGAACTGAGTTAAATAAGTAAACGAGTGCAAAGCCGCTGTTCTTTATCCAATAACCACATCGCTGACTTGTGGCTGTAGAATTCTGTGTGCTGTTTGTCATTAATAACACCCTTTCAATGCCTCGGAAACCACCAGGACGTGTGTGAAAGACACACAGTCTCATCATCAGACCGTTTCCGCTAACACAAATCCTCAATAACAAAATCTCACAGCAGGCGTTTGTCAAAATTCATATACATTCCATTAAATCTTCCTCAACGACTGTGAGATCAAAGGATCGTCACCAAAATCAGACCTTAATTAGGTGTTAATCCCAAAGAGACGGACCAGGAGGACTAAAGAGAAAAATCCCAGGGGTAACAAGAGAAACTGATAGGTCTCTCTCTCTCTCTCTCTCTCTCTCTCTTCACACACATACACACAGGAGTTATGCTTTCTTTCTTTTCATTCTTTTTGTTCATTTCCCTTTTTTGATATTCCTCTACAAGGGTTTAGTTGTGCCTCAGGTGATTCCATACACGATTCCCATTCTCTCTCTCTTTCTCTCTTTCTCTCTCTCTCACACACACACACTTCTCTAGCAGGTAATCATCACCCAAAATCAGTCCTTGTTCTAGTATATTCTCTGCATTACACATTTCTTCTCAGCTCTCCAGCTCCTGTTATTTCCTGGCTTCAGCACCTTTCGCCCTCCGCACCTTTAACCGATCATTTTCTCCAGCTTCAAACGAACTGGTGGAATAATATTTCAGGCTGATGAGCAGAGAAGAAGAGGACGAGACAGGGAATGTATGAGAAAAAGCAACATGGGATAAATTACAGGTTGAGTTAGCGAGCTCTGTTAAAGCTTTGGTAGAGAGATGTTCCTGGTGTAACGGATTGCATTTCCTCCTTACAGGTGCAACATGTTCACTGGCTGATGGGAAACATGACCGGACCCATTAATCTCCATTAGAACCCTTAGTGTGTGGTGGGTCTGTGGAACCCTGTAAGCTTTCTGCAGCCTGGAGAACTTAAACGGAACGAAGCTTTACCACCCGAAATCCTGCTTCCCCAAGGAAACTTTCCTCCAAACGCTGTTATGGATCTATCTCCTGGAGGTTATTACCCGAGTCACGCTGTCCTATTTAAATAAGTGCTGGAGAAATCCACTGTCAGGAACCTGCAGCCTGAAATTATTTCACTTCATTTCAGATTCGTTTAATACTTCAGCATGTTCCATCACGGCCTAATGGAGGGACACGCCGCGTCCCACACCAGCACTCGTGCTCCCAACTTACATTAATTCAAAACAAAAGCAATTCCGATTTCAATTCCTTCCCCCAAAACTAAAAGAGCAACGATTCAATTTCCATTCATTTTATTTTGCGGGGACGATGTTCTCCGTTGGCGCTCAGACTGCAGTGCTGAGGTTCGTCCGCCGTCTTATGACTGAGAATTGCTCATTAAGGATCCCGGGTGCCATCAATCCCGTCTGTAGTGCTCAGAGATGCCCTTGACTCAGAAAGGCAATCATAAACTATCCACCAGCCCAGGAGCAATCACCACCACCGGTCCAGAGGAGACAAGAAACCGTGTGTGTGTGTGTGTGTGTGTGTGTGTGTGTCTCACCTGGTATACCACTATGATACAATTCATCAACCAACTACACTACACTGAAATATGGCAGCATGATGAAGCAGTATTTGGATTCGTTTGTGTGTGTGTGAGTTTTTGAATAAACTACGCACTCGTTATACTGAAAACTCAGTGCATACACACTAACTGTTTTCACCTGCTGTAAGAGGCATGGCTTCTTACAGTCATTAATAAGTCACATGACTTAACCTGTCCTAGAACACACACACACACACCTCTGTGACCCTTTTACGAATGGGTCCAAATTTATATACCGTAACATGTGTGTTTGTTTTCTGGATCATTTCTAAACCCTGGATTGAACACTGACCTGAGTTTCATCCACGGCTCATTAAAATATAGAGGAAACTAAAATTACTGAGAAAATGGAAGCAGGACGATTCGAGCTCCAGCAATTCGAATCTTCATTTTAAAAGCAGGACTGAAGATTCTGTGTTCTGCAAAAAAATAAACGTTTCTCGAAACCGAGACTGAAACAGAAACTTCATCAGTCTTGTGGTTAAAATTAGAAACACATCTGGCAAAAAAAGGATTTATTTCAGAGTAAAAGATCTAAAATAACCCGGATCCTCAAATTGGCAGACCAACACCTTAACCACTGTGCTACCAATTCCCTAAGTGTCCTGCATCCCATAAGATTTTGGAATAATCACCGTTGTCCATTCACATCATATACCAAAAACATGTCATTTCGTGTACCCTTGTGGGCCCCTCTGATGGCCACCGGGGCCCTAAACGGCCGCTTAGTTTGCTTATGCCTTGTCCATGTCCAACTGTAGGCTCTCAGCTGTGCTGTTCGCAGTATTGCTGCTAAAAATGTATGAATAAACTTTATTTACACTTAACTTTTCTATCCTTGTGCATTTTATCGTGCTCTTTCCAAAAGTCCACCAAAACCACTAGGATTTTCCAACTTAGACCCAAACTTACAGAAAATGGGCATTAAGGGTACCAGTAGACGGGGCGGAGAAGCTCACCAGTCAATTGGGAAACTCTTTGTACGCAGGACGTCAGTATTGGGACGGGGCTATAACGTCAGACTGTATGACAGACAAAACAAATTAAAAAATGGATGCACGAAGACTCGACTGGAGTTTTGGTGGTAAACAGAGACAAGAAAATCATTCTATAGGGTTAATTTTAAGGTTTATTTATTGCTTTTCCGTCCACCGACGTTTGGTGTAAAGTTGTCGCATTAATTGTGTCATCAGATTCTGCACTTTATTCTACTGGATGTTGGTTTGTCAATCGTCGCAGACGTCGTCCCACTGCAGGAAAGAGTCTGGAATTTTCCGACACTGCCAGAACTTCGGAGGATCAGAGGATCCCAACAGTCGCCAATCGTCTGGCGGTGATCACGTCAAACTGCTGATTAAAGACTACAGATTTGATGGCAGGATTACAGGGATCTTTTAGGATCTTAACCTTTGTCTCAGACCGTCACAGTGGAAATCCGGCATTATTCACATCCTCAGCTAAAAACTTAGAGACATAAACAATAAACCTACTACCTACCACACACACACACACACAAAGGTAATATAATAGAATGCAAATGATGTCATGACTGCTTGTTCCAAATGATTGATTACTTTATGTGATTTTATTTTTGATTTTGGAGAAATTTTTCTTCTAAAAAAAAAAACAAGATCTTTACCGGACGTCGGAGAAAACAGCTGAACAAAAGCAGCAATGACTCTGGTTGTACAGTATTTGAAGGGATTTCTGTCTGTCTGTCTGTCTAAAGTAACCCTGCTTTAATTCCATGCGCGCTGCAGCACGAGCCTTTCCGCCGCTGCGAATGAGTGCACGCGGGCACCGTAACCCTCCCGTGATTGATTCGGTTGTCACGGAGACGCTGAACATACGTCGCGCCGGCGCGTTTGACGCGCGAGACAAAAACGAGCATGAACATGAAAGAAGGTTTCCGAGTCGATTAACTGACCTGAAAACAGACAGACAGGCAGACAGACGGAAAGGGGTTGCTTTAGCAGCAGGTTGCTAAGCTAGCTCGCTGTCACCAATTCAAGCCGCCATATATTTATTCAATCTCGCGAGCCATTTAACGCAACTCACCGTGGAAGCGGATATCCGGTTCTACAGTGAGCGAATTCAATGCAGGGGTTCTGGTGGGAGCTGTGATTTACCTGCACAGGTGTGTGAAATACAACAACCTCATCAACTGCTCACTGATCTCCGTCCTGCAGTGCAGCACACACACTGGTGTTAAACAGGACACATGGGGTTTAACCGGTGCAAAACTATAGGGATGTACACTACAAATTACACACACACACACACCACCACCACTATTCTTCTACCACTTACACACACTGTATCCATCTGTAGCTTTTCCCACACAGGGGCATGAAGTCTGTCCCCGGGGACATGTGGCACGAGGTGCGGACCCTGTGGACCAGGTGCTCAATCTCACACACACTTACACGTACACACACCTAAACATGATGCACATGTGTCTGGACTGGAAGTAAAAACCGGTTGAAGCCCTGAAGCTTAGAAACACGTGAACTCCGGCAGCGTGACGCAAACATGCTAATGACCATCACCGACACACACACACACAAAATATAATACCCCCCCCCCCACACACACACACATTCACCAAATACAAAGAGCACACCTTACAGACTAGATATACACTATACACACCACACACACTCTATACAGAACATCTGCACCGTATACACCACGTTAACCACATACTGTACATACACACACACACACACTGTGGAGGTAAGAGAAGCTACATCGAACCCGGAAAACACTGCATCACCCAAAAATGTTATTTGATCGCTGGACAATGTAACCTTGTGCAACATGAGTGCTTTATCAACACACACCACCAATTATCTCTCTCTCTCTCTTACACACACACACACACGGAACTGAGAGGTTACACACAGGCCCTGCAATCTCCTCCTTGGATATTTTGGGGGAAATTTTTGACACAGTAGCTTAAGCAACATCCCTGAACGCCCCCCATCCCCCAATCCGCTTTCTTTCCTCCACGTCCCCCTCTTTTCTGTCTCTCTCTCTGTTTCTCTCTCTCTTGCTCGCTCGCTCAGTCTATCTTCTGTATCGCGCATTCACTTTCTCTTAAACGCATTCCTGGCATTTTTCGGAGCCCCCCCCCCCCATGCCCCTTTCCCCCGCCTCCTCCTCCTCCTCCTCCTCCTCCTCTTCCCTCCTTCTTCACTACATGACAATACCTGAAGCTCGAACCAGAATCCACAAACCCGCTAACTCAAATCATGCAATGCACACAGAACAGTCGGATTTCTCCCGCGCGCGCGCGTGTGTGTGTGTGGGGGTGGTCTTACCTCGCCTTGGCCGACCTCTCGTAACTCCATCCCGTCCCGGCGCCCAGCTCACCGAATCCTGCGCCAGGATAATTTCTGTCCATTAAAAAAAAGAGAAGAGAAGAGAAAAGACTGCGAGGAGAGAAAGAGGAGAAGAGGAGAGAGAGGAGAAGAATGGGGTGTGGAAAAAAAAGCGAGGGATGAAGATTGAGAGAGATAGACAAGAGGTGGGTGGGAGGGTGGGAGAGGAGGGGAAGGGTAGAGGGGAGGGAGGTTATTTCCTAAATTCTAATGCACTATCTCTCTCTCGCGCGCGCTCATCTCTCCTCTCCCCCGTGTCCCTCTCTCTTTTTTGCCTCCTGCGCGCGCTCCTGCTGCACGGCTCTGTTTATCTCTCCCGTTTCACATGCATGCAAGTCCTCAAGAATGGGGAGAGGAGGGGAGGGCGGGGGGGTGGGTAAGTAGGTAGAGCGAGGGAGGAGGGAGGAAGAGGAGGGGGAGATGGAGGATGGAGGATAGGGTACGGGGGGGGGGGGGGGTCCCACACCAACCAGCACCACCACAAAAATCCGGTTTCTTCCTCCCCTTCACTCGCCTCGGTTTATTTCACAGCCTATTGTCCTTCTGGACAGAAAGAGAGACAGAACACACAGAGAGAGACAGAACACAGACAGACAGACAGACAGAGAGAGAGAGAGAGACACAGAGAGAGGGTCTGGTTCTGATCATGCTCATTATGCATTACGATGTCCTGCAATTCGGAGCTTTTTTTTCCTCGAGCTCGTGGCTGATTTACTGCAGCCGCTCATCATTTCACCCACCAGACAACAAAAGAAGCCTGTAAACCGGCACGTGCGCGCGCTTCAACACGCACACGCACACACACACACACACTGCACGTCTGCACGCAAAAATAATACAGAACAAACCCGTCTGCCAAAAGCACGTGCACCTGATAACAAAAAAACCCCACATTTATTTATTTGTTTATTTATTTCTCGGGGCAGGTGAGGCGCGCGCGCGGAGCTGCTGCAGAAACGCGTCAGTGAAATGATTTAAAAATAGATTTTTTTCAGAGATTTTTGGCTCCAAACGCCGCCATTTCTGAGAGCAGACTGTGCTGGCTGGCTTGACTGACTAGCTGCCTGCCACACACACACACACTAATTTATACACACGCCCCCCTCTCTCTACTCTCTGTCGCTGACACACACGCACACGTGCGCACACAAACGTTTGTGTTACTATCCTTGTAAGGACCTCCCACTGATCTAACTGTTCATGCAGATTATTTAACTAAACTAAACTAAACTAAACTAAACTAAACTAAACTAAACTAAACTAAACTAATACAAACCTTTCAGCTGCTCCATAAAATCTTTTTAAATAAAATAATCTGAAACATGCAACTCTCACTTTCCGTCTCTCTCTCACGGTGTGTCTCTCTCTCTTTCTGTTTCCCCTCTCTGTGCCCCCCCACCGCGTTTGTGTGTATCTCTCTCTTTCTGTCCCCCCTCCGTTTGTCTCTCTCTGTCTTTCTCTGTCTCTCCCTCTCTGTTCCCCCCTGTGTGTGTCTCTCTCTATGTCTTTCTCTCTCTGTCCCCCCTCGGTGTATGTCTGTCTCTCTGTCTCTGTCTGTCTGTCTCTCTCTCAGTGCATTGAGAGCACAGGGATGTTGGAGCTCACACTCGTCTACTGAGATGATACTCAGATTCACACCTCACCGCTTCCTTCAGTTCAGTCGTTTGTGTGTGTGTGTGTGTGTGTGTGTGTGTGTGGCTTCAACACACCTAAATCTCCCTCTTATTTTCCCTCCAACTTTGTTTCCCCTCATTTATGACATTTAATCAGAATTAAACAAGTACAAGTGTTTTTATTTCTTTAAAAAACAGGAGATTTTTTAATCTCACAGCAGAAAAAAACTTCAATTCAGAGCAAAAGAATATAAACGGCTTTAATTACAAACACACAAACATTAACACACACACACAAACATTAACACACAAACATTAACACACACACACAAACATTAACACACAAACATTAACACACACACACAAACATTAACACACACACACAAACATTAACACACACACACAAACATTAACACACACACACACAAACATTAACACACAAACATTAACACACACACAAACCCCGAACCCGATCAAACCCATCTTGCAGCTCTCACTCTCTCACTCTCTCACTCTCTCTTTCCTAAGGCTGAGGTTCCACAGGAGCGCTGGAATTGCTGAAAAAAAAGAATAGAGACAAAAACCAAAAAAAATAAATAAATAAATAAATTATAAACTTAAATATTTTATTATTATTTTTATTATTTTTATTATTATTATTATTATTATTGTTGTTGTAATTATTTGCATATTGTATGTGGTCATGTGATCAGATTTTTTATTAATTTCCTTATGATTATTTTAATTTCATTTATTTTTTTAAAATCCAGCTGTTTAACGGCTGTACAGAAATCTGAATATACTGTAGATAATCAAATGTAAAAATATAACTAAAAGAACACACACACACACACACACACACACACACACACACACACACACACACAGTGTTACCCTGAGTATGGGGGTGGCGGTGCGTCGTACTGCCCGCTGCGGTTCAGGGCCTCAGGCCTCTCTGTAACTGGGCAGTCCCGGTGAGTGGTGATGTTGGTCAGAGGAACCGTCTCCGGAGCCGGACGTTCGTCTGCTGTCATCCTCACGGGGACACTGAGAGGGGGACAGTGTGATAGGGTGACACACACTGACGACAGTGACTGATGAGCTCTTTCTCACACACACACACACACATACTCACCTGCCCCCTCGCCGCACAGGTTTTTTCTTTTTTTTGTAGCAGTAACAACCGAGTACCAGCACAATGATGGCGCTCACCACGATGGCAACGAGTCCAGCAGCCAAACCGGCAATATCCACATGAGGAGTACTCGCTGAACACACACACACACACACACACACACACACACACACACACACACACACACACACACACACACACACACACACACACACACACACACACACACACATCACGTCTCTTTACACACTCACACACATACACAGGCATATTAAAATTCACAAGTGACTTTATTCTTCTTCTTCTTCCATCTTCTTTCTTCTATTCTTCCTCCTTTTCTTCCTTCATTCTCTTGCTTTCTCTCCCTTCTTCTCTTTCTCCTCATCTTCCTTCTATTCCTCCTTCTTTCTCTTCCTCTTCCTCCTCCTTTTCCTTCTCCTCTTCATCCTCCTCTTCCTCTGCGTTTCCTCAGACGGTGTTCAGGGTGGTTTTGGGTCACTTTAGGATTATTATTCTTTCAGACGGCCCAACATATCAGTTTGGGTTCAATTCAAAGACAGCTGTGACATCATCATCATCATCATCATCATCATCACCACCACCACCACCTCCACCACACACACACACACACACAGGAGCTCTGTGACTCAGAACCAGATCAACAGGGTGCGAGACCTGCAGCAGGTTCTAGTTTTGTTTCTATCAGCATTAGAGAGGAGCCGAGAGGAGCCGAGAGGAGCAGAGAGGAGCAGAGAGGAGCCGAGCGTCACCATGACAACGGGAATCTTTATTCTTCAGTCTTTATCCTCAATCCAATGCTGAACAGCAAATGCAGCTCTGATGATCCCTCATCTTCTCTAAATCCTCATTCAGAATGAACGCCCATCGTTCTCCATCCAGGAGTGTGTGTGTGTGTGTGTGTGTGTGTGTGTGTGTGTGTGTGTGTGTGTGTGTGTGTGACCAATCAGCAATAAGTTTGGACTCTAGCTCCGCCCCTGAGGGCCTTCAGTACCTGCTCAAACACACACTAATAATCTGGAGGCTTCAATACTGAATAAAACATTTTAGTGTGAGTTTTAATAGCAGAAATTCTGGGATGTAAAATGTGAGGAATGAATCCGGATCTCACCCTGACTGTTGGTGTACGTTTTCCAAAACGCTGCCTGCCAAAACACACACCACAAACGCCATTAAAGCAATAAAAAAACATATCACACACACACAGACAGACAGACACAGACTCGCTCCTGGTCCCTCACCGCCTTTTGATTGTCATCAAACACTTCTCTGGCCTCCTCGTAAGAGCAGATCTCCTCCATACACTCTCTCTCCAGATTCCCCTGGGTCACCAGCTCAAAGTCCCAGCTGTTATACAGCAACGAGCGAGACAGGAACGAGTCTGCGGACGTCTCATGGAGAAACACTGGAGAGAGAGACAGAGAGACAGAGAGAGGGTGAGGAAGAGGTAGAGAGAAAGCGTGAGAGAGAGGATAAAACACACTTTACACACACGCACGTCCCTCCACGTGTTTGATGTTTCCAGATGTTTTCTCTCTCTCACCGTTTCTGTCGTTGTTGTTAATGATGAATCGCGCAAACGTCAAGTGAAACACAGACGTCAGGCCGAGACAGACTTCCGTAAATCCCACCATCTTATCTGTTACACACGGTCTTCACACTCCTCACTGGACACACACTCCTCACTGGACACACACTCTACACACTCCTCACTCTGTTGACCTGTCTGGAGATACAGAAGAATAATTCTTACCAGGATTGGATCAGATACCAACCACTGATAAACACATAAACACACACACACACACACACACACACACACTGTAAATAAATACAGGATGAACAGGTTCAGGAAATGTCACCGAACCTTCATGATCATCTGATCCACATCATCGTCTACAGTTGGAGTAAATGATTCACTTTATGGAACCAAATGATTCATTTATTATATTTAGATTCCATTTGATTCCTTGTTTAATTTCCTTTACTCATATTTAATATTGGACATGTTGTTCGTTTTTTCCTCTCCGTGGATTTGATTACGCTTCACCGCACAGATCCAGGTGTTCAGGTGAAGTGAGACAGGTGAGAAAGACATGTCCAATGAATAACCGGGAAACACGACCGGAAATAAACAAACAGAGGACAGATTGATACCTGGCCACTTCCGGTTTCGGCAGAGGGGCGTGGTAGTGTTTCTACATTCAGAACCGAAACGGCAGCTGTAAAGTTATTAAAACTGTAAAAGAATATCGCTAAAAACTTAAACACACACTCACACACAAACACACACATAAACACACACTCACGCACCAGCGCAACAAACCGGAAGTGACACCTGCTTGGTACAAAGCGCGAAACTACCACATTACGGAGGATTTATTGTGAAATAAAGTCAAACACACACACACACACACACACACACACACACAATTGTGAAAATAAAGTCAAAAACACACACACACACACACACACACACACACACACAGTGTGAGGAAGTTAGTAGTTAAATTAGGATAAATTAATGAAGTAGTTACCTGGCGCTGACCGAAGCCGGAATGAGGTGTAGGTGTGTGTGTAGGTGTGTGTGTGTGTGTGTGTGTGTATTTATTCTGCTCTACTGAAGCTCAGTGTCTGCGCTACACCAGATTTTGTCCCAATCCTGCAGTTCAATTGGATTTACAGACCCGATTCATTAATTAGCCTCATTTCTCATCCGGCGGTGATAAAGGCGGTGTGTGTGTGTGTGTGTAGCGCGTTCACCTGCGGCTCAGGTGGCTTCAGTGTGTGAAGGAAAAGCCGCAGAACCTGTTGAAGCGCATTCCAGTGTGAGGAGTTCCTCGGCTTCTCCTGACGCTCATGTTCACTTCAGATAAACACACAGCCGAGCACAGAAAAGTGTTTGTGTTAAAATCACTTCCTTAGGCACGTGCTGTTATAGAACAACAATTTATCTTTATATTAAAGGACACTTTACAATTTTATTAATTAATAACGAAACCAATAAATCATTTAATTTATACTTTTTATTCTATTTTATTTTCTTAATGATGTTAGTATAAGAAATAAGATTTTTATTGTACAGAGAAATGAAGACTAAATGAGCTGATTAAATCTAATTCCTGCTGCAGGTCTGAGGATAATCGGGACGGGGTGTGTGTATGATGGTGTCTCGTCTCCTTTACTTTATAAACAGTTGGGAGACGTCTGGACATCGATGAGTTTCTGGTGTTGGAATTCGGTCTCCTTCTTGTCTGATTGCGGTTTCCAGCTGCCGAAGAGTCTGTGGATGTTTCTGATGTATTTGGGGTTTAATGATGCGCCAGATGTTCTATAGAGGTGAAAGATCTGGACTGCAGGCAGCTTCATTCAGCACTCGGACTCTGCTACTATGACGTCATGCTGTTGTAAAAGCTGCCATTCACGTCCCATCTTTAGGTCGTGTTTAGTGTCACTACAGACGGAGGTGTTGAAGCTTCAGCACACATTTTCTTCTCTTTCTCTCGCTCTCTCTCTCTTTCGCTTTCTCTCCCTCTTTTTTTAAGTGTTTGTGAATCATTTTATTTTTTTAATAAATAGGAAAACGTGACTTTAGTGAAAGTCTACATCCGCCTCTTATATTTTAGCTCCTGAATTTAAATAAATCCAATAAAATAATTTGTATTTCTGCACATCTGATAAAAACTATTCCATATTAAATTCGATCTGTGTGTGTGTGTGTATGAGAGAGACCAGTAAAATGAAAGCAGAATAAAGCACTGAACATTCTCTCTCTCTCTCTCTGTCACTAGGTTAAAGTCAGCATTGGTTCTGTGCTCTGATTCTGATTGGTCACTTCTCATGCTGCTCCGCTGTGATTGGTTAGGAGCAGCCTGTTGCTGACCAACAGGAAGTGAGTGTCAGATGTAGAAAAGGGCGTACGGGGCTTATTGGTCAGCAGAGTGGAGGAGTTAGAGACACAGCACGCTTCTCCAGCTCACATTACTGAGCTTCATGAGTGAGTGATGGGGTGCCAATACTTTGTGTACAGACAGCAGTGGATTATACACGATTAAATATGTGTGTAAGGACACACGGCCAAAAACATAAACAACGTTTACTGCTATTGAAATACTACAATAGAGCAAGCCACACCCATAGGGGGCGGAGCTACATAGTTTACAGACTGTAAATAGATTAAATTTAAAGACTAAATCAGAAAAATCACAAGCTATTTTATATAATTAAAATAAACCTCACCTAAACACAGGGCGTGTGACAGGAAGGGACAGTGACAGATATAAATGTGATATTAGTGTAAATGTTTAATGTTATATTATATAGTTATATTAGTGTGTGAATCAGTGTGAAGTGGCTGTTTTCCACAACAGAAACTAAAGACAGAAAGAAAAAAAGAATCACACCGTTTGTGAGTAAATACTACTTTACTTGTGTACAAAAGTTTTTTAAAAATCATTAAGTATAAAATAAAATGTGAATGATTTCTATAATCAAAGCCACTGATGAGGAGTCTATTTTTTAAATGATTGAAATAACGAGACCTGTAATGTATGAAACATTAATACCATTTTCAATTACACACACACACACACACACACGCACACACACACAGTCATAGTCTATAATCTAAATGTAAATGGGTTTGTGTACAGCGCCCTCTGGTGGTTAAAGAGCGGTGCCGCAGCAGGCAAAAATTTCTTAAAAGCACAACAAAAGCTGAAAATTCACTAAATTGTACATTAATTGTACGCTCGGACACACACACACACACACACACACACACATTACAGGACGATAATACCTCAAAACTGGTTTAGTGTCTAACTACTTTTACAATCGGTTGATCTTGTGTGTGTGTGTGTGTGTGTGTGTGTGTGTGTGTGCTCTTTGGTTAACATTTACACTGAAAGCGACTGAGGTGTGAACTGTTCCTATAGAAACCACCGGCATCAGGATCATAAGCATGATAACCTGTGTGTTTGTGTGTGTGTGAAGTTCACTCCAATCTCACCGAGGGGGGGGAATCACTCCGATCTCACTCTAATCTCACTCCTGCTAATTGCCCTCATTCAACACTATGGAGAATCATTTTAAAGAAAAAAAATTCTCTTTTAGAAAAAGGGATGAAGGTGTTTGTCACTTGCGGTGTTGAAATACAAATGATTAGCCTGACTATTAGTAAATCTGAAGGATTCATTAATAACAGTCATAATCTGTAATAATACCACACACACACACACACACACACACAGACACAGGATGAGAAACACTAATGCTTTGCCTTCTGATGTTATTTACAGTGAAGCAGCTCAACCAAAAGCAAGGTTTGTGTGTGTGCACATTTTTATATAAACACTGTGTGTATGTACAGCTCTGTTCAACGCTGCATGCTACACTGCTGTACACACACACACACACACACACGCTGAAATGCTCAAACCTAAAAACATTGTAAATCTAAACGTTATACTTTAAAATGTACTCGCTGTAAAAAAAAAAGTGCAGGATGAAAAATAAACGCTTTAAACACACTTTTGCTTGAACAGGATCACACACGCTGGACTGACACAAAGCAGGCACAAGCACACACACACGTACACACACAAGGCACCAGAGTTGTGGGGAGGGGTGGGGTCTTCAGTCTCTGTGGCGACAGTGTGAAGGTGATCAGAGGATGGTGCAGGGACATCCACCGCTCTTCTGCTTCCCAGCGTGATTGGACAGCTGAGGAGGACTTTCTGTCTCCTGGAACTTTCTAAAACAATGTAAGAAGGGGAGAAGAAGAAACTTACACACTTCCTGTTCAACCTTTTACTTGTTATGCTATCAGGATTGTTTATTGGAATGTAATACATATCACAATATGATGATACGCTGCACTACAGTACATACTGCAATCATTTATATAAAGAAAAACAGTCCTTCATGTTTGCGTCTAAGAAAATTATGTGTGTGTGTGTGTTATTGACAACTACAGGGAGAGAAAAATGTATTTGATTCCCTGCTGATTTTGTACGTTTGCTGGAATGGACTAAAGACCTGCGGCTCTGTGCATCACCTGGTGGAGTTTCAGCACAGAACTACAAGGAAGAATCTTGTGGGTGATCTGCTTCCCTCAGTCAGGACATTAAAAATGTGTGGTGGATGTGTGTTCCAGTATAACAATGACTCAAAACACACAACCAAGACAACAAAGGAGCGACTCAAGAAGAAGTTCTGTTGCGTTCAGAACTTAATCCCATAGAAAATCTGTGGGGGAAGCTGAAGATTCGAGATGCATTTCTTCAGCCTTGAAACCCTCATGATTTAAGGTGAATCTGCAAAGTGGAGTGGAACAAAATCCCTCCTGGGACATGTGTAAATCTGGGGGAACTACAAGAAACATCTGAACTCTGTGACTGACAACAAGGGTTTTAACACCAGGTACAAAGTATCATTTTGTGAAGGGGGCAAATATTTATTTTATACTAAAATTAATGTATAACTTTTATTAAATGTTGTTATTCTATTTTTTTACTGTTAAAATAAACCAACATTAAAATGACACACTGATCATTTCTACATCAGAGGACAAACAGAGAAAATCAGCAGGACATCCGATCATTTTTATCCCCACGGTACAGGAGTGGAGGCCAAATTTTAATTTAACATTTAATTTAATGTTAATTAACTTCAGTCCTGTGTTATAAAGTGTGGATCTGCTAATTTATGTATATTTGTTAAAATGTAGAGGTTTTAAAATGGAGGAAAGCCGCCTGTCTCCTCTTCTAGATGCAGTCATTTACACTATTCAAACCCATGAGGACGGTTACTATCCGAGTCCCACCTTATCGCGCGCACCACCTCCAGAAAAGCCTCGTCCACGTTGTAGCGGTTCTTCGCTGATGACTCCATATAGTGGATTCTGTTCTCTTTGGCAAACGACATGGCCTCTTCCCTCGAAACCTACAAACAACACAACCACGTTATCCTGCCCTCACACAGTCTCTGAAGGGCGTGGCCTCTGTCTTTTTTTATTACATCATCATAATGGAAGAAATGTAAATTAAAGTCAAGTGTAAAGATGATAAGTTAAAGGACTTAAAGTTCATTTAGGCACAAAGGAGAAAATCAACTAGATTCATGGATCGGATGTTGTTCAAGTGGGTGTGGCCTAATATTCAAATAAGTGTGTCATGTGACAAACCTGCTGCAGTAAATGATAAAAATGCACATAATTAATAAAACAACAGAGAAACAACTGCTAGCTTAGCTTTAGGCGAGAGAGAACGAGTATTTTTATGAAATGGTGACGTAGGAGGGGCGTTAACATGACATACGGAGAGCAAAACCTCCACGTGAAGTGCACTATGGTCACATTTACACCTCAGATGCTACCATATACAGTTCTGATGAAAAATCTCTTCCACTTCATAAACACACGGCATCGATGACGACAGACTGATCAATCTTTACCACTCGATGATGTTCCAGATCGGACTTGTTGCCAACGAGGACCATGGGGAAATCATCTCGATCTTTAACTCGCAGGATCTGAGTGTGAAACTTCTGGATTTCGTTGTAGCTGCAAGGAAGAGATGGGAACAGGTCAAAGAACAGTACAGAGACCACTATTGAACACTATTGCCCCGAACCCACTGACCCCAAAGTTCTGCTGCTCACATACATGTTTACAAGGAGACATAAATGAGGAGGAACACACACATACATACGTACCTTCCCATGTCATTGAGAGCAAACACCAGTAAAAAGCCTTCTCCTGAACGCATGTACTGCTCTCTCATCGCCCCAAACTCCTCCTGACCTGCTGTGTCCAGAACTAACACACACACACATTTAAGGTCATTAAAACTACAAATGGTTTAAGTGAGTAAAAGGCACAGAAACACATTAACCCAGATACTGAAAATATTTCAATTACTTTTAGTATCAGAGCTCGACTGATATATCAGTTTGCCGATATTATGGGCCAATATGAGCCGTCGATATTAGGTTTTAATAATAAAAATGGTGTAATTAATTAATTTGTCCAACAGAGGGTGACCACGCAACTCTTTCACTTTACTAAAAAGGTCTCCTGTCCAGACGGCAGAAATGCAGTCAAGTTGCTAACTGGTTTGCAAGAAACTTAAATACTTTACTTTACCAAGACCACCCAAGACCACTTAAGATTCACTTTATTCCCTGAAAATACCTTAAAATTCACAAAACTATTAGTAATCTTCTGTATCACAGCAACGAGAGAGACACACGGTCTGAAGCTACTGAAACTCTCGCATGCTTCATGGCCGGAATGTTGACCTGGTGTTGGTGCATCACAGTCATCACAGTGCAAGATACCAATGTTCATCATTTAATTAAATTAAAATCGAACGAAACGGGACATATTTGTTCATGTTCTATTTCTTTTTTATCTGTATTTAAAAGGGAAGCAAGACAGAGTAGCAGGAAGAAGCAGTAAAAATAAAACCTGCTGGGTTTTTCCAGAACTCATTCATATTATAGATAAAATATGATTTGTTCACCACTGAATTCATTGTACAAATTAACTCCAGAAATGAGATGGTTAGTGTGTTTACCCGATTCAGCGGGAGCGGATAGTAAGATTTACACAGTATTTTCATGGTATTTATAAGACAATGTGTATTTAATCACCAGTCCATCGTGGACTGCAGTCATTAAAGGGGAATATACTGTATAAGGTGAAATTTTATTTTAGACGCATAAATAAAACACATCAGTTCATGTAAATAATATTTATAAAAATTGAACAGAAATGTACCGTTTTGTGCGCTGATGCTATTTTGGATAATGAGGAAATTTTTTTACTCCCTAATATCAGTATCAGCCCCTAGTAATATCGGTCGGCCTATAATTTATATACGTGATAATGCCAATTTAAAAATACCCCCACATCCTACATACATCCCTGTTTATATACGTTTTATACAGATTTTGGTGACTTCACTGACTGTTACAGTCGACACTCACACACACTGCAAGAACATGAACAGAGTGAACATACTGTCTAATCGGGTCTCCTTCCCGTCCACAGTGCAGATTTTGGTGTAGGAGTCCTCGATGGTGGGGTCGTAGTCAGACACGAAGTACGACTGTGCGCGGGGCAGAAAAAGGCAGACGTTACTGGGTTTGGTATGTCATATCTCTCACACCAACAGGCCACAAGCATGACAGGACATGTCGACAACACACAGCTTCTAGAACATTTCCATCCATCAAACACTGACTGTCACACATGACCAAAACAACCCCATCTAATTATACCAGCACAGGGATGGTGTGATAGAAAGTGTGTGCGGATAGAAGTCTACTCTGTTCAGGGACGAGAATGAGACACAATTATTGATGCGATATTTTCAAAAATGATCTTGCCATACGTAGCCGATAGAAGTCGTAAATGTTTTTTGTGACTGTAAGTCCCTGTTTAAGTTTCCGCTGAAGATGTACATGTTCTCCACAGAGCTTCAGTCTGCATGCGGACGTCTCTTCTAAAGCAGAAATACTGACATATTTTTGAGGTGATTCCTCGTTTTGGCACTGAATCGCCGGCAGCAGCTGCAGGTGCCTCAGGCTTATTGAGATTATGAAAGCTTTGTGGTTTGTTGATTGTCCTGCGTAAAAGCATGCGCATGTCTATCCCGACTAACATCCGCATACCAGATATTTTTCTCTCCGTATCGACATTAAGCTTTGACTGTATATTATTATTATTTTAAGTATAGGCTCATTTATCGCAAACCATTACACGATATGCAGATCGCAATATATCGATGTACTGTGCAGCCCTAATCACTACTGCATAGCAGAATGCATTTTTAGCATTTTATTGACACTATCTGACTCATAGTTCGGTTCCTGATCTGTGTTCCTTAAAGTCGCGGGTTCAAATCCAGTTAACGCTAAATTATCATTTGATAAAATCTTGTCTCTGCGCAAAAACAGAAGGATGTGTTTTCTGAAGAAAGCTAAAGATCTCATCAAAACTTTAGCAACATTCGAACTAATTAACTAACTCACGCACGCACACACACACACACACACCCTCCCTTCTGTAATACACCTGACTCATCGACGACTCAGCTACACACCCTTCCTTAGCAGTATTACACCACAATAAAACTGGATCTGATTGGATGTTTGCGTTATAGAACCTATAATGATGATCGTATCTTTCTGCTTGACGTCTTTCAGACGAATTTAAACATTCTTGTTTGATTCACTTCAGGGAAAAAAATAAATAAATAATAAAAAAAAGGATCCGACTGGTCATTATTGATAATAATAATAATAATAATAATAATAATAAACAGGATCCGACCGGTCATTATTGGTATATAACAATAAAAAAAAAAAAAAACAGGATCCGACCGGTCATTATTGATATATAATAATAATAATAAACAGGATCCGACTGGTCATTATTGGTATATAATAATAATAATAATAAACAGGATCCGACTCATTATGGTCATTTATTGATATATAATAATAATAATAATAATAATAATAAACTAATAGAACCCGATCCGACCGGTCATTATTGGTATATAATAATAATAATAAAACAGGATCCGACTGGTCATTATTGATATATATAATAATAATAATAATAATAAACAGGATCCGAACCGGGTCATTATTGGTATATAATAATATAATAATAAACAGGATCCGACCGGTCATTATTGATATATAATAATAATAATAATAATAAACAGGATCCGACATTATTGATATATAATAATAATAATAATACGGTCATTATTGGTCATATATTGGATATAATAATAATAATAAAAACAGGATCCGACTGGTCATTATTGATATGTATAATAATAATCATATAAAAACAGGATCCGACTGGTCATTATTGATATAATAATAATAATAATAATAAACAGGATCCGACTGTTCATTATTGGATATAATAATATTACTAATAAACAGGATCCGACTGGTCATTATTGATATAATAATAATAATAATAAAAAAGGATCCGAACTGGGTCATTATTGATATATAAATAATAAAAAAAAAAACGGGGATCCGACTGGTCATTATTGATATGTAATAATAACAATATAATAAACAGGATCCAACCGTTCATTATTGATATATAAATAATAATAATAATAATAAACAGGATCCGACTGGGATCATTATTGATATATAATAATAATATAATAATAAACAGGATCCGACCGGTCATTATTGATATGTAATAATAACAATAATAATAAACAGGATCCAACCGTTCATTATTGATATATAATAATATAATAATAAACAGGATCCGACTGGTCATTATTAATAATAATATACTAAGAATAACAGGATCCGACTGGTCATTATTGGTATATAATAATAATAATAATAATAAAAGGATCCGACCGGTCATTATTGATATATAATAATATAAATAATAATAATATAACACAGGATCCAACCGTTCATTATTGATATAATAATAATAATAATAATAAACAGGATCCAATCGACCGGTCATTATTGGTATATAATAATAATAATAATAAACAGGATCCGACTGGTCATTATTGATATATAATATAATAAAAATATAAATAATAAAACAGGATCCGGACCGGTCATTAAATGATATATAATAATACTAATAATAATAAATACAGGATCCGACCGGTCATTATTGATATATAATAATAATAATAATAATAATAATAATAATAATAATAATATAATAATAATAAACAGGATCCGACCGGGTCATTATTGATATATAATAATAATAATAATAATATAATAATAATAAACAGGATCCGACTGGTCATTATTGGTATAATATAATAATAATAATAAACAGGATCCAACCCGTTCATTATTGATATGTAATAATAATAATAATAATAATAATAATAACAGGATCCGACTGGTCATTATTGATATATAATAATAATAATATAATAATAATAATAATAAACAGGATCCGACTGGTCATATTGATATTAATAATACATATATAAAACAGGATATTATAATAATAATAATAATAAACAGGATCCGACGGGTCATTATTGATATATAATAATATAATATACTAATAAACAGGATCCGACCGGTCATTATTGATATATAATAATAATAATAAACAGGATATGCGATAACCGGTCATTATTGATATATAATAATAATAATAATAATAACCGAATAGGATCCGCAACCGGTCATTATTGATATATAATAATAATAATAATATAAACCAGGATACGACCGGGGTCATTATTGGTATATAATATAACTAATAATTAAAAAAAAAACAGGATCCGACTGGTCATTATTGATATTATAATACTAATAATAATAACAGGATCCACGACCGGTCATTATTGGTATATAAATAATAAAAAAAAAACAGGATCCGAATGGTATATGATTTATGTAATAATAAAAAAAACAGGATCCCACCGGTCATTATTGATACATAATATAATAATAATAAACAGGATCCAAACCGGTCATTATTGGTATATAATAATAACAGGATCCGACTGGTCATTATTGATATGTAATAATAAAAACAAACAGGATCCGAGTGGTCATTATTGATATATAATAATAATAATAAAACAGGATCCGACCGGTCATTATTGATATGTAAAATAATAAAAAAAAACAGGATCCGACCGGTCATTATTGATATGTAATAATAATAATAATAAACAGGATCCAACCGGTCATTATTGATATATAATAACAATAATAATAAACAGGATCCAAGCGGTTCCACTCGGTCATTATTGATATATAATAATAAAAAAAAACAGGATCCAACCAGTCATTATTGATGTATAATAATAATAATAATAAACCAAGGATCCCAACCGGTCATTATTGATATATAATAATAATAATAATATAAACAGGATCCGACCGGTCCATTATTGATATATAATAATAATAATAATAATACTAATAATAATAATAAACAAACAGGATCCGACCGGTCATTACTGATATATAATAATAATAATAATAATAACAAAACAGGATCCGACCGGTCATTACTGATATATAATAATAAAAAAAACGGATCCGACCGGTCATTATTGATATATAATAATAACAACCGGTCTTTTTATAAAATAAAAAACAGGATCCGACCGGTCATTATTGATAATAATAATAATAATAATAAACAGGATCCAACCGGTCATTATTGATATATAATAATACTAATAATAAACAGGATCTGACCGGTCATTATTGATATATAATAATAAATGATAAAACAGGATCCACCGGTCATTATGGATATATAATAATAATAATAATAATAATAAACAGGATCCGACCGGTCATTATTGATATATAATAATAAAAAAAAAAAAAAGGATCCGACCGGTCATATTATTGATATATAACAATAATAATCAGGATCCGATCCTGGTCATTATTGATATATAATAATAATAATAATAAACAGGATCCGACCGGTCATTATTGGATATATAATAATAATAAAACAGGATCCGATTCTGGTCATTATTGGTATATAATAATAACAATAAACAGGATCCGACCGGTCATTATGATATATATATAATAATAATAAACAGGATCCAACCGGTCATTATTGATATATAATAATAATAATAATAAACAGGATCTGACCGGTCATTACTGATATATAATAATAATAATGATAATAAACAGGATCCCAACCGGTCATTATTGATATATAATAATAATAATAATAATAATACAACAGGATCCGACCGGTCATTATTGATATATAATAATAAAAAAAAAGGATCCGACCGGTCATTATTGATATATAACAATAATAATCAGGATCCGACTGGTCATTATTGATATATAATAATAATAATAATAAACAGGATCCGACCGGTCATTATTGGTATATAATAATAATAAACAGGATCCGACTGGTCATTATTGGTATATAAATAATAATTAATAAACAGGATCCAACCGGTCATTATTGGTATTAATAATAATAAACAGGATCCGACGGGTTATTATTGGTATATAAATAATAATAATAAAATAAACAGGATCCGACCGGGTCATTATTGATATATAATAACAATAATAAACAGGATTCCGACCGGTCATTATTGATATATATAATAATAAATAATAAAACAATAATAAAACAGGATCAGGATCCGACCCGGTCATTATTGGTATATAATAATAAAAATAATAAACAGTATCCGACCGGTCATTATTTGATATATAAAATATAATAAAAGGATCCGACTGGTCATTATTGAATATAATAATAATAAAAAAAAACAGGATCCGACCGGTCATTATTGGTATAAAATAATAACAAACAGGATCCGACCGGTCATTATTGATATATAATAATAATAATAATAAACAGATCAAATAGAATAATAAAACAGGGATCCGACCGGTCATTATTGGTATATAATAATAAAAAAAAACAGGATCCGACCGACCGGTCATTATTGATATATAATAATAATAATAAACAGGATCCGACCGGTCATTATTGATATATAATAATAATAAAAAACGGATCCGACCGGTCATTATTGGATATATAATAATAATAATAAACAGGATCCGACCGGTCATTATTGGTATATAATAATAATAAAAAAAACAGGATCCGACCGGTCATTATTGGTATATAATAATAAAAAATAAACAGGATCCGAAACGGTCATTATTGATATATATAATAATAATAAACAGGATCCGACCGGTCATTATTGGTATATAATAATAATAATAACAGGATCCGACCGGTCATTATTGATATATAATAATAAATAAAAACAGGATCCGACCGGTCATTATTGGATATAATAATAAATAATAAATAAACAGTATCCGACCGGTCATTATTTGATATATAATAATAATAAACAGGATCCGACTGGTCATTATTGATATATAATAATAATAAAAAAAACAGGATCCGACCGGTCATTTATTGGTATAAAATAATAATAAACAGGATCCGACGGTCATTATTGATATATAATAATAATAATAATAAACAGGATCCGACCGGTCATTATTGGTATATAATAATAATAAAAAAACAGGATCCGAACCGGTCATTATTGGTATATAATAATAATAAACAGGATCCGATCCGACCGGTCATTATTGATATATAATAATAATAAACAGGATCCGACCGGTCATTATTGATATATAATAATAATAAAAAGGATCAACGGGTCATTTATGATAATAAAAAATAAACAGGATCCGACCGGTCATTATTGGTATATAATAATAAAAATAATAAAACAGGATCCGGATTCCGGTCATTATTGATATATAATAATAAAAATAATAAATAGGATCCGACCGGTCATTATTGATATATAATAATAATAAAACAGGATCCGACCCTGGTCATTATTGATATATAATAATAAAAAAAACAGGATCCGACCGGTCATTATTGGTATATAATAATAATAAACAGGATCCGACCGGTCATTATTGATATATAATAATAATAATAATATAATAAACAGGATCCGACCGGTCATTATTGGTATATAATAATAAAAAAAACAGGATCCGACCGACGGTCATTATTGGTATATAATAATAATAATAAACAGGATCCGACGGGTCATTATTGATATATAATAATAATAAACAGGATCCAACCGGTCATTATTGATATATAATAAAAACGCTCTAAAACACACGACACACTGCAAGTGAAACAATACTGATTACTAATGTATAAGGTGAGGGACCAATTATTTAAAAATCATCCCAAAAGAACAAAGTTGGGGCCCCTGAGCAAGGCCCCTAACCCTTAACTACCAAGATTGATAAAAAATTGAATAAATGTAAATCGTTCTGGATAAGGAGGTCTGCCCAATGATGTAAGTGTAAAATGTGTGTGTGTGTGTGTGTGTGTTTTACCTGGATGAACTGTATAGTCAGGGCACTCTTTCCCACACCGCCTCCACCCACAACCACCAGTTTGTATCTCTCCTCTTCTGACGACATTATTCAGCTTTTAAAAAAAAATAAATAAAATTTATAAACATATTTAATTGCAAATAAATAAAAAGGTGAAAATTTGTCCATCATTCTGTTTATCCGTTTATCATTAACACACGAAGCTAACAGGTCGCTAGCCGCGGCCGCGCGCTTGACGAATTCTCCTCAGAATCTCCTCAGATTAGCCTGTTAGCACTAAACACATCCGATTTTTACCTCAGCGCCGCCGAAAAGCGCCCAAACTCCTCCGGCTCACACTCACATTTTCTAAGAAAAGGGGCCGCATTAAGGCAGAATGGATGTATAAATCCTGTTATAAATGGTAGAAATTGGAAAGGGTGTTACCTTCTCTTCGCTTCTCTTCTCCTCTCTTCGCTTCGCTTCTCTGCGCCACCGCGGTAAGTGAATTAGCCTGATTAGCTTCACCCAAAGTGTTAAAAGTTTAATTCAGGAAGCGAACAGAAAAAAAACACAACTTCCTGAAGAATCCGCGGACTTTTATCCACAAACCACATAAACACACACACTCTCACACACTCACACACACATCATCTTTAAAACCGGAGAGAAATAAAAGTTCCGCAGATTTCAGGAATGTCTCTCTCTCTCCCTCTCTCTCTCTCTCTCTCTCCCCTCGAGTCTCTCTCTTCGAGTCTCTCCTCTCTCTCTCTCATCCCTCGAGTCCTCTCCTCTCTCTCTCTCTCTCTCTCTCTCTCTCTCTCTCTCTCTTTCCTCGAGTCTCTCCCCTCGAGTCTCTCTCTCTCTCTCTCTCCCCTCGAGTCTCTCTCTTCGAGTCTCTCTCTCTTCTCTCTCGAGTCTCTATCTCTCTCTCTTTCCTCTCTCTCTCTCTCCTCCTCGCTCCTCCCTCTCCTCTCCCTCTTCTCATCTCTCTCTCTCTCTCTCCTCTCTCTCTCTCTTTTTCGTAGCCAGAGGCGACTTTGTTCTTCGTTCTCTTTACGGTTGCCAGATTGTTAGTTTTCACCCGTCTGATATGGATTTAGACGATATTCTTTATCTTTACTTTATATATTTTATGTAGCTGTATATTTGAATAATATATAAATAAAACATTATATAATTATTATTATAATAAAAAAAAACATTAAGTCAAATATAAACATCAGCACTGTAGAGTGAAAAACAACCTAGAACGCAGTAAAATAAAGGCCCTGATGATAATCACTCAACCATCAGGACCATCATCATCTTCATCTTCTTCATCATCATCTTCATCATCATCACCACTATCTACATCATCATCATCATTATCTTCTTCTTCATCGTCATCACCATCGTTAACACAATCATTACCATTATAATCATGATCATCGCCATCACCTGCATCATCATCATCATCACCATCATCATCATCACATCCATTTTTAACATCAACATGGCAATGATGTGTCTAGAATTATGAATATAATGATTTTTTTGTTTAAAAAATTTCAAAGAAATTAATTCACACAGCATCACCCTGATCAGCTTCATATCAGAGAATGCAATGTGTCTTTGTCCCTCGTGATGATGATGATGGTGATTTTGATAATGATGATGATGTAGATAGTGATGATGATGATGGCAATGGTGATGATGATGATAATGGTGATGATGCAAAACTTCCTCTAAAGTTTTAATATTAGTTAATATTTGGGAATTATGTGTATCTGGCAACACGGTTTTAGCCCACTCTTTCAGATGCACAGCTCGGGAGTGTCTCCTGTCCGCTTTTAAATCACACACACACACACACACACACACAGAATCTGGTTTGTAAAAACAGTGTAGGTGAGTTTTGCCCCGTTGTGCTAATATGAGGGTGGTTCAGTGGTTAAAGCCCCACCGAGCAGTCTGTCTCTTCCCCCCGAACCGCTTCGCCGCTTTAAATGTAGTAAATTTCACTCTAATAAAACCTGTGAATTAAAACTGTTTTTAAAATATAGATTTTTGTGAGGGGGGTGTTGGTTGGGGGGCGGGGGTGAAGTTTACTCCAGGCTATTTAAAGTGAAAGGACACGTCCAGTCTGCACTTCCGGGAAGGCGGAGCCGCTCGCGCACGTCGTTCTTTCCATATTTGGCCACATGGACCAGCGCTGCTGTCATCCACGCGCGTGTATTCAGAGCCGAGCTCGCGCGTAGAACTCTGGCGCCATTACTAATGCGTTCCAAACGTTGCGTCAAACATCACCCAGACCCAGTGCACGAGCGCTCTTTCTCTCTTTCCGCGAGACTTAAACATGTTATTATACCTTTTGGCAGGGTAGCCGCTAGCAATAACACTCTGCTAGTATAAGAGGCCGGGCTGCCCTCAGCACCCATTCTGTTACTACTATTAAAATAGACCTCTGGGGGCCCCTTAGTTCAAACCTTTCACCCTTAGTAAACACTCCTACATCTTACCAATGCCATCTTTCATCTTCAATCACTGAACAAGGGAGCAAAGACACAGTAACACACACACACACACACAGAAACAGACTGACACAGTAACAGAAGCAGTAACAGACTGACACAGTAACAGACGCAGTAACAGACTGACACAGTAACAGACAGGCACAGAAACAGTAACAGACAGTAACAGTCACAGTATCAGACACAGTAACAGACAGGCACAGAAACAGTAAACAGTCACAGTATCAGACACAGTAACAGACAGAAACAGAAACAGACTGACACAGTAACAGACAGGCACAGAAACAGTAACAGACAGACAACAGTAACAGACACAGTAACAGACACAGTAACAGACAGTAACAGAAACAGTAACAGACAGTAACAGACACAGTATCAGACACAGTAACAGACACAGTAACAGTCACAGTACAGACACAGTAAACAGTCACACAGTACAGACACAGACACAGAACAGTAACAGTCACAGTAACAGTAACACAGTAACAGTCACAGTACAGACACAGTATCAGACCAGTACAACAGTCACAGTAACAGACACAGTATCAGACACAGTAACAGACACAGTACACAGTACAGAAACAGTACAGACACAGTAACAGACACAGTAACAGACAGTACCAGACGCATTAACAATCAGATCACTCAGATCATTAGGATCAGTTAAACACATCAGGAGTCTAAACTCCAAACAAGGAGAATGCGATTTGGTTAATTCCACAGCCTGCAGCTAAAACCGGAAGAGATCAGATATTAGATCAGATATTAGATCAGATGTGTTAAATCCTTCCCCTTTAAACACATCTGTTTTCATTTCCCCTTTAAAACACATCTGTTTATTTCCCCTTTAAACACATCTGTTTTTCCCCTTTAAACACATGGTTTATTCTGTTATTTACTGAATGAATAAAAACACTGTGAGACGTCCCGACTGACTATAAACACATTATATTATTAACTGTTTTTATTTATCTTGAATTCATTCCTGAATGATTGTTTTTACAGTTGTGGTGTGTTTAATTATGTAAAACACTGTAAATCACCACTGTGTAGGAAACGACCTGGAGACAGAAATGTGTCCTGTTTATTTCTGTCTCTGTTTTAATTAGATTTTTTCAGAAATGTAAAAAAGTAAAGTTTAATTCTGTCTGTTTCCCTGTGAGTAACACTGAGAGAACCAGCGGACCCCCCCCCCCCCCCCCCCCCCCCCCCCCCCCCCCTCCCCCCCCCCCCCCCCGTCTCGCTGAGGGACTGCAGTGTGAACCTGTCCGTCTGAGTCCAGATTAAAGCCTGAGATCAGATGCTTGTTCTCAGGAAGAGGACAGGAAGCAGCTCTGTTCAGAGAAGTGCAGATCAGTGCGAAGAATTTTGTCACATAGACGTTTTTACAGCAGAGTGAAATTCTTTTTTTTGCATATCCCGTCTTAGTAAGTTTGGGGTCAGAGCACAGGATCAGTTATGATACAGCGCCCCCTGGAGCAGGAAGGATTAGGGTCATGCTGAAGGACCCAACAGTGTCTGGCTGGTAGTGGAACCCAGGTCTCTTTCTAGTCTTCAGATCAGCAACTCAGCACCTTAATAATTTGAGCCACCACCACTGCCCCTCCGACTGCAGATCATGGGTTCAAATCCCAGCACCACCAATCTGCCACTGAGGGGCCCCGGAGAAAGGCCCAGAACTCTCAACTGCCCAGACGAATAAATGAGATAAATGTAAGTTCTCTGGATGAGGAAACAGAAACATTAATATTTATTATTTTTTCATATTTAAATTTGGGAATTTTTGTTTGTTACCATGACGATGATAACAGGACCTTTTTTATGTAACGTGTAACTTATAAGCAGGAAGTAAAAGTGTCTTCATGATGGGGACAGTAATTCTAACCCTAATAGATCACCTGACAATACAATAGTGTAGATTAATGAATAATAAACATTTATTCTATTTAACTTCATTTAAACTTATTTTTAATATTTTATATTGATGCATTTAAGTTATTTGACATTTTTAAACATTTTTTTAATGAACACAGTCGTTATTTTTCGGGTAATTCGTCACTTTCACACCGATTATCATTATCTGCTTATAGCAGCGATATTACAGAAATATAGACGGGAGATTCCTTACACACACACACACACACACACACACACACACACACTGTGAGAAAGTAAAATAATTACCTTTAATGAACATTGTCTCAGTACAACAACCTCCAAACATTTGCTTATAAATATAACAATAATCAATAATTCAATAAATAATACACACACACACACACACACTTGTCTTTATCTTTACTAGCAGAATTAATTTAAGTCTTTTGTCTCTGTAAGCTGACCTGAGCATGTGTGTGTGTGTAAATGAGTGTGTGAGTAAGGAATCCGTGTTTAATTGTGCGAATGTGTGAGTGTGTGTCTGTGTGTGTTTAGCAGCGGTAGGGCAGTGCGGCGTGTCCCACTCTGATGTGTGTTGTGAGGAGCAGGTTGAGCAGCGTACGTCCTCCTCCCCACTTCAGCAGTCTGTTGATGGTGAGAGGAAGCGGAGACACCGAACTCTCATCTCCATCCGTTACCTCCACCGCCTCCACTGCACCGGCCCACAGCTCGCTTCCTGACGCCTCCTGCTGGGGACAAACGGGAGTGCACACGGTCTGCGTCCTCCTGCCCCGCTCTCGTCTCTGCTGCCCTGTCTTACCCCTCGCCTGCAGTTCTTTCACCCTGTGAGCAGCAGGAGAGCCGATCTTCTCCTCACGCCGTCTCTTTTGTGTCCTGCTGTGTTTCTCTGACGTTCCTCTGCTCACCAGCTGCTCCAGGTCTCCTGCTGCCCCCTTCAGGACAGCGGGAGAGCTGCAGGTCTTGTTCTGCTCCGAGTCAGTGTGTAATGTCTCCCTCTGCTGGTCAGTGTGTGTGTCTGCGGCTGGGCAGATGGGAGTCAGGGACAGAGAGAGACTTTTCCTTTTTTCTGAGAGAGACGGGATGTGGAGGTGTGTGGGTTTCTGTGGCATGGGAGTGTGTGTGTGTGACGGAGGCTGTGGATCCACGCGCTCAGTGCTGAGAGTCAGAGTTCTGAGCTTGTCGGAGAGACAGAGCGTAAACTCGGACTGGATCTCAGAGCGTCGCTCGTCCCCTCTGATGATGGAGCTGCTGTCGGGGGATGTGATTGGCTGCTGCAGGTGTGAGTTTGGGTCGGCGCTCTTCAGAGACAGTGTGTGCTGGAACAGCTGGAGTTGACCCAGGAAGTTAAAGTTGGGGGAGATGGTCGGTCTGCGCTCCTTCACAAACCTGCGGCAGGAAAAAACACACACGCCAGTGTTAGACTGCATCACCCAACCCCGTTTGAGTTTTAGAGTTAATGAAATTACACAGATTACTGTGGCGCCACCTGTAGGCCTGGTCCAGGTCCATCTCCAGACTGTACATGACGTAAGCCACAGCCAGCGCAGGAGAACGAGAGATTCCTGCAGCGCAGTGTACGATAACTGAGCAGCCGAGAGACATGGCGCCGTCTGGAGCACACACACACACACACACACACACACACAGAGAGATCAGAACAGAACATGCACTTCTGCACTGCTCGGTTCCCCTCTGAGTAAATGATCTCACAGCGCTGCAGTGCATTGTGGGTAATGTTCACTCACCGATAAAGCGCAGAGCCTGAGGAATCCACGGCAGCAGGTCATCCCTCAGAGAATCGTCTATAGGGATGCGCAGATACTGAGCCTGGGGCAGGAAGGAGGGCTGGGGGCAACAGCGGCTCACGCTCAGAACATACGAAATCCCCCGAGCAGACAGACAGTCCTGTGAGGATCAGACAGGAGAGCGAGTGAAAAAAAACAAACAAACAACAGGACGGATTTAATCACGTCACAACCCTGACGAATCCATCAGCGACACACACACACACACACACACACACGCTGTTGTTATGATTCTTAGGATACAGAGTGACAGAGAAGAGACAGACCTGTGTAATGTCACTCTCTGCTCCCAGGTAAAGCTGCGGCAGGATGCGGGAGAGCGGCACTCGCTCCGACTGAAACACCATCATCTACAGAGAGAGAGGGACAGAGAGAGAGACACACACACACACACACACACACAGATTTAATATCACACATTAGCAGGTTTCAGGACAAAAATTGGACTGCGCGGTTTTTCTACACACGTGATGTTGATTTTATAAATTTATTTCTGCTGCATTAAAAAAACCATAGAGTTATTATTTGTCTGCAGAAAAGCATGCAACCCATTGCAGATCTGCAGCTCGACAACAACAACAACAATAATAATAATCAATGCGAGAAAAGTGTTTGTTTTGGGTTTTTTGCATGTGTTTGCATGCAAATCCTAAGAATTCAAAATTCAGCCGTGCTGTTTTAATGTGCATTTTACTGCATCTCTAACACACACACACACACACACACACACACACACACACGGTACTCACCGAAGAGTTGCTCCGTAACACGGATACAGTGTAAAAACCAGGCTGCACGCGCTCGGTCTCGCGCTCGGAGTTGTGGTGATCCGGTGCTGTGTTCGGGGATCTAATACAAGATCGAGGCGAATCAGAAAAAACATGACGTATTCGCGTTCCACGCGCTAAAAATAGCACAATGCAGAGTGATGTCATCTCCAGCCAATCAACTGCGAGGGCTGCTCGCGGGTACGCACGCGCGCGCTCCGCTTTCCTCCACCTCGGCATTTTTTTCTTCTTCTTTGCAGAATTTCGCGCATGCTCAGTTACACCCAATCCACAGAGAAGCAGAACGTAATAAAAACGGGAGGAACTTAGTGGAACACAATTAACGAATAAAATCCGAAAATACTTCAGGATTTAATTTTATTTTATTGATTAATCCGTCAAATGCGTTTTTTAAATAACGTGATTATATTATAACTTATTTTCTGTGCTTATGCTTCCAAGATGGCGGCGCGCACATACGCACGGGCTTCTACCGACTATAAACAATTATTCTATTCAATGCCATTCAATTTGATTCTGTTGGTTAAATTCATTTCTGTAGAAAAAAGGTTAAAAATGAAACAGCAGAAATGAATTAAATTTGATGCTGCGATGACGTACGGACAGGATTGAACGGTTCGGGAATTACGACTCGTTCAGTGAGTCGAATCTTTAAATACTCACAGTACAGACTGACTCACCTAAAAGATTCAGTTCAGCGAACCGACTCGTTGGCAGAATAATCGAAGCGTCTCTGGTCTATGAAGTTTTATATCAGTTTTTATATAATGGTGTTTTCAGGTGTGGAATTTTCCAGTACGTCATAATTTTTATATTAAATCAGAAAAAAAGGCGTAAGTTGATTTAATGATTTAAAATATTTTAGGGTTAATTATAATAAATAAAGGTAATAACACCAGCCGGTGTTTATAATGCGTTATTACGTCACTGTTGTTTCTGTCTGGGGTTTAAGATGATCTGCAGCAGTGAATTCGAGGTGACTGGTGTGATACTAAGAGTGGAGAGAAAAGCTGTGCAGTGTGTGTGTGTGTGTGTGTGCGTGAGATTAAAATCGTTTCTTAGCTTTTAGTTCTTTATCGATTAAATTCATTATTTTACACTGAATCTGTAAAATCTCTGGTTTCACTGTAACATCCGGTCACCGCCAACATGACCAAATATCGCGAGATTTACACCTCGGAGCTGTGAGCGCGCGCCCTCTGCTGGTGAGAGCTGACTACGGGGAGAGAGACGGACATAGAGAAAGTGAACGAAAGAGATACAGGGAGACAGACAGATGCATAGAGAGAGAGAGAGAGAGAGAGAGAGAGAAGGATAGAGACAGACAGATGGAGAGAGACAGAAAGACAAGACGGAGAGACAGAAAGAGACGGAGGCGCTGTTTGATTATATGGCATAGTTTTACTTTCACATTATTCAGTACAGAGTAAATTTATCTAACACACAGCTATCAGACAGAATAAACACCGATACACTGGGGCTGCATTAGCTAGTGGATACTGAAAACACACACACACACACACACACACCAAAAGTCCCATCAAAGTGTCACAGCAGCGATTCAGTGAGATGAAACATAGTGACTTCATTAAAAGAGATTAAATCTCTGTCTCTCTCTCACACACCACACACACAGAGGAGAGATTGATCCTGTAGTGTTGGGGTAAGTGCTGTTACAGTGATGTGTCTGTGTGAAACACGTCTCGTCTGAGTGAAAGCGCTCATTAACACCCCCCCATCGTGGTTGTGAGGTGTGTGTGTGTTTGAGGGGGTGAGTAATGGAGAATCCACTTGTTCTCCTGTTCATCACTACAGCACAGGTTCTCCTTCAACTGACAAACATACAAAGCTCACTCTCACACACACACACAAATCTGTTTATCTCCTTCCCCTGTTCCTGTAGCATCACACACACACACGCACACACACACGAACCGCACATCCCAGCCAGCCATCAGTGTAGACGGGCCAAGGGGGGGAGGGGGGGGGAGGGGGGGAGGGAGCCACAGGAGGAGCGAAAGAGAGAGAGAGAGAGAGAGAGAGAGAGAGAGAGAGCAAGAGAGAGAAAATTAAAGAGACAGAGAGAGAGACAGACAGTAAGGAGACACTTTCACTCAGGAGGTGACGTGTCTTTAGTGTATTTAAACTGCAGACTTTTTAATTCCCCCCGCCAAAACCACAACATGGACCGATCCAACAAAACAGTGCAACAGGACAGGCTTGTGTGTGTGTGTGTCCTAATATATCCTGGGAATGTTTACAAATTGAAATGTTGCAGATCGCACACACGCACACACACACACACACACACACACACACCACACACACACACACGCACAGGAAGAGAGAAAAAAGGACAAATAATCTCTGGTCACTCCTTGTCTTTCGTTTTTCATGACACACACCATCAATACAAGCACACGGTAACAAGCTGGACAGTGCACACACACTCACAGGTAAACACACACTCACACACACACTCTCGCACAGGTAAACACCAATTAAAAACAGGAATAGCTGTAATTATGAATAATCAGGATGAGGACAGAGATCAATGCAGTCATGGACGACTGAGTGTTTTTCCCTTATGCGTGAACGGAATGTTTCACTGAGGAGCTGTGTGTGTGTGTGTGTGTGTGTGTGTGGTGTGTGTGTG
>VCAZ01000083.1:1806917-1811917 GCA_005784505.1 Bagarius yarrelli
GGGTGTAGGTTGGGGTCCGAACCCAGCAGCAGGACCGGAACCACTCGTTTGTGTGGGGAACAGAACCTACAGTGTTCTACACAATGACCTCCAGGATACGGGTGTGTGTGATTCTGTCCAGAACAGAACGACGGTTTTTAAAGTGAGGTGAAGCAGGTGAGAAGTTCCTCACAGCAGAGGTGTGTTGAAAGGCTCATGTTGCCTGAGATCTCACCGTATCTCCACACACAGCAATGCGGAGAAGCTCAGAACACTCCGACTGCTCACACTGCACAACATCTCAACTGAACCATCTGATTAATCACCTTTCATTTCACAGCTAGCTGTGTGTGCACGTGTGTGTAAAATGAAAAAGCATGTGTTCCAGCTGTTCTGAATACAGATTAAAGTATTGGCACCACAGGAGAGACAGAGAGAGAGAGAGACACAGACAGAGAGAGAGAGAGAGAGACAGAGACATAACAGCACCACATGCGTTTTAGTGTTAGACGAGAGTTCTGGGTTCTGGGGTGTGACTCTTACTTGTTAAGAAGTTCGTCTGATTCGGCTAGAGGAGGAGCCGCATCCTCAGAGGTCACAGAGGGAGGAGCAGAGCTGAGAGCGAGGGATGAGAAAAACCCCCACAGAGAGATGGAGGAAGACAGGTGAGGAGACGGATGGATGCGTGAGGAGGAGGAGAAGAGACGAGCAGCAGCCAAAGAACAGCCACAGAGTTAATGATAGAGTGACACAAAGAGAGAGAGAGAGAGAGAGAGAGAGTTAGTGTGAGCATTTACAGAACAGCAACATCACTTCACACCCTAACATTCCGCACAAACACACACTAAAGTTCTGACTGTAACATTAAACTAACGTTAATAAGAAACTTCAGGTTTCAGTCAGGTTTCCATCCACTGAACACTGTTAGTGTGGACGTCTGTCTGATTAGAAACTTTCTGAGGGACGTCTCAGCACGACTTTTAACCCTCCAGAGAAAAGACCACTAACCCAAACGTTACAACACGCAAATAAACAGGGACAAAATGGACACCATGGACAAAAAACCCGCGTTAGTGAGTGTTAAAGTCAGTGTGAAGCTTCTGCCAAAACTGCAGGAAGGGATTTTTTTCCTGTGTTTTTAAATGGAATCCTATAGGATGGAAACCCGCCTGCGGTGAAGTGTGTGTGTGTGTGTGTGTGTGTGTGTGTGTGTGTGTGTGTGTGTATGTGTGTATGTATGGACACTTCAGTCAACCACCGGCCTCTTACTCAGAGTCACCAGGACCCTCAGCCAATAAGGAGTCAGAGCTCTCAGTAGAAGGTTCCAGATCTCTGCCATCGTCCGATGACAAAGGAGTAAAACACACACACACACACACACACACACACACACACACACACACACACACACACACACACACACACACACACACACACAGACAGACAGAGACACACACACACACACACACACACACAAAGAGACACAGAAAAAAAGAGAAAGCAAGAAAAAAAAAAAAAGACAGTCACATATACAGTAAGGTAAAGCAGAAGAGTTTACACACACACACACACACACACACAGGAACTGAGAAGTGTCAGAGCAGAAAGTTGGACGAGACACTACAGCTTCTCACAATCAACAACAAACTACTCGCTCATTAGTAATTGAAAACACACACACACACACACACACAGTGTTTATAGAAACATTAATGCTCACCTGAGGAAACCGTCATCACTGACCGCCGCCGCTGGAGCAGCAGGCCCCGCCTCCGAGAACACATCCACCAATAGGCTGCCTGCACTGGGCGGGGCTGCACTGACAGGAGCCGAGGAACGGAGACCGAGCAGATCAGCTGAAGGAGAGGGAGTGGACTGAGAGACAGAGAGAACAGGAGAGAGAGAGAGAGTATAATCAAGTACTAAGTCTTGTTTTGTAAAGAGATCAAATATTTATTTCACTCATTAAAATGCAAATTAGTTTATAACTTTATTTGGAATGTGTTTTTCTGGATGTTTTTGTTGTTATTCTGTTTTTTACTGTTAAAATAAACCAACATTAAAATGACACACTGATCATTTCTACATCAGAGGACAAACAGAGAAAATCAGCAGGACATCCGATCATTTTAATAAGGAAACTAAAAGTGTGTGTGTGAACAGAGGATCAACTCTAAGTAACTTTCCACAGAGTAGGGATCATGGACAGAGCAGTGTGTGTGTGTGTGTGTGTGTGTAAGAGAGAGAGAGAGATGGGATGATGAGAAGGGACTTCCCGTTGGTTGTTTTTAGGAAGGTTCATGTTTTACGCTGACTCATTTCCCACTGGAGTGCACACACAGCAGCACTGTTCCTGAGGGTGTGTGTTTCTGCTGACTGATAAATCCTGGACTAGGACAGAGCGTGTAAAGGTGTATGTGTGTGTGTCTTACTGCGTTGGACGCTGCGATGGCAGCGCTGTCTACAGCCCGGTCTCCTGCTCCTCCGTTCAGCTCTCCTCCCTCTCGCTTTCCGTCCTCCAGCTCGTTGCCAGATACGGCACCTGGACCCTTCTTCTTCTTCAGCTTGGCCAAGATGGAGGACTCTCTCTCAGGGAACGGGGGCATCTCCTCCAACACTGTGGCCTACACACACAATATTAAAGCCGACCAACAACATCATCTGAAGCCTCTGTAGTAACTTTATGCTCAACTGAATCTTTTTTTTTTTCCTGTCACATGATCTCTGTAACCTGTAACCAGGGTAACATCAGGTAACCACACACACACACACAAGTGGGAAAGTATCTCACCAGGACATCTGTGCTGGCGATGGAGGAAAGTTTGAGATACTCCACAGCTCTCTGCTGGAGCTCCACGTCACTGTTCCTGATCTGACTGTCACAGCGGAGAACCTCCTGGATGGTGCTCTTCGTCTCAGGGAAAAGATTAATGAACTTTATGTAGGCGGAGAGGAGAAGAGCACGAGTGGGAACCGAACACAAGTGGAACTTCGAGTGGAGCAGATTAAACTGAACCAAAGGACTAGAGAGAGAAAGGGGGGAGAGAAAGAGAGAGAGAGAGGGTGAGTGAAAGGCAGGTGTGTTAAAGCACTGTGTGTGATAAGGATGGAGTGCAGGTGAAGGTCTCACCTGGAACGAGGATCACCTGCAATAAGATTCCCAAACTCTCCAAGGATGTACCCACCCACCTTCACCATGTTCTCGTGACACGCCGGCGCCTGCAGGGCCTGAGGTCAAAGGTCACAGTTCAAGTGAGCTTATTTGTAATAATTTAAAACACAGATAAAATACTGTGTGTGTGTGTGTGTGTGTACTTCAAAGACAGTCTTGGCGGCGTAGCCCTGGACGTCGTCGCGGTTAATGACAATCTGGATGACGCGGTACCACACCTCCTCGCTCACGTAGTCACCGGCGATGCGGATGAGGTTGAGGATGGTGTCCACGTACCAGGAGTAATCCACAGCGTACTTCTCAGCCAGGATGGCAACCTTCAGCACCATCTCCTCCCGGATGGAGTAATCCGCCGTCTCCAGATAACTCAACATCTCAGCCACAATCTGCTTCGCATTACTGCGGTCACACATCGCATACAGCAGATCCGCTGCCCTCTGACGCACACTCACATCACGCTCCGTCTGAGAGAGAGAGACAGGGGGCGAGAGAGAGAGAGAGAGAGAGAGAGAGAGAGAGAGAGAGGGGGAATGAAAGAAAAAGAGAGACGGGGGTCAAACGAAACAAAGGGGGGCAGAGAGAGAAAGAGAGACAGGGGGGGTCACAGAGAAAGAGACGGTCGTCAGAGAGAGACAGAGAAAGAGAGAGACAGTAGGGGGAGAGATAGAGAGACAGGGAGAGAGCGAAAGAGAGAAAAGGGGTAAAAGAGAAAAAGAGAGAGACAGGGGAAGAGACAGGGAAAGAGACAGGGACAAAGAGAGAAAAAAAACATTGTGTATTCTTTAGATCAGTGTATTATTTGAAGTAAGAATCGAAACATTCCTTTAAGTTTGTGTATCGTTCATTAGAGGAAGCGTAAAGTGTGTGTGTGTTTTGTAATAACGGTATAGATCTAATTACCGCCATCTCTCTGAGCTGTTCTGAGCTCACATGATGCCTGGTTAGTTACAGTTAATGATGTTCAGGATTTCAGTGTGTGTGTGTGTGTGTGTGTGTGTGTGTGCTGACCTTGAGGGCGTTGATGACAGTCTCGATGTGTGTTTTAACAGCCTCATGGGAAAACTCCGAGCTGGCGAGTGTGCACATGCTCTCTAGTGCCAGGTAGCGCAGGTTAGTCTCTCTGTGCTGCAGGAACTGACCCAGCTGATTACACGCCCGCACCAGCAGGTTCGGCTCACTGTTACACACACACACACGATAATGTCATAACTAGCAGCTGATTTTAGCTAATTATATATAAAATGAAAAACATTTTTTGATGTTCCTTAACATAAACTATAGATTTGTAAATGTTTTTTTTTCTTTTGAACAGTGAGTGGGACCGGGAGTGAGAGTGAGAGTGAGACAGGGGCGGAGCTTACCTGTCGTAGTGAATAATAAGAGCGATGGCCTCGAACAGGATGGCGTTCTTGGCATTGGAATGTTGCACCTTCTTGGATTTGGGGGGTTCCTGTGCTTTGTTAAGAATTGTCTCCAGACACTCAACCAGACGGCCTTTAACGGCGCCATCTTCAGGAGGAGGGTAGCACTGCAGGAGACGCAGCAGCTTACAGGACAGCCAGGGTGCAGGGACAAAGTAGTAGGTGTAGTCCTGCAGGTCTGTGGACGCCGAGGACACGATCTGAACCACACAGAGATACCATCAATATAACACACAGTAGTGCGGGGTGTATGTGTGTGTGTGTGTGTGTGCG
Organism: Bagarius yarrelli; assembly: GCA_005784505.1. Lineage (NCBI taxonomy): Eukaryota > Metazoa > Chordata > Actinopteri > Siluriformes > Sisoridae > Bagarius > Bagarius yarrelli. The sequence goes on from VCAZ01000083.1 coordinate 1,811,763, forward strand.
CGTATAAAAGAGAAAGAGAAAGAATGCATGTAAACACAGACGCACCCTGCTGAGACGGGACACAGCCAGGGACACACATGTCTTAAACTCATCTGGGTTCTTCTGGCTCAGGCAGGTGATGAGAGAGATGGCTGCAGTGACCACACCCTAAAACA
>VCAZ01000083.1:1816917-1879417 GCA_005784505.1 Bagarius yarrelli
TGTAAAATAAATCACGCGGCCTGTCACCTGTCAGGAAGTCCCCCTGAGAGCAAGCGCTCGACTCCACCAATCAGAGGCCAGATTATCAATTCCAAAATTGTTTGTGTCGAGTTTACAAGGATTGACACAAACAATTCTCTTGGGTTATTTCTCACACACACACACACACACACACACACACACACACACACACACACACACACACACACACACACACACACACACACACACAGCATCTATATGCCAACAATTCACACGAGCATGTTCGCGTCCCAGGTGCAGCGTCTGGTTCTGACTCCAGCATGTCAGCCCGGCGTGTCCTTCACTGCTCCAGCGCGCTGATGTCAGAACCTCAGAACAGCAGCTGAAGTCTTAGATCAACAGCTTATCATCCACACACAGACGTGCTGGGGTCACACCCAGGAGTAGGCATATCAACCCCGGGGTCACACCACTCATCTCCACACAGATATCTGATAAACACTGTTAGAATACAGACTCACTGAAACTCCTCAAGGTTCCTCAGACGGTTCTCCTGTTTAAGAACTCATCACTATGAGAAGTGCTGTGACCCGAAGCACAACTGTTCCATTCACAGCATCTACCAGACGTTCTCACCTAGGGTCATCTCATTTAAACAACTGAGGGTTAGGGGCCTCACTCAGGGGCCCCACAGTGCTGCTACAGGGAACTAAAACCTTGAAAATCAGCACTTCAATACCATGGGGCTACCACCCTAACCTTAAACCTAAACCCTAACCCAACACACAACCAGATAACCAGCCACTGACTAACCTAACACAAAACCAGATAACCAGCCACTAACTAACCCAACACACAACCAGATAACCAGCCACTGACTAACCCAACACACAACCAGATAACCAGCCACTGACTAACCCAACACACAACCAGATAACCAGCCACTGACTAACCCAACACACAACCAGATAACCAGCCCACTAACCACCAAACACCACACCAGATAACCATCCACTGACTAACCCAACACACAACCAGATAACCAGCCACTGACTAACCCAACACACAACCAGATAACCAGCCACCAACTAACCCAACACACAACCAGATAACCAGCCACTGACTAACCCAACACACAACCAGATAACCAGCCACTAACTAACACAACCAGATAACCACCAACTAACCCAACATAACCCGATAACCAGCCACTAACTTACCCCACACAACCAGATAACCAGCCACTGACTAACCCAACACACAACCAGATAACCAGCCACTGACTAACCTAACACACAACCAGATAACCAGCCACTGACTAACCTAAACACAACAACCAGATACCCAGCCAACCAACTAACAAAACCCAACACCACAACCAGATAACCAGCCACTAACTACCAATAACCCAACACACACCAAAACCATAACCAGCCACTAACTAACCCAACACACAACCAGATAACCAGCCACTAACTAACCCAACACACAACCAGATAACCAGCCACTAACTAACCCAACACACAACCAGATAACCAGCCACTAACTAACCCAACACACAACCAGATAACCAGCCACCAACTAACCCAACATAACCCGATAACTAGCCACTAACTAACCCCACACAAACCAGATAACCAGCCACTAACTAACACAACCAGCCACCAACTAACCCAACATAACCAGATAACCAGCCACTAACTAACCCAACACACAACCAGATAACCAGCCACTAACTAACCCCACACAACCAGATAACCAGCCACTAACTAACCCCACACAACCAGATAACCAAATAACCAGTTACTAAACCCCACCACCACCACCACCACCACACACACACAGATAAACCCGTCACTAGTTAAGTAAAGTGAAATAAAGCGCAGGTGAGATGGTGTACTTACAATTTCTGATGTCCGAGATGAACACGGCTAAACCCCGCATCCCGTCTCCCTTCGACACGGCCGGCATCTTTACTCTCTCTCTGTCTCCGTCTCTTTTTTCACTTCCTGTCTTTCCGTTTAGCTCTTGGCTAACAAATGACTTCCAGATGGATGTGTGATTAGATGAAACAGGGTTCCGTTAGCAGGTTAGCTCCGATGCTAATGTTTGCGGTTCTCTGGGTTCTGAGGTGTTTTGCTAACGCTGCTAGCGGTTTGTCGCGCGCGAGGATCGAGTGAAGTGCGTCAGATCCGCGGCTGGATTCAGGTCACGGGCTCGCGCTGGGTTTCGGCTCTCACATGAATAGATTTGAAGCGATGCGGAACTCCGGATCTTTGCGGTTTTAACTCGGCTGATGGAGGATTTAAATGGCCGTTATTGGTCGCTGAGAGGACCGTAAAGACGACACGGAGGGGATTCGAACCGATTCCAGCCGTTTTTTTCTGCTCACTGTGAGTCAGCTAGCCGAACAGCTATGCTAGCGCTACCACACAAGCACCGAAATACAGACACTACCACACACTCAACCCGTGCGACTGATCAATCTTATTTCCGGTTAAATTAACAACCATACACGCGCTCCACGTCGCCGGTTCACGCGCCTTTCCGCTCAGTCGATTCCAACAGTCAGGGCTCGTGACGGAACAGGCAACGGGGCACGAGACGTTTTTTATTTTTTCTCCCCCCCCTTTTCCCCTCAGCGAAAGGATTCTGTCAGCGCTTCCTCTCTCTAAGTCCCGCCCACTGATTTGAGTGGCTGTACTTGTTTACGTCACAGACACCCAGCACGATTATTAGTTAGTTCATAAATCAGTTAAACGTCGTTGAGCGGTCTGATTGGTTGAATGATTATGCAAGACGTCCAGAATTATTAACGTTTCTTTTTCATTGTTCTGTATTTAATTTTGTTCAGAATTCCGAGTCGAATAGCTTCATTAGTAAACTTTTAATATAGATTACTAAAAAATAATAAAGACTTTAGCGAGATGATGTAATACACAACAAAAAAAACCTGAAAACCTGAAAAAAATGACTGTAAATGACTAAAGAAAATAATTATTATATATAATTTGATTCGATTTGGTATAATGCTGGTATAATTAAATTGGTATAATTCTGTTGGTCCGGGGTGCACATACTTTTGAGCAGTGCATGTCGATGATGGCTCTTGAACTGGTAGATCTGCTCTGTTTGGAACAGAACATGTTTCTTTTCTCTGACACTGATCTGAAGGGAAATCGTCCAGATGTTTTCCAGCTGTTCCTCGGCATGCAGGACTTTTCCCTCTGGAGTTTATTCACTGAAGATGAGTTTGGACCTCCTATAATAATTAACTCTAAACACATACCGAGCCAAAGCATGAGACAACCGAACAGCTGCTTAGGGCCCCTGTGACCTCCAGAGGCCCCCAGGAGAACAATAAATGGCATTTTAACATAATATTTATATGTATTTTAGGTTATTGGGCCATGAAACGTATAAAAATGCAATTATAAATAAACAATGCAACAGGATGTACAGAAGAGTAACAACATTAGCAACACAGCAACAACAAATAGAACGGATAATAAGTGTTAGATTTACTTTTCTTCACTTTTTCGGCAGACGCCCTCAATTAAAGCAACATACAGTTTTAATTTAATCTATACAGCTGAGCAATTGGGGTTAAGGGCCTTGCTCAGGGGCCTGACAGTGGTAACTTGGTGGTGCAGGGAATCAAACTCACAATCTTCTGGTTAGCAGCCCAACACCTTAACCACTGAACTACCAGCTCATAGTGTGTGAATAATCAAAAATTGGCAATAATTAGTCATGTTGGCAGCCCTGAGGGGCGCCTGGATAAAATTCTGCTTAGAGCCCCCTAAAGCCTCTTATTGACCCTGAAAGTGCAGATCTAAAGCAGGGCAGCTTCAGCAGGGGCAACATTGCCAATTCTGGGCCCTATGAAGGAATGTGAGGTTGGGGTCCCTAACACACTCATTCCGCACCAAACACACACTCATACATTACTGTCAGTACTAATAAAACAGATCTCTGGGGGCCTTCACAGTGGGTGGGCCCTTTAGAATGGCCCTAACCTCCCTCCTTTAGTGGCACTGCTGAGATTCAGTCTAATCACACTCACTCAGGTATAGAGCACACACACACACACACACACACACACACACACTGCTCATAAACAAAAAAAGTCTATAATATAGTAATTTTTACACAACACGCTCAATTTTAAGAGAATACAGCTGTTTCCAGCTGCTGTTCCTTTACTGACAGCCGCTGTTCTCAGCATTTAATGAAACGGCGCCTCCTTGTGTCTGTATCTATAACAGCACTTATAACTGTCTGATTAATTCTCTCACATAGCAGTTCACACTGAAGCCACATTCTATCACAGGACTGTTTCATATCTGCAGTGTGTGATGTGCGTGATGTGTGTAATGTGTGTGATGTGTGTAATATGTGTAATGTGTGTGTGATGTGTTATTCTGCAGGGGTCTTTTTGTGTGGAGTTTGTTCTCCCTGTGTGTGTGTGTGTGTGTGTGTGTGTTTACTCCAGTTTCTCCGGTTTTCTCCCACAGTCCAAAAACATGTATGTTAGATTGATTGGTGGGTATAGAAGATGAATGAATGAATGAATGAATGAATGAATGAATGATTGATTCCAGGAAGCAAACACATTTTTATTGCTATTCAGGCGAAAGGATCTAATAACATCGTTTTAAAAATAAGAAAAAAGGAATTGAGCCTGTAAATTTTTATTTATAAATAAAGTACGTGACAAACAAAATTTAATAAAAAATATCAATTCCAGTGACGTTCAAAATTACATCACGGGGTCGAGAGGAAACGAGTCTCTCCTGTCCAGCCAATCGGAGCTCGAGTTTAAAGCAAGGGGCGGGATAATAAGGGGGGAGTTACATGGCGACGGACGAATCAGAGCGCAGGAGTGTAGAGGCGGGAGAATGAGTGGGCGGGTTTATGTGGTGTAGCTGCGCTGAGGGACTCGAACATTCATCAGTTGAGATGGCGGAGACGGCGGACAGAATGGAGGTGAGCTGAGATACGCGTACGGGGCGGCCCAGAAAAACAGATAACTGAGATAAAAAATATCTTTATCGGTGTTTTGAAGCTTATAAGTCGCCAAGTGTTTTCGTTAGTATTATTTTTAGCATGTTAGCTTTCGTTAAACAACTGTTAAATTTTAGCTTTGTGGCAAACAAAGTCGCATCATGCTAAACGTTGCGCACAGCAACACGCACATCGTCCATTTTGAGCATCAGACTTTACCTTCGACAATCCGCTAACTGCTAACAGAGCACTTTAATCCTAACCACGCGGTTCCTTTTATCACCTTCTTTTGAAGATTTGTGTAAAAATTCCCCTTAATTCTGTTGATGGTTAGATTTAGCCAGTTAGCAGTAGTTAACTAGCCAGTTAGCAAACAAGCTAACAAAAATGATTGACTCGCGCACACACCGCATGGGATTAGTTTGTACAGACCACCTGTTTTTGTAAAATCCCCGATTGGCTAGGACGCTACAACTCTTGCTGATCATTGGTTAATCCACCAGGCGCGCTGCTCTACCAGCCAAACATAATTTAAGTGGGTGGGCTTTGTTCGAGAACGGGTGCGAATAGAAATATTAAACGCGTGTTTTTTCGCCAGCTCGCCTTTATGGATGTATTAGTTTTCACTCGTTATTGTAGGTTTTAGGGTGAAAAGTGCGCGTCAGTGTGAATACGTTAGATTGTAAATCATTGGGGTTTTCTAATAGCGCCACGTTGTTAGCATAATGGATTGCTAATAGCTAGTCTGAGCTCACATGGCACGCGCCCTGAGGATGGAGAGAGATGCTCTGCCGGTGTTATTTGCTTTAATTTTTTCACAGTTTTATTTATTGAGTAATAATTATAACTGTTTATCAGTAGCGACTTTTACTCTACTTGATTCTGTACTACATTTTAGTCTGTACCGTTAATAAAGTCCCATTACGGGGCGTTTGAATGAAATTGGGACGTACTACAGCCGCCATATTGGTAGTCACGTGACTTACCCGTCACGGCAGCGTGATTTTAATTTGGATGATGAAGTGAAATTTAACTAAAAGGGACGATGTCTTTTCATAAATTAGTTACTGTAAACTTTTGTAACGTGCAGCAGCGTTTATTTCCGCCATTATAAGGCATCGTATCTCCCTCTGTATTATGGGATGTTGGTGTCAATTATATGGTACTTCAGAATCCAGTGTAATTTCGGATGCGGCCTGGAACGTGTGTGTGTGTGTTAATGTTGTTGTTTTTTTTTGTCTGAAGGTGTCTCAGGGAGAGAGCTCAGAGAAACCTGCTGCTGAGGACATGACCTCCAAGGACTACTACTTCGACTCCTACGCTCACTTCGGCATCCACGAGGTTAGAGCACCACTTCCAGTTCTGATGTGTAACGTCGTCATCTGATGTGTCCTTCTGTCTCACTGCCTCCTGTCTGTCTTATTGTCTGCTTAGGAGATGCTGAAGGACGAAGTGCGCACTCTCACCTACAGAAACTCCATGTTTCACAACAAGCACCTGTTTAAGGACAAGGTGGTTCTGGATGTGGGCAGTGGCACCGGCATCCTGTGTATGTTTGCAGCCAAGGCGGGTGCCAAAAAAGTCATCGGCGTGAGTCTCTTACACACACACACGTCCTATTTAAACCTTATTACGCGTCTCCTTCCCTGGTGAGATTTAGCTCTGCTCTCACACAATAGCTACCAGCTTGCTACCCTGAGACTGCAGAAACTCTGCCTTCACCAAGCCACGCCCCTTTTCTAAGAGCCTGGATTAGGAGTTCTCTCAGAACACAGATGTTTCACAAGTCAGGGAGTTTGTGGAGGTGAAGGGAGGTGGTAGCTTAGTGCTTAAGTGTTTGACTACTGATTAGAAGGTCATGGGTTTGATTCCCAGCACCACCCAACTGGGCCTCTGAGCAAAGCCTTTATCCATTTAACTTCAAACGGCAGAAATGTAAATGTGAAACAGATGTTTGTTGCAGTCTTGGGTGTGTCTGAGGGTCGGAGTGTAAGTTCTGTGCTTTTTCTGTAGATTGAGTGCAGCAGCATATCTGACTACGCAGTGAAGATCGTCAAGGCCAACAAGCTTGATCACAGTAAGCAAGCGCGCGCGCGCACACACACACACACACACTATACGCATCTATGTGAAGGAATCTGAGCATCTGCTTTCTGTGACATCACATCCTGTTGGTTGCAGTTGTGACCATCATAAAGGGTAAGGTGGAGGAGGTGGAGCTCCCGGTGGAACATGTGGACATCATCATCTCCGAGTGGATGGGTTACTGTCTGTTCTATGAGTCCATGCTCAACACCGTCATCTACGCTCGAGACAAGTGGCTGGTGAGGCTCAGCGTCTCGCTGTAGAATCGCAGCATTACGTACACACTATCAGACAGTAGTGAATATTTAGTGGTGTGTGTGTGTGTTTAATCCGCAGTTTGTGTGTTTTTGTTTCAGAAACCTGACGGTCTGATTTTTCCAGACAGAGCCACTCTGTACGTCACTGCTATAGAGGACCGTCAGTACAAGGACTATAAAATCCACTGTAAGTGTGTGTGTAATGATAAATTTCGGTTTTGGGTGGGTCTTTACAATAATTTATTATTTTAGAAAAATGTCATTGTGATTGTATAAAGTTACACGGGATGCAGAATTGTACAGAGATTAGTTAAGGTTACAGCCTGGTTACTCCAACCAAATCTCTACCCTGACCCAAAAACGCAGGAAACAACAGACCCTGAGCTTTATTTAAATACACACAACCACTGGATGACAACAGTGTGTTAAGACCCGCACATTCATGTGTCTATCTCTCTGTCAGGGTGGGAGAACGTCTACGGCTTTGACATGTCCTGCATTAAGGAAGTGGCCATTAAAGAGCCACTGGTGGATGTTGTGGACCCCAAACAGCTGGTCAGCAGTTCCTGTCTCGTCAAGGTGAGCAACTTTTTATTGAGTTAAAGTGAGATGTGAAATGTATTAATCGTGCTTAGCAGTGTACCTAAACATGCTCTTTGTGTGTGTGTGTGTCTGCAGGAGGTGGACATTTACACGGTGAAGATCGAGGACCTGTCCTTCACCTCACCCTTTTGCCTGCAGGTGAAGAGGAACGACTACATCCACGCTCTGGTCACGTACTTCAACATCGAGTTCACGCGCTGCCACAAGCGAACCGGCTTCTCCACCAGTACGTCACTGCAGAACACACACGCCTCCTGCTCAGTGTGACATCACTCCTCCAGTGTCGCAGCTTTTCTTTTTCTTCTTTTTTTTCCTTTGTTAATGTGTGGTTGTTTTTTTTGGGATGTAGTTAATATGAAAGAGACAAACATTCCTGCGCCAGTGTTATTGTAAAACTGTTGAATTCTGCTTAGGTCCCGAGTCTCCCTACACCCACTGGAAACAGACGGTCTTTTATCTGGACGATTATCTGACTGTAAAGACGGGAGAGGAGATCTTTGGCACCATCAGCATGAAACCCAACATTAAGAACAATGTAAGTCCTGAGATGCAGAGTTAATTTCTTAGACACACATGCACCTTGATTATCTCCCAAAAACCAAGCCTGTGTTTTATTCCACTTGCACCACATCAATATAGCACCTGGTACCAAATGTTCACACTCCTGTCCTGTTTTTTTACAGAGAGACCTGGACTTCACTGTAGACATCGATTTCAAGGGTCAGCTCTGTGAGATGTCCAAGACGTTGGAGTACAGGATGCGTTAAGTCTCCTGTTTATGCGTGTGTGCGCAGGAGATCAGTGCATGTTTGGTGTGTGTGCGCGCGTGTGTCCTGATTCCTTTTAGTGAGCACTCTGGTGCTGATGGAGATGAACAGACATTCATACACATGGACACTTTGAGTTTCTGTACAATGAAGTGCAGTGGCATTTCACAGGATCTGTAAATCCCCACCCTCATAAAAGGCAGCAATTTACCCCGTTCCCCCTCTCTCTCTCACACACACACACACATGCGCACACAAAAAAAAAACATGCACTGACTTCCTCTCGCCTGTACATAGTGTTCATGTTCAGCCACTTTAACCTGTTGTGCGGTCATGGATTCTGTTGTCATGGCAACACACCTGACCGGTTTGATTTCTAGCATTTAGCTGGGTAAGAAGAGCGCCTCCTGTGGCGGTTTGTTTGCTCTTGTCCATCTGTGTATGTTGGGGGCAAATACAAGTCGATCATTGGTGTATTTTTGAAATTTCATGTACTAATTCACTGTCGCGTGTGTGCAAGAACAGTCCGTCTCTGTTCGGACCCTGAGCCCAGCTCTGATTGGCTGAAGGTCCTGTTCTCATTCTCCTGTATTAGCGTAGGCGCTCTAACGGTTCACTCTGGTTTTATTTCTCATTAAATTCCCAAACCTGGTTTTTAACCTCACTTGGTTTTTGTATAAAGACTAAAACTCCTGAAGGTTCAGATTTCAGGTGGTGTTTTATGCCGTGAGCCCTTCAGCTCTGCGCCGGGTTCTGAGGAGAATAGACTGTGAAATAAACAGACACTGCACCGGTTTAGGGTGCGGCCCTGCTGGGGTTTAACTCCTCCTCCTTCTCGTGTGTGTGTGTGTGGGGGGGCTGCTGCCTCCCTCTTTACCCCTGTGTTAGAGGAGTGGAAAGAACTGATCTAGGCTCAGTGTCACCTTTAGGTTGAGTGTTTAAGAAAAGCGCTGCAGTGTTGAGTGTGTGTGTGTGTGCATGCACGCAGCAGTTCTCTGAACTACAGCTGGGTGAATTCCTGTCCGTTAGAAGTACATCACATTTTTTTTTTGTGTTAAATTTGTTTCTTTTTTTTTTTAATAAAACAATAAAATTGGAAGTAAACATGTCTTGTTGCTGTGTGTCTTAAAAACTCTCACTCTCTGGACTTAAAACTACACTTGGGGAGGCAGACCTTTTAAATCTTGTCGTGTGTGTGTGTGTGTACACTGTCTGTAGATGACTGGTCACAGTCAAGATTTTATTCAAAGTTTGACGCTTTGATCTTTTTCTGCAGTCCTAAAATTTACGTTTTGTTCATTGGCTGAGCAACTTTGTGTCATTTTAACTTCAAAGGCGCAGTTGGGGTTTAAGGGCCTTGCTAAGGGGTCCACCAGTGGCAGGTTGGTGGTTCTGGGAGTTGAACCCCATGATCTTCTAACCAGCAGGCCAACACCTTAACCTTATGACCCTGTAAACATCTGTACCTGTAAAGGCACGCTCCTTTATCACCCACATTTATTCAGAAGCCCTGAGAAACCTCCTCATCCTAATCTCTAAATACTCAACCTGGGGACGGAGAGACACGTCTTCTGTCTCTACATGTAGAGGAATGGACACGAGATACAGGATGTTAAAGCAAAGAGACGCGTTATCATGTCGTAACTCTAATTTTTAGTAGTTTCTCTACATTTCACTCCACAGGTTCTTGTTTTTTTCCCTCTGACTTTAATCTGTGGTGTTTTTCTGATGGTTTAAAAGCTGCTGGAAGTTCAGAGCAGATTAATGTTCTCCATACAAAAGATCTCCATTTGTCTTGCACAGAATTAAGGCTAATCTCAAATCTCTCTCATACCTCTCCGTCTACCCCGTCCCCTCGGCCCTTGAAACAGAGTGGCAAGTATGTGTGAAAATATTCCCCTAAAAAATAGGACAGCAGTATTACACCAGTACGCGTCAACATCTGTGCAGTCAAACGCTAATGACTTCAACCAGGCTTTCATTTCTGATGGGATGTTCAAGTCATCGGCTTGTGTTATCAGACATTAAATATGTTGCGGAACCGTGCAGCAGTGTAACGTTGGCTAACTTTAGTGGGTTTTTTTTAAGCATTTATACAACATTTGAACATCATAGTAAAATATGAGCACAACGTTAAATGTCAGAAAACAGATGATTGCAGCAGTGTAACGTTGGCTAACTTTAGTGGGTTTTTTTTAAGCATTTATACAACATTTGAACATCATAGTAAAATATGAGCACAACGTTAAATGTCAGAAAACAGATGATTGTTGGTTCTTCATTAATTCCAAATACTTTTGTGAATCTCCATGTTGCTGCTGTAGCTGATGTATCCTGGGAAATTTCTATTACCCCTACGTTAAAAGTGTGGTCCCTCTTTGTTTGAGGGGGTATCTTCCCCATCCAGTTTCATTTCATGGGCGAATTCAGACCCAGTAAGATCCATGTCACACCATCCGGGAGCGTTTACCACCAGTAGGTTCCAGTCATGAGGGGTGACTCATGGTGACCCATTTTCTTAGGTGTGTTAATTATTTTAATTCTATAAAGAGGGTGTAGTGTATACTCAGAGAGACAGGTTCCTAACAGGTTCCTTGCCTTGTAAACTCCACCTGAAAAGGTTAAAGATGGAGGTGATGGTGCTGATGATGAAGGTGGTGATGTGATGGAGGTGATGGGTGTGTTAATGAGTTTATGATGGTGATGTAGGTGATGATGGAGTTGGATGCGGTGTCAATAGTGCTGAGGGAGGTAATGAGGTGATGATAAGCGTAATTAGCAAGTGTATGACATCATTTAGATGTTTTCTGGACAAATGTGAGTGTGATGTAAGAACTCGGAGCACTCAGCGGATTGCAGGTTAATATTTATTCAACTTTTTGGTTTAGCAGTTTGTAAAGATGAAGAAAACTAAACTAAGTTCCTACTTCAGTTTCCCTATAAATACCTCAAAGTGCAAACATTCACTCAAAGCCCCATAACCATTTTAAAAGTGATCTGAAGATCGGATCCACCCGAATCATCACTTTCTGTTCAGTTTAAATCAAATCAAATGAATCTACTCTGAGAAGAACCTGCCCCTCTTCAGCACATCTCCGGCAGCATCTTAGCAGCTCTGCAGCGCAGCACTTTGAGGAAACTGTCGATTTTGTGTGAGTCTCTGCGGAAACACGACAACAGGAAGTGGAAATTGACCAGGCGGGAGACATTGTCCTGTCCCAGATCATTACTGTTGAATGGTAGAGAGGACAGAGACTCGGGAGAGGAACCCATCTATAGAACAGGAGCGAGGAGAGAAAACAGAGAGAAGTTATCAGGATGAAAATTTCCAGTATTCCACCACAGTTAAAATTATGGTAGCAAACCACCACCATGGGTAAGTAAGAGTTGGAGCTGTGGTACCTTGCGGACGAGGCGCTCCAAGCCGACCCCCAGGCTATTGGAGTGGTCCTGCAGCTCTCTGGTCTTGCTGTTAATAGAGCTGCGCTCTGGGTGGGGCAAATTGGTGGCCTCAGATGACAGCAGAGCAAGGGGATCTGACCAGGCCATGAGCAGAGAGCGAACCAGAGACAGGAGTTCGTTCTCCTGCAGAACAAAGAAACGGCAGCTAAAACAGAGCCTGCTTACTAAGAGGCTGCTAAGAGCTTCTGTGGCCACCAGGGGGCAACAAATAGTACATAAAAAAACACTCAACGTTATCTTAAGGAGATGTCATGGGTAAAATATTGATATTCCAAAGCTACAACAAATAAAATTAATAATGGATGTCATGCTGTCAGCACTGGGGGCCCCCCGAATAAAATTCTGCTTAGGGCCTCCTGAGGGTTTAAGCTGGCTCTGGGCTGAAGAACCCCGATTCACACTGAACTGAGAGGTGGACTCTCACCGGGACACTGAGGGCCTGGTCTTTATCGTTGGGGATCTGCAGGGATGAGGTGTGGCACATGGACGGCTTCATCAGCTTTCCTCCTACTGAGGGGAACTGAGAGTCCTGCAGAGGAACCAGAGGAACACACCCATCAGACACACTGATGATTTCTAGATTCAGATTAGAAGTTGTTTGCTGTTGCACTGCGAAACCAACACACACACACACTGACCAGGTCATTGGTGAGAGAGGTGCTGAGTGAGTGCAGTTTGTCAGAGAGCTGTGATGCTCGGTCCAGCAGGTCATTCAGACTGAGTCCCTCAGTGTGGACGAGGATACACATCAGCACTGTCACTGACACACACACACACACACACACACATTCATCAGTCACCTCAAAACATCTTTATACACCTGAAACAGCAGAATCCAGACGTTTCAGTCTGAACAATCAAAATGGTTTTAAATTTATATTTTGAAATATAAAAAAAAGAAATTGAAGCCCAGAGAACCCTGTGAAGCCCACAGAAGCCCAGAGAACCCTGTGAAGCCCACAGAAGCCCAGAGAACCCTGTGAAGCCCACAGAAGAAGCCCAGAGAACCCTGTGAAGCCCACAGAAGCCCAGAGAACCCTGTGAAGCCCACAGAAGCCCAGAGAACCCTGTGAAGCCCAGAGAACCCTGTGAAGCCCAGAGAAACCCACAGAAGCTCAGTGAGGCCCACTTCACCCCTCTTTTCTCTATAAAGAAGTTAAACACATTTTGATGATTTTATTATAAATGCATGTCAGACTGCAGACAGCAGAGGGCAGCAAACATCACACACCGCTGCTTTAAAAAGACTGTCTGTCTGACGCAGTGTAAGCCGGACCGTCTCCGGGTCCCTCACACTCCTGACCAGAAGAAAAGCACTTGCTGAAGAACGGATAAACGAAGCCAAGGAAGAAAATAAAGAGAATAAAGACAGGATGAAGAAAGACAAGTGATCGTTAAACACTCACCTGCCAGAGACAGTTTACTGCACCTACCGCATCCAGTCATTCCTCGGCCAGACGCGCAGACTCGGATTCCGATTGGGATTCTTCTGCTCAGTGATCCAGACTCTGAGTGAGGAATCTGCTGGTGGTTTGTTCCATCCCGACTGGTGTCAGGGTTATATACTCCCGTGCTCTCGTCTTATTAGCGTATGGAGCACAGCGCTGTCACTCCGAGCTGATTGTGTCCAAACTGGCTGGATCCTGAATCCCCGAATGAGAAACATTACAGCGAGGAGAAGCCAGTGATGAATATGTGCGGCTGCAGGACACACGACTTTAAATGCATGAACAGGATGAGTTTAATTCCCAGGAGCAGGAGAAGAAAGCCGGGTGTTAAAACACTAATCAATAGGGACACCGGAGCTGTGTGTGTGTGTGTGTGTGTGTGTGTGTGTGTGTGTGTTTGTGTTTTGTGTCCACTGAGTTTGATCTTCTTTGTTGGTTAAACTCAGGACTCACCCTTTTCCCTCTTACCGACTGTTTTTACCCCAAACACACTGTAACTCAGACCAGGCCTAAAACACTGCTGTAATTGTGTGTGTGTGTGTGTGTGTGTGTGTGTGTGTGTGTGTGTGTGTGTGTGTGTGTGTGTGTGTGTGAGAGATACAGGTAGTTATGTTCAACAGTTCTGTGTCTTACAGCAGATAACCAGAGAAGTGGAAACTTTTCTGTCCTGAAGATTGAAGTTCCTCTTTACTGGAGACTCTGTATACACACACACACACACACACCACACACACACACACACACGCGCGTTCTCATGGAAAACTTCACCACATAGTGTGTTATTATCTGTGTGATTCTGATTATTTACGGTTGATGATTGATTATTGATTGATTATTGATTATGATTGATTATTTACGGTTGATTATTGATGATTGATTATTATTGAATACGGTTGATTACGGTTGATTATGATTGATTATTGATGATTGATTATTGATGATTGATTATTGATGGTTGATTATTGATGATTGATTATTGATGATTGATTATTGATTATTATTGGTTACGGTTGATGATTGATTATTATGATTGATTATTGATTGATTGATTATTTACGGTTGATTTTACGATTGATTGATTGATGATTGATTGATTATTGATGATTGATTATTTTGATGATCGGTTGATGATTGATTAATGATTGATTATGATTGATTATTACGATTGATTATTGATGATTGATTATTGATATGATTGATTTGATTTTACGGTTGATGATTGATTATTATTGATTGATTATTGAATGATTATGTCGGTTATTATTGATGATTGATTATTGATTGTTGATGATTGATTATTGATGGTTGATTATTGATGATTGATTATTGATGATTGATTATTGATGGTTGATTATTGATGATTGATTGTTGATGATTGATTGTTGATGATTGATTATTGATGGTTGATTATTGATTATTGATTGATTACGGTTTGACGATTTGATTATTGATTGATTATTGATGATTGATTATTGACGTTGATTGATTTAATGATGTTGATTATTGATTATTATGATTGATTATTGATTATTGATTGATTATTTACGGTTGATTATTAATGATTGATTATTGATTGATTATTGATGGTTGATTATTGATTATTGATAGATGAGTGTCTTTGCTGAACGCTGTCATGTCTCACACACTCGATACTCTTCACTCGGGTTTGTTCTTGTTTTGAAGCTGAGGTTTGGGATGTGTGTTAAAGGTCATTTAATTTCCTCTGAATGGATTTAACTTCCTCACCTTCAGGAACATGTGACTCATCTAAAGTCTCAGACCTTCTTAAGCTCCAGATGCTGAGATTAACGGCTCTCAGAGGACAGGTGTGTGTGTGTGTGTGTGTGTGTGTGTGTGTGTGTGTGTGTGTGTGTGTGTGTGTGTGTGTGTGTGTGTGTGTGTGTGTGTGTGCATTCTCCACTCCTTTCATTCACTCGCTCTAAACCTGACACTTATTAATGACTGAATGAATAACAGGAACACTCTGTGAGCTGTGTGTGTGTGTGTGTGTGTGTGTGTGTGTGGTGTGTGTGTGTGTGCACAAAACTACACTAAAACACACACCACACTAAACTATACACTATATACAATAAACTACACAGACAAAAATCAGACACACTAAACTATACAACACACCACTGAACTATACAAAACACACACACACTAAACTATACAGAGTATACTATACAAACATAAACTACACACACTAAACTATACAGAGTATACTATACTATACAAAACATGCTAAACTACACACACTAAACTATACAGAGTATACTAAACTATACAAAACATGCTAAACTACACACACTAAACTATACAGAGTATACTATACAAAACATGCTAACTACACCACCTAAACTAACAGAGTATACTATAAAACATGCTAACTACACACACTAAACTATAACAGATAACTATACAAACATAAACTACACACACTAAACTATACAGAGTATACTATACAAAACATAAACTACTACACACACTAAACTATACAGAGTATACTATACAAAACATAAACTACACACACTAAAACTATACAGAGTATACTATACAAAACATAATACACACTAAACTACAACACACTAAACTATACAGAGTATACTATACAAAACATAAACTACACACACTAACTATACAGAGTATACTATACAAAACATAAACTACACACCTAAACTAAACTATACATACAACATAAACTAAGAGTATACTATAACAAAACATAAACTACACACACTAAACTATACAGAGTATACTATACAAACATGCTAAACTAACACACACTAAACTATACATACAGAGTATACTATACAAAACATGCTAAACTACACACACTAAACTATACAGAGTATACTATACAAAACATAACTAAACTACACACCACACTAACTACTATACAGAGTATACTATACAAAACATGCTAAACTACACACACACTAAACTATACAAAACATAAACGAGTATACTATACAAAACATGCTAAACCTACACACACTAAACTATACAGAGTACTATACAAACATAACACACCTAACCTATACAGAGTATACTAACAAAAACTATAACTACACACACGAAACTATACACAGTAAACTATACACACACAGAGTATACTATACACAACTAACAACTATACAACTATACACAACTAAACTATACAGAGTATAATCTATACAAAACATACTAAACTAACACACACACACTAAAAAACATACATAGTATACTATACAAAACTCACACAACATAAACTACGGAGTAACTATACCAAAACAGAAACTACACACACTAAACTATACCAGAGTATACTATACAAAACATAAACTACACACAACTAAACTATACAGAGTATACTATACAAAACAAACTATACAAGTATACTACACACTACTAAACTATACAGAGTATACTATACAAAACATAACTACAATACACACACTAAACTATACAGAGTATACTATAAAAACATAAACTAAACTACACAAAACTATACAGAGTATACTATACACAACTACTATATTCAGAGTAACTACACACACTAAACTATACAGAGTATACTATACAAAACATAAACTACACACACTAACTATACAGAGTATACTATACAAAACATAAACTACACACACTAAACCTAACAGAGTATACTATACAAAAACAAACTACACACACTACATATACAGAGTATACTATACAAACATAAACTACACACACACTAAACTATACAGAGTATACTATACAAAACATAACACTACACACACTAAACTATACAGAGTATACTATACAAAACATGCTAAACTACACTACACACCCTAAACTATACAGAGTATACTATACAAAACATAAACTACACACACTACAAACGAATAAGTATATAAACAAAACATAAAACTACAAACACTATAACATACAGAGTGTACTATACAAAAAAATAAACCACACTACTACACATACTAAACTATACAGAGTATACTATACAAACATAAACTACACACACTAAACTTATTACCGAGTATAACTATACAAAACATAAACTAACACACCTAAACTAGACTAGAGTATACTATACAAAACATAAACTACACACACTAAACTATACAGAGTATACTATACAAAACATGCTAACTACACACACTAAACTATACAGAGTAGCATACAAAACAGAACTACACACACTAAACTATACAGAGTATACTATACAAAACATAACTACACACACTAAAACTGTATATACTCAACTGTACACACTACATACAAATAGAGATAGTTACTAGTTTAGTGTGTGTAGTTTAATGTTTTGTTTAATGTGTGTAGTTTAAGTGTGGTGTATTTTGTGTTTGTATTTTAGTCTTTAGTAAAGTGTTTGTGTAGTTTAGTGTTTGTGTAGTTTAATGTGTGTAGTTTGTTTAGTGTTTGTATTTTAGTCTTTAGTAAAGTGTTTTGTAGTTTTATTTGTGTGTGTTAGTTTAGTGTTCATATAGTTTAGTGTTTGTGTAGTTTAATGTGTGTAGCTTAATGTGTTTATTTTACTGTTTGTAGTTTAGGTGTGTTTAGTTTTTAGTGTGTAGTTTAGTGTGTGTAGTTTAGATGTATTTAATTTTTAATGTGTGTAGCTTAGTGTTTGTGTAGTTTAGTTTTTGTGTAGTTTAGTGTGTGTAGCTTAATGTGTTTATCAGGGTGTGTGTGTATGAGAGTGTGTATGTATGGAGAGGGGCGGGATCAAGAAGAACACACACACACACACACACACACACACACACACACACACACAGCAGCAGAAGATGTCGGACTCAGAGAGCTCTGTTCCTGCTGAAGGTTCAGTTCCAGCAGCCTGTGAGATCATCAGAGCAGATCTACAAAAATGGTAAGTTCAAATACTGTCCTGAAGAAACTTCTGTCTCACTGCTCCACCTGTACCTGTCTCACTGCTTACCTGTACGAGACTCAGTGCCTCTACATGTCTCACTGCTTCACCTGTACCTGTCTTACTGTTCCTCTATTGCGTTTCTTATTGCTTCAACTGTTCCTGTCTTACTGCTCCACCTGTACCTGTCCCAATGCTCCATTTGTACCTGTCTTACTGCTCCTCCTGTACCTGTCTTACTGCTCCTCCTGTACCTGTCTCACTGCTCCTGTATCTGTGTCACTGCTTCGGTGAGAATATGTTCTCTATATTTATATATCGATTCTAAGTAAATCTTCTGTATTAACACACTGAAATAAAAGCGAGTGTGTGTGTTGAAAGTGTGTGTGTTGAGTGGACACTGGGGGGGGGGTTGTCCTCTGATGTTTAGTGAGTGTGAGTTTATTGGAGCTGACAGGTGAAGTGGGTGGAGCTCCAGCCGCTTGAAAATAATGTGATGTTTCTTTACGCCTGGTTGGCCGCTGGAATGTGCTGATGCGTTTCTGTACACACACACAAAATATCTGTTCTTACTGTGTGTGTGTGTGTGTGTGTGTGTGTGTGTGAGAGAGAGAGAGAGAGATAAGTCTACATGCAGTGTTAGGTGGTGTGTGTGTTCTGTTGATAAAGTTCTGTGAAGAGGTGTGTACTCAACTTGTTAGGCCTGTGTGTGTGTGTGTGTGTGTGTGTGTGTGTGTGTGTGTGTCCCTCCTGTGATCTGGCAGCAGTAAGGGGCGTGGTCATGTACTATCACATTTCCACAGTTTAAGACTGTTAAAGTGATTACAGAGTTATTGATACAGATGTCACACGACCTGTGTGTGTGTGTGTGTGTGTGTGTGTGTGTGTGTGTGTGTGTGTGTATGTGTCAGTATAAAGGACAACGGGGAATCAGCCTGTAAGGAGCTGATGGAGGTGTTTACTGCCTGTGTAAAAAAGAACACCACAAAATCATGAGAACAGGTAACAATCACACACACACACACACACACACACACAGGTGTATGCACACATATAATGATGATTAATGTTGTGATGTAGTGAATAAATGCTGCTGTTTGTCTCTGTTTTGCAGGTCCCCATCACCTCCAGATCCCCCACACACTCATCACACTCACATCCACACACTCATCACACTCACATCCACACACTCATCACACTCACATCCACACACTCATCACACACTCATCATTTACCGCGTGCGTTTGGCACTCGTTCTTAATCAGAGTGACTTTCATTAATCTCTTTATACAACTGAGCAAAGGGAGTTAAGGGCCTCACTCAGGGGCCCAACAGTGGGAATTCAGTGGGGCTCAGAATCGAACCCTGATCTTCCAATTAGCAGTCCAAACCCTTAACCACTACTCTACCACTTCCCCATCATCACACACTCCCATCACACACACACACACACACACACTGGAGAATCGGAGCTGTGAGATTTATACAGCCGCTTTAAAACCTTCTGAAGTCAAAATAATAAAAGTTTGGATTTCTAATATTTCACTTGCTTTTTTTTTTTTACAGTCCAAACATTTCCAAACGTGTGTGTGTGTGTGTGTGTGTGTGTGTGTGCTGCCGTCTTGTGGTTATAATAAGAACTACATATTGCGGAGAAATGGCTGCAGTGGTATGAACTGTAAGTTTCCGCCTACTTAAACTGGAAACTTCAGGAGTGTGGAAGTCGTCCTCTGATTGGTTGAAGTGTACAGGATTTCCGGGAGACGTGTGTGTGTGTGTGTGTGTGTGTGGTTAACGGTCCGCTTGGAAACAACCTAAAGTCAAAGAAG
The DNA here is from genome assembly GCA_005784505.1 of Bagarius yarrelli. Lineage (NCBI taxonomy): Eukaryota > Metazoa > Chordata > Actinopteri > Siluriformes > Sisoridae > Bagarius > Bagarius yarrelli. The sequence continues at coordinate 1,837,219 of VCAZ01000083.1, forward strand.
TGAAATGATTCTTAAGGGTACTTAACAGTACTTGATGTTCAGAGTAACGCCCCTAAACATTACGCAGCACAAACCGGCACGTCATTGCTTGCTTTACCTGTCAGTCATACGCCCTCTTAGCCATTCAAAGCGGCCAAAGCTCCCAGATCTGCAGTCGGTCGGAATTATGGTCTGTTTACACGAGACTATAAACAACAGAATAATGTTTATTATTGTATTTTATTTATCATCAAATGCTATTGTTGAATATTTAATAAAATTAACATTAATATTTATGTATAATGAATATGTATGTATATGTTTGTTTAGTAATGATAGATTAAAGTACGGCGCTGTGTTTGACAGCTGTGATTGGATAACTGGATCAGAGGCATATGGAATATGATTTTTTTTTTCTTTATTCCAAAATACAAATAAAATGTCTCCCTGCTGATTTCTGTGTGTTTGGGTGATTTGCAGTTTGAATATCAGAGCGCGTGTGTGAATGTGAGAATAATGTTTATTAAACGTTGCGGCGGAAACACAGCGCAGCCGCTGAGGGATGGAGAGGAGGCGCGTTCACGAAGGCGCGCACAGGGCGGGGACGCGCGGGCGCACGCCTGAGGAGGAGGAAAGAGGAACCCGGATGCTGATGCTGATGGAGAGAGAAGGAAAGAGAAGAAGGAGAGGATAAAAAAGGAAGCCGCACACAGAGGAAGGATCGAGCGGGCTGAACGAGAGCAACAACCCGCGTGCGGATCACAACGCGTTTGAAACGGAAGCGGCGGGAAGTTGAAAGGGAAACGGAGAGACACCGGGATCGCCATTTTTTTATTCTAAGGATGTCTGGTAACCGGGAGACGGGAAGAGAGCGCGAGGAGGAGCTGCTGTAGGGGAAACAAGGATAAAATAGTCAACCTGCTCATCATCTTCATCAGCAGCAGCAGCAGTAGCAGCATCAGCATCATCCTGAAATGCCGGCTTTTCTCAGAGAAACGCGCCCTGAACCAATCAGGACAAAAACTCTGTGACTGCTCCACACCCGGATGCTCGGCCTGGACAACAGCTAACGGGACACACACACAGGCCTCATTCGCTCTATCTCTCTCTCTCTCTCTCACACACACACACACACACACACATCCTGCCTAATTACTCATCACTGCACTGGTATAGATCGATTCCAGCAGTCGGGATGGAGATGTTATTATCTATTAGATGACAGGCTATTTTCTGTATTTATTTATTTATCACATCACTTAGTAACTGGGTCACTTCCGGTCTCTGAGTCATACCGTGTCCTCCTCTAAGCACCATGTTCATTATTTATTGGAAGATTCTCTCCGGTTTTTTATGATCAGACTTCCGGTCAGACCTGCTGTCTCCCGGATCAGCTTTCATCTCCGACCCGCGGCCGAACTCTTCAGATCAGCGATTTACCCTCTGAACAGGGGATCGGGATCGAGTCTCACCATCACCTGCACTCCGTCCGTCTGTAATGTCGGACAGGCGTGTGACGTCATCACGCAGGACGCAACACCGCCCACCGAACCGGAAGTGCCAGTGATTAGGTTATTGGTTGTGGTCACTCATTAAAGCTGTTAGTGATTGAACATCATGTCCAGTAAGGAGGTGTCCAGCAGTCACCCTGCTCAGTACGTGGGACCGTATCGTCTGGAGAAAACACTGGGAAAGGGACAGACAGGTAACCAGAAACACAGCCAGTGGGAATAACATCCACAGTACAGTTCCACTAATACACACCAGCCACTCATAACACAGAGAAGTACAGAGCAATAAGTCAACTGTTAACGTCTCAGTACACTACGGTGGGGTATCATGGTGTATGATGGGGTAGAATGGGATATGATTGGCTATGATGGGGTACAATGGTGTATGATTGGGTAGAATGGTGTATGATGGGGTATAATTGGGTTTTATGTTGTATAATTAGGTATAATGTTTTATGTTGGCGTATAACGGTATACGATGGAGTATCTTGGGGTATAATGGGGTACGATGGAGTATAATGGTGTAGAATGGGGTATAATGGTGTAGAATGGGGTATAATTGAGTATGATTGGGTATAATGGTCTATGATATTGTACAATTGGGTATGATAGTGTGTAATGATGTATAATGGGGTAAAATGGTGTAAGATAGGGTGTAATGGGGTATGATAGGGTAAATGATGGGGTATAATAAGGTATGATTGGGTACAGTGGTCTATGATATTGTACATTGGAAACAATATTTAATGGTGTATAATATGTTATACTGGGGTATGATGGGGTATGATGGGGTTTGACAATGTAGAATGAGGTTTAATGGTGTAAAATAGTGTATGACGAGGTACAATGATTTAATGATTAAGATGTTGGACTGATACCAGGAAGACTGGGGTTTGATTCCGAGCACCACCGAGCCACCACATCAGGGTCCCTAAGGAAGGCCCTCAACCCTTAATTGCTTAGTTGTAAAAGGAGAGATAAATGTAAAATGCTGTGGAAGTAAAATACTGGTGTAAGATGAGGCACGATGGGGTATAATGATATGTATGATAGCGAGTACGCTACGGTGGTATTCCACAGGGCAGAATGGTGTTTGATTTGTTGTAATGGTGTACATTGGAGTATAATAAAGTATGTTAGTATGTTTTAAAGTAAAATAGTGTATGACAGAGTATTACATGAGTGTATTATGGGGTATTTTGGGGTATCATAGTATAAAACAGGTATTGAATTGGTTTACAATGGGATCTAATGGTTAAGAATAATCGGGTATAATTGCGTAAAATGGATAAAAATGGGGTATAATGGTGTACAATGGGGTAAAACAGTGTAGAACGGGGATTATAGGGTATAATGGTGTAGAATGGTGAATTATGGGGTATAATGGTGGATTATAGGGTAGGATGGTGGTTTATGGGGTATAATGGTGAAGAACAGGGTATAAAGGTGTGGAATAGGGGATTATAGGGTATAATGATGTATGATGGGGTTTAAGGGTGTATGATGGAGTATTATAGGGTATCATATCATTAAACAGGGTATAATGACGGTGGGAAGTGGTGGCTCATGGTTAAGGTGTTGGATTACCAACCCGAAGGTTGTGGGTTCGATTCCCAGCTCTGGCAAGCCACCACTGTTGGACCCCTGAGCAAGGCCTTTAACCCCCAATTGCTCAGTTGTGTTATAACAAGAAATATTGTAAGTCGCTCTGGATAAGGGCGTCTGCCAAATACTGTAAATGTAAATGTAATAGTGGTGTGAAATGGGGTATAAGGGTGTAAAATGGGCGATTATGGGGTATAATGGTGTAAAATTTCGTATAATGGTGTAGAGTGGGGGATTATGGGGTATAATGTTGTGGAATGGGTCATAAGGGTGTAAAATGGTGGATTATGGGTTCTAACGGTTTAGAATAAAGTCTAATGGTGTAGAATGGTGGAGTATGGGGTATAATGGTGTAGAACGGGGGATTATGGGGTATAATTGTGTAGAATGAGGTATAAGGGTGTAGAATGGTGTAGAATGAGGTATAGGGGTGTATAAGTGAGTATAATGGGTTATTATGGGGTATGATATGGTTTATGAGGGGATGAAATTGTGTAAAATAGAATATGGTATTTTATGTCTGTTTTATTTAACGGTTATACTGCCCCCTGGTGGACACCCAGGTAAGACTGGGACATCATTGCTCTCCTCTTTAATATTTGTGTGCGTGTGTGTGCGCGTGTGCGTGCGTGTGTGTGTGCGTGCGTGTGTGTGCGCGCGTGTGTGTTGGCGCGTGTGTGTGCGCGTGTGCGTGCGTGTGTGTGTGTGTGTTCAGGTTTGGTGAAACTTGGTGTTCACTGCATCACAGGACAGAAGGTGGCTATAAAGATCGTAAACAGAGAGAAACTCTCGGAGTCTGTACTCATGAAGGTAAAACACTCAATCACTCACTCACTCACTCACTCACTCACTCACTCACTCACTCACTCACTCACTCACTCAATCACTCACTCATTCAATCACTCACTCACTCACTCACTCACTCACTCACTCAATCACTCAATCACTCACTCACTCACCTCACTCACTCATCACTCACTCACTCACTCACTCATCACTCACTCACTCACAATCACTCACCCACTCACTCAATCACTCACTCACTCACTCATCACCACTCACCTCACTCACTCACTCAAGCTCACTCAATCACTCATTCGCACTCACTCATTCAATCACTCACTCACTCAATCACTCACTCAATCACTCACTCACTCACTCACTCAATCACTCACTCACTCACTCACTCACTCATCACTCACCATCACTCACTCATCACTCACTCATCAATCACTCACTCACTCACTCACTCACTCACTCACTCACTCAACTCATTCAATCACTCACTCACTCACTCAATCACTCACTCAATCACTCACTCACTCACTCATTCAATCACTCATTCAATCAGTCACTCACTCACTCATTCATTCACACACTCACTTACACACTCGCTTACTCATTCAATCATTCACTAACATACTCACTCACACACACTTGCTTGCTCACTCACTCACTCACTCACTCACTCACTCACTCACTCACACACACTTATAACACTTACACACTCTGAACACACACCCTCACATACACATACATGATTTGATACACATAAAGACATAATGATTTTTTACTTTAATCATGTTCTTTAGGCTCTATTTAACTGCACACAACTGTGTGTGTGTGTGTGTGTGTGTGTGTGTGTGTGTGCAGGTGGAGCGAGAGATTGCCATTCTGAAGCTGATCGAACACCCTCACGTTCTCAAGCTACACGATGTGTATGAGAATAACAAATACCTGTAAGTGTAAACACACCCTCATTCCTGTGTGTGTGTCAGGGTGTGTATGAGTGTGTGTGAGGGTGTGTAAGCATGTCTGTGGCAAACACACTCCTCTCCCTCCCCTGCAGGTATCTGGTGTTGGAGCATGTGTCAGGAGGGGAGCTGTTTGATTATTTAGTGAAAAAAGGTCGATTGACTCCTAAAGAAGCGCGAAAGTTTTTCCGTCAGATCATCTCAGCTCTGGACTTCTGCCACAGTCACTCGATTTGGTGAATGAAATCTACACACATCCAATCACAGCACAGAAAACTCAGAGATTAGCATAACCCCGCCCACTCATTTACATATACATCATTAGAGCATTGTATTCATCAGAAAGAAACTAATATACTCAATAACCTGTCTGTCTCTATGTCTTTATATCTGTCTTTCTCTACCTGCCTGACACCCTGTCTGTATGTCTCTCTGACTCTCTACCTGTCTGTCTCTCTGTCTTTCTTTACCTGTCTGACTCTCTGCCTGTCTGTTTCTCTGTCTGACTCTCTGCCTGTCTGTGTCTCTGTCTGTCTATCTGTCTTTTGCTGCCTGCCTGTCTCTCTGCCTATCTGACTTTTGTCTATTTGTGTCTCCCTGTCGGTCTGTCCCTCTGCCTGTCGGACACTCTGTCTCTCTCCGTCTGTCTCTTTGACGGTCTTTGTCTCTGTCTCCATCTGTCTTCCTGTGGGACTCTTTGCCTGTCTGACTCTCTGTCTATGAGTCTCTCTCTGCCTGTCTCACTATCTTTCTGTTTTTCTTACTGTCTGACTGACTCTCCGTCCCTCTGTCTGTGTCTCTGCCTTTCTCTGTCTGTCTGACTTTCTGTCTGTCTGTGTTTGAGTCTATCTGTTTGTCTGACTTTTCTTCTCTGTCTGTATTTCTGCCTCCCTGTCTGCCTTCACCTGTCTGGCTTTCCCTTTGTTTCTCTGACTCTTTCTGTCTGTCTCTCCACCTGTCTGTCTCTCAGTCACAGAGACCTAAAGCCGGAGAATCTGCTGCTGGATGAGAAGAATAATATTCGGGTTGCAGACTTCGGCATGGCGTCTCTACAGGTGGGGGACAGTCTGTTGGAGACAAGCTGTGGGTAAGTCCCTCTACACACGTCTGAGTGTTTGTGTGTGTGAGAGAGACACAGAGCTAAGTGTGTGTGTGTGTGTGTGTGTGTGTGTGTGTGTGTGTGTGTGTGTGTGTGTGTGTGTGATTACAGGTCTCCTCATTACGCGTGTCCTGAGGTCATTAGGGTGAGTCTGACGCTCCTGCTGTTTTTTTAATGAAACTTCACTGTTTACCTGTTAAATCAGGTTGTACAGGTGTGTGTGTGTGTGTGTGTGTGTGTGTGTGTGTGTGTGTGTGATTACACGATTAGGGAGAGAAGTATGATGGTCGTAGGGCAGATGTATGGAGCTGTGGTGTGATTCTCTTTGCTCTGCTGGTGGTGAGTCATTGACCTTCATTCAACTTCACCTTCTGTATGTGTGTGTGTGTGGGGGGGGGTTTGGCTGGAAATCTGGAGTGTGTAAAACATCTGGATTTGTCCTTACAGAAATTTAATAAAGAAAGTTTAGTAAATATAACACAACTGCACAGAGTTAGTGTAGATGAGTGTGTGACCTCTGACCTCTGACCCCTACAGGGGGCATTACCCTTTGATCATGATAACCTGCGGCAGCTGCTGGAGAAGGTGAAAAGCGGAGTGTTCCACATGCCCCACTTCATCCCCCCAGAGTGTCAGGCCCTGCTGAGGGGTATGATCGAGGTCAACCCAGAGAAACGCCTTACAGTATGAGCACACACACACACACACACACACACAAACTCATACACACACTTAGCTTGTAACTGTGTGCTGTTTGTGTTCACAGCTGGAAGCAATACAGAAACACCCGTGGTACCTGTGAGTACTGACCCTCCCTCCGTGTGTGTGTGTGTGTGTTGTATGATAAAGTTACTGACTGACCTGCAGCTGTGTTTTATTCCTCTTACACTGCTGCAGGTTTTTATCCAATCAGAGCTCAGATCCCAGAGATGTGACGTAACGTTTTAACTTTTTAACATCAGTCAGTCCTCATCGGTTAATTATAAAGATGCTGTGCACCTGTCTGTCTCTCTTCCTCTCTGTCTGTCAGCGGGGGGCGTAACGAGCCGTGTCCGGAGCAGCCTCCCCCCCGGCGGGTGTGTGTGAAGAGGATCATGTCTCTGACGGAGTTGGATCCTGATGTGCTGGAGAGCATGCACTCACTCGGCTGCTTCAGGGACCGGGTTAAACTCACACGAGACCTGCAGTGTGAAGAGTGAGTGTGTGTGTGTGTGTGTGGGGGGGATAGGCATGTGTGCAATGTGTGTGTGTGTATCTTACTACTTGTCTGTCTTTCTTTCTGTCAGAGAAAACCAGGAGAAAATGATCTACTACCTGCTGTTGGACAGGAAGGAGCGTTACCCCAGTTATGAGGATGAAGATCTTCCCCCCAGGAATGATGTTGGTGAGACAGCTGCTGCGGCTGCGCTGATGTTTACACACATCTGGATGCTGTTCTGTTTATCTTAATGTTTCAGAAAAACAGAGCACAAAAATATAAAACTATTCAATGACACTGTGTGTATTAAGACACACAATCAACTCACACTCATACACTCTCACACTCATTCGCCTCACACACTCTTACACTCTCACACACTCTTACACTTACTCTCATACACCTCACAAGCTTACACACGAGCCGAGTGTAGCACAGAGTGTGAGACGGGCGGGAACAAGAGCAGGGTGTGGGACAGGGCGGAAACAGGTGCAGGGTGTAAGACAGGAAGGGAACAGGAGCAGGGTGTGAGACATGGCGGGAACAGAAGAAGGGTGTGAGACAGGGCAGAAACAGGTGCAGGGCATGAGACAGGTTGGCAACAGGAGCAGGCTGTCAGACAGGGTATGAAAGGAGCAGGACGTGAGACAGGTTAGGAACAGAAGCAGGGTGTGAGACAGGGCGGGAACAGAAGAAGGGTGTGAGACAGGGCAGGAACAGGTGCAGGGTGTGGGACAGGAAGGGAACAGGAGCAGGGTGTGAGACAGGGCAGGAACAGTGTGTGACCGATACACTGATACAGTCATGTGATATGTGTGTGTGTTATGTGTGTTTAGATCCTCCCCGTAAGCGTGTGGACTCACCCATGCTGACCCGTCATGGCCGCTGCCGGCCCGAGAGGAAGAGTCTGGAGGTGCTGAGTGTGACGGATCAGGGCTCCCCAACTCCACCCCGTCGGGCCCTCGACACCTCCGCACATAGCCAGAGGTCCAAACTATACAATATATCACCCCTAGCATTTACGGGAGAGGGATTAGAGGATAAGGGTAGGATGGAGATTATAGGATCAGGATTAGGGCATAGGGTTCAGGGAATAGGGATTTGAGGATCAGGATTAGGGGATAGGGATTAGGAGATTTGGAATGAAGGATGTGAATTAGAGGATACGGAATAGGTGATATGGAGTGGACATAGGGACTAGAGGGTACGGATTAGGATATAGGGATTAGGTGATGGTAGTAGAGGATGGAGAATAGGGTATAGAGATAAAGGAATAGCGAATAGGGGATTGGGATTAAATGATATGAATTAGAGAACAGGGATTAGAGGATATGAACTGGGCATAAGGAGTAGAGGGTAAAGATTAGGATATAGGGATAGGGGATAGAGATTAAGGGTTATGGATTAGTGGATAGGTTTTAAGGAATATGAATTAGAGGATATGGATAAGGAAATATATATTAGATGATAGGGATTGGGGATATGGATTAAGGGACAGGAGTTGGGAATAGGGATTAGAGGACAGGGCATAGAACATAAACATCAGTATAGTGATTAGGGAATAGGGATTAGGAGTATATTTATTTAGGGGTTGGGAGTAAAGATTTGGGTTAGGGTTTATGGGATAGGGGTTATGGGATATGGGATTAGAGGACATGCATTTAGGGATTAAAGAATATGGATTATGGAATAGGAAATATAGAATAGGGATTAGGGGATTGGGAAAACGGATAAGAATTAGAGGTTATGAAATAGGGTTTAGTATTTAGTCTCATACTCCCACAGTTATACAGTGTCTCTCTGTTTGTGACCAAGTGTGTATCCGTGTGTGTGTGTGTGTGTGTAAGAGCAGATCCCGCTCAGTGAGTGGTGCAACCACCGGTCTGTCCTCCAGTCCCCTCAGCAGCCCGAGAGTAAGTCCTGTCTCACTCTCATTCTCACTCTGTGTGGAAAATATGATCATGTGACCAGAATTCAGCTGCTGTCATTTATTACTGTTCATCTACTTCAAACTGTTCCATTCAGAGTCATGAGTCATAGCATGGACCTGCCCCCCCACAAACACACACACACACACACACACACAAACACACACACAAAATGCACAGTTTATTCATGAACTTTCTGCTAACACAATAACGAATATTACCAGTTTCCTGTGTGTGCATCCTCCTCTTCCTGTTCGAAGTGTGTGTCATGTGACTTTAGCTCTCATTAACTCTCTCATTAACTCTCATCCTCATTGCTGTTCTCTTCATCTCTCCATTCTTCTGTCCTCCTCCATCCCTCTGTCCACTTTCTCTCCCGCCTTGTCAGAGTCCGGTTTTCACCTTCAGCCAATCCGAGGTCGCCTCTGCCTCTGCCGCCCAAGCCAAAGATTCCAAAGTGGGAGGCGGCTCCGCCCCTCGGGCAGCCCAGCGTGTGCCTGACCCAAAAACCCAGACGCTTCCATCCAAGGCGGCGACCGAGACTCCGAGCGGCCACATCTGCAGTCTATGAAGTCCCTCCCCCTGCAGACTCCCCCCTCCCCCTCGCCCTCCCCGTCTCCGCTCCTCTCCCCTATCCCTCGTTTCTTCTTCTTCCCCGCTCCCTCCGTCCTGAAGTCCGTCACTAAGTCCATCTATCCTAACTCTGCCCATGTGTCGCAGGTCACGCCCCAGGATTCCCCGCTTCCCACCCCCCTCGGAACCCCCCAGCACCCCCCTCCCACCCCACCGTCCTCCTCTTCCTCCTCCTCCTCCTCGCGGGCTGAAGGGGGCGGGGCTGGCGGCAATGCAGGGGGCGGTTCATTGTCCCTCACTCCCCCCTCCAGCCCCGGTGCAGGTGGTGGAATGGCTGCTAGTAGCTCCGCCCACTGGAGAAGTCGTCTCAACTCGTTCAAGAACAACCTGCTGGGCTCACCACGCTTCCATCGCCGCAAGCTGCAGGGTGAGACGCCGTCCGCTGTGAGACGCCACACGTCTCTTAACCATGTGTTTATTCTGACTCCGCTTCCTGTTGTAGTTACATCACTACTTAAATATTCAGAACTGTACAGTTTACACATTAAATTATACGTTTGGACATCAGGCTGTGTTCCTAATGTCTCAGTGTCTCAGAAGGACGATGTCTGACTTCTCTTTGTTTCTGTAGTTCCTACATCAGAAGACATGTCCAGCCTCACGCCGGAGTCCAGCCCAGAGTGAGTAACCCCCCAATATCAGACGATTGGCTCTTTCTTTTTTTGAGTCGAACATAGGTTAAATTTGTGTGTGTGTGTGTGTGTGTGTGTGTGTGTAAATTGGTCCTGGTCCAGGTTAGCCAAAAAGTCTTGGTTTGGGAACTTCATCAGTCTGGAGAAGGAGGAGCAGATTTTTGTTGTGATCCGAGACAAACCTCTGAGCTCCATCAAGGCCGACATCGTCCACGCCTTCCTCTCCGTTAGTGCTTCATCTTCTGCTCCTCTTCCTTGCTTCACTTCACTTTTTTCTCAGTTCCTGCCTTTTTTACCTTATTACTCATTCCTTCCTGATGTCTTGTTTCTTTTTCCTTTATCATCCCTTACTTTTTCCCTGTACCCAACCTTTCTTCTCTTTTTCTTCACCCTCTCTTCCTCCTTTTTCATCCACCCTTATTTTTATCCTTTTCTTTCTTTTTGCTTTATTCTCATCCCTTTTTCCTCTTCCTGTCTCACACCTCTCTGTCCTCTCCCCTGGCTGTGTGTGTTTAGTGTATTGTCTGTCTGCTCCTCAGATCCCGTCGCTGAGTCACAGTGTGATGTCCCAGACTAGTTTCCGTGCTGAGTACAGGACCTCCGGTGGCTCCTCCGTCTTCCAGAAGCCCATTAAATTCCAGGTGGACATCACCTTCTACGAAGCGGAGCGAGAGAGAGAACGAGAGAGAGAGAGACAGAGACAGCGGGAACGAGAGGGAAAACGGGAGACTGGAATATACAGCGTCACCTTCACTCTCATCTCAGGTCTGATCAGGAGTTTGTGTGTGTTTGTGTGTGTTTGTGTGTGTTTGTGTGGATGTGTGTGGGTGTGTGTGGGTGTGGGTGTGTGGGTGTGTGTGGGTGTGTGTTATGATGTGATTCTGCTCTTCAGGTCCTAGTCGCAGGTTTAAGAGAGTGGTGGAGACGATTCAGGCACAGCTGCTGAGTACACATGACCAGCCGTCTGTACAGGCGCTCGCAGGTAAGAACACACACAACTCTACACACAACTCTACTGCCTCTACACACACTCTACACACACTCTAAACAAACTCTACACACAACTCTACTGCCTCTACACACACTCTACACACACTCTAAACAAACTTTACACATACTCTACTGCGTCTACACACACTCTAAACAAACTTTACACATACTCTACTGCGTCTACACACACTCTAAACAAACTTTACACATACTCTACTGCGTCTACACACACTCTACACACACTCTAAACAAACTTTACACATACTCTACTGCGTCTACACACACTCTACACACACTCTAAACAAACTTTACACATACTCTACTGCGTCTACACACACTCTACACACACTCTAAACAAACTTTACACATACTCTACTGCGTCTACACACACTCTAAACAAACTTTACACATACTCTACTGCGTCTACACACACTCTACCCACACATCTAACTCTAAACACAAACTTTACACATACTCTACTGCGTCTACACACACTCTAAACAAACTTTACACAACTACTATACTCTACTGCGTCTACACACACTCTACTAAAACAAACTTTACACATACTCTACTGCGTCTACACACACTCTAAACAAACTTTACAACATACTCTACTGCGCTCACACGTCTACACACACTCTACCACACACTCTAAACAAAACTTTACACATACTCTACTGCGTCTACACACTACACCACACTCTACACACACTCTAAACAAACTTTACACACACTACTCTACAAATAACTCTACTGCGTCTACACACACTACACACCTCTCTAAACAAACTTTACACATACTCTACTACTGCGTCTACACACACTCTACACACAATCTAAACAAACTTTACACATACTCTACTGCGTCTACACACACTTCTACACACACTCTAACACAAAACACAACTTTACACATACTCTACTGCGTCTACACACACTCTACACACACTCTAAACAAACTTTACACATACTCATACTGCGTCTACCCAGACTACTGCGTCTACACACACTCTACACACACTCTAAAACAAACTGACACACAACCTTACACATACTCTCTACTGCGTCTACACACACTCTACACACACTCTAAACAATCTACAACACTCTAAACAAACTTTAAACATACTCTACTCTACTGCGTCTACACACACTCTAAACAAACTTTACACATACTCTCTACTGCGTCTACACACACAAACTCTAAACAAACTTTACACATACTCTACTGCGTCTACACACCACTCTACACACACTCTAAACAAAACTTTACACACTTTACACACTCACTACACTCTACTGCGTCTACACACACTCTAACACAAACAAACTTTACACATACTCTACTCTACTGCGTCTACACACACTCTAAACAAACTTTACACATACTACTACTACTGCGTCTACACATGCACAATCTAAACACACTGTCTACACACACTCTAAACAAACTTTACACATACTCTACTGCGTCTACACACACTCACACACTCTAAACAAACTTTACACATACTCTACTGCGTCTACACACACTCTAACACACACTAACAACACTCTAACTTTACACATACTACTCTACTGCGTCTACACACACTCTAACACACTCTACTCTAAACAAACTTTACACATACTCTACTGCGTCTACACACACTCTACACACACTCTAAAACAAACTTTACACATACTCTACTGCGTATACACGCGTCTACACACTACACACACTAAACAAACTTTACACACACACTCTTACTGCGTACACACTCTACACTCTACAAACTTTACACATACTCTACTGCGTCTACACACTCTACACACATCTACTACATACTCTATGCGTCTACACACACTCTAAACAAAAACTTTACACATACTCTACTGCGTCTACACACACTCTAAACAAACTTTACACACATACTCTACTGCGTCTACACACACTCTACAAACACAACTTTACACTCTAACACAAACAAAACTTTACACATACTCTACTGCGTCTACACACAAACTAACTTTACACCTACTCTACTAAAAACTCCTCTTGCGTCTACACACACTCTACACACACTCTAAACAAACTTTACACATACTCTACTGCGTCTACACACACTCTACACACACTCTAAACAAACTACACACAATTACACATACTCTACTCTACTGCGTCTACACACACTCACACACTACACACACTCTAAACAAAACTTTTTACACATACTCTACTGCGTCTACACACACTCTACACACACTCTAACACACTCTAACACTTCTACTTAAACAAACTTTACACACACATCTACAAACTCTACAAAACGTGCGTCTACACACACTCTACACACACTCTACTCTACACACAACTCTACACACACACTACTCTACTGCGTCTACACACACTCTACAACACTGCGTTACTCTAAACTTTACACATACTCTACTGCGTCACAACACACAAATCTACACACACTCTAAACAAACTTTACACATACTCTACTACACACTGCGTCTACACACACTCTACACACACTCTAAACAAACTTTACACATTCTACTCTACACACAATGCGTCTACACACACTCTACCACACTCTAAACACTCTCTAAACAACTTTACACATACTCTACTGCGCATCTACACACACTCTACACACACTCTAAACAAACTTTACACATACTCTACTGCGTCTACACACACTCTACACACACTCTAAACAAACTTTACACATACTCTACTGCGTCTACTCTAACAAACTTTACACACGCGTCTACACACACTCTACACACACAACTCTAAACAAACTTTACACATACTCTACTGCGTCTACACACACTACTCTACACAAACTTTACAACACACATACTCTACTGCGTCTACACACACACACACACACTCTAAACAAACTTTCTACACATACTCTACTGCGTCTACACACTAAACACACACACTCTACACACACCTCTAACACACACACTCTAAACAAACTTTTACACACATACTTACTACTGCGTCTACACACACTCTACACACACTCTAAACAAACTAAACAAACTTTACACATACTCTACTGCGTCTACACACACTCTAAACAAACTTTACACATACTCTACTGCGTCTACACACACTCTACACACACTCTAAACAAACTTTACACTACTCTACACGTACTCTACACACCATCTACTACACACTCTACACACATATAAACAAACTTTACAACATACTCTACTGCGTCTACACACACTATACACCATACACACTCTAAAACAAACTTTCCATACTCTACTGTAACACAAACTTTACACACACATACTCTACTGCGTCTACACACACTCAAACACACAACTCTAACACACCCACTCTACACACCCTCTAAACAAACCGTCTAACACACACCTAACACTCTAAAACAAACTTTACACACACGTCTACACATCTACTACGCGTCTACACACACTCTACACACACTCTAAACAAACTTTACACATACTCTACTGCGTCTACACACACTCTAAACAAACTTTACACATACTCTACTGCGTCTACACACACTCTACACACACTCTAAACAAACTTTACACATACTCTACTGCGTCTACACACACTCTAAACAAACTTTACACATACTCTACTGCGTCTACACACACTCTAAACAAACTCTACACACACTCTACTGTATCAGTTTTTTAAATAACTGCTTCGATCTTCATGGTGTTTTAGTTCTGAGGCTTGTCTAAGTGTTTGTCTTCACCAGATGAGAAGAACGGCGTATCGTCTCCCGGTCCTGCCACTCCCACTCGCCAGAACTCACGGCGCTCTGAAGGGGGCGGTGACCGAGGCGAGAGGGCGGAGCGTGTAGATGGTGCAGGTACGGGGGTCAGTGGTTGTGTCATCCAGCGCAAGGGGTCAGGAAAGGATAAGCCCCGCCTCTTGTCATCAAACGG
The DNA here is from genome assembly GCA_005784505.1 of Bagarius yarrelli. NCBI lineage: Eukaryota > Metazoa > Chordata > Actinopteri > Siluriformes > Sisoridae > Bagarius > Bagarius yarrelli. The sequence goes on from VCAZ01000083.1 coordinate 1,852,487, forward strand.
AACCCAGTCTCAGCCTTGAGAGAACTCTCCAGAAACACAGAGGAGTGTTAACTCTGTTCTCCTCCCCCATCCCCCCATCCCCACAATCCGAAATCCCTCAGTCACTGACCGACCCCACCTCATCGGTTACACCTGCAGCTCCAATGCAGCTAGGAGAAAACCAGGAGCATCGTAAGAGGAGACTTCTTTCTCACCGACACCATGAAGCAACTGCAGACATGAGCAGCTCCTCCAGAGCATCAACTATGATGTCAGTCACCCGGAGACTCAAAAACCCCAAACAGATTCAAGTGAAACCTCAGATAATAAACAATGCACCTACGATCAGCTGGACGGCGGCGGAGACACAAGTGTTTCATCTTTATCATCATGTCTTCATCGCTATCATCAGACATTCAAACACACACACACACACACACACACACACAGAAACATCACAAACCAGACAGACTGCTTTCTGAAGATGATCAGGATCTGTGTGCTCCAGAAACCTGTGCAGGAAATATAGCAACAGAAGTTCTGCAGAAGAAAAGAAGGATGAAGGTAGAGACACGACAGCACACGTCCAACCGACTGAATGTCAGAAACAACAAAACGAACTACAGCAAAGTAAAGATTTAAGCACAGTCCTTTATTCATTAATTCATTAATTCATCCATTCATTCATTTATTCATTTATTTATTTATTTATTTATTTATTTATTTATTTATTTATGTGTTTGGGTGCCGTTAAACTGACAGACGTCTCAAAGGCGAAGCAAAGGAAGCACAGCGGACTGCAGATTGTTGCATTTTATTTTAACATTAAAATGATGCTGCAGCAGTTTCAGGTTTAAGCTTCTGTTTTAGTTCTTTGTGTTTCTTTTCTTTCGTTTTTCTGTTTGTTTTTTTTTCTTTAAATAAATAGTGAAAAGGAGTGAGAAAGAGGACAAAAAGACATAAATGGTAAAAAAAATCGACACCTCACATAACTCGTAATCATAAAATCATAAAGAAAAAAAAATTATGAACTGAACTTATTCAGTGAGGAAGAGGAGAAATTAAGCTCAGTCTTTCCTCATCATTATTAAGAATGTTAACTACAAAATTCCAAAGGAAATCCTCTCGGCAGAAAGCTGTGTACTGAATGTGATCAGTATTCACACACACACACACACACACACACACACCCTCTTTTTCTCTTTCTCTTTTACCCCCTCCTCCTCTGATAGAGCTACACTTTTAGGGTTTTCCTCCTGTGTTCAGCTCTAAACACACACACACACACACACATACTAAACACACTACAGACTGAGCTAAAGAGCACAAAGTGGGCGTGGCTTTCTGTGCACTGACCAGAGGAATAACGTAGAGCTGAGCTGATGATGGACAGAGAGGAGTCTGAATCTCTGAATCACTGAGTCATTGAATCACTGAGTTACTGAATCACTGAATCATTAAAAATGCCTTAATTATGAGCTGACCACACACACATACACACAAACTGCAACTGGCACAAATCATGCATCTGATCACAGAATTTACCTTGATTTTGTGTGTGTGTGTGTGTGTGTGTATGTATGTGTGTTTAGAGCAGTGCACATATTGTGAATACTCGCCTGTGTGCGAATGTGAAATTAAATAACACACACTTCCATCACATCTTCATCATGATCTCTTATTGCCCGCCTGTTCCCCGTCCAAACCCTCCAACAACACCCCCCAACAAACAGTCACCTGTGCAGACACACACACACACACACACGGTTCAGATTTCTCCTCTCACACTCGTCTCTATCTCCATTTATATACCTCATGTATCTAATCGCTCCCTTTCATTAAACTGTATTTCCTTTAAAAATATAATCCTCCCTGCCTGCACCCCTAATACACACACACACACACACACACACACTTCTCATACAAACACACATACCACAATACACACATCCACACACACCCCTGATTTACACACCCCTCAAACCCACACACACATCTCATACACACACACCACCTACACCCCTAATACACCCCCCACACCACATATAACATAATATACACACCCACAACAGACACTTCTAATACACCTCCCTCCACACACCACACACACACACACACACCACATTTACCATAATACACACCCACACACACGCACACACAACTCATACACACATCCCTGAAACCCACACATACTTCTCATACACACACACAAACCCCTTATACACACCCCAAACACACTCACCTCATAAACACAACCCCAGATTCCACTCACACACACACTCACCTCATACACACATCCCCTCTCACCCCCAACCTTATACACCCCTCATCCCCTTTACCCCCCATTACTCTCCTTTTTTGTCTATTTCATGCTAACATTAATGATGATTATTGATTATCGCCGTCATTGTTATTGATGATATCAGATACGATTGTTAATCTGACTCCCCCCTACATGCCCCCTCCCCCCCCCCCCCTTCCCAGACCAGTAGAGACCCTGTTTTTCTCTAGAGTCGGTGAATTAATTGAGGTGGGGGGGGGTTCCATGAAGAAGGAAATGAAATGTCTGTATTATACTTCAAATACAAAGTGCACTATTATTATTGCCTGTGAGAAATAAAGAACAATAAACAACCTGAAGGAAAACCGTCTCATTCGTCTGTGCTAAAAAGTTTAACCATAAAAGGAGTGTGTGTGTATGGGGGGTGGGGGGCAATCAGATTGTAGCTCAGTGGACGGGCCTTGTTTGGGATGTGGTTGAGAGAAATAATGTCACTAAATGCTAAATGTTACACTTTTTCACACGTTTTTGCATCAGAAAGCTGCCACTGCCGGGGCCCCTGAGTGAGGCCCTTAACCCTCAACCACTCATGTGAGTTTCAATCCAATTAAAAACTGGGTGATGATGCAAATTGTTTCCTTGCGTCAAAAAGTGATTAATGATGAAGTGATTATTATGAAAGTGTGACTTTTGATTTTATAATTTAAAAAAAAAATGTGAATTTTATTAATTTTCAAATAATTTTTTCTTGTGTTGATATTTTTTTCTGCACTGCAGCTTTATATGTAACTGTCTCCCTGTCTATCCCCCGGTCTGTCTCCCTGTCTCTGCATTTTAGTTGTAGTGTATGGTGTGTTTTTCAGTGGTTCTTCAAACACTCTGTTTAATCAGCTGTGATTCTAAAAACTGACATGAAAATCAAAAAAACTACAGTTTATTAATACAGAAATACAAATGTGTGTGTGTGTGTGTGTGTGTGTGTGTGCGCCTTAAGGCTAATAACTTTAGTGTCTTTCCTTATCTGGTCCCCTATCTTGTCCCTTCCTGTCTCTTTCTATTTCTGTCCTTCTGTTTGGACAGAAGTAGAAAGAGAAAGAGTGTCTAGTTGGGTTATGACGCCAATGGAAACTGTAGAGCTGAAACGCAATGCTTTGTACCGCCTTCTCAACGCCTCAGCTGAGACACACACACACACACACACACATGCGCGCACACACACAAGTGCAGCTTTCTATTGTTGTGGTCTCTCATTTCAGTTAACTGTGGGGTTTTACGCTGGAAAGAACCAAAGATAAAGTGCTACAGTGCAAACAACCTGACCCCCCCGCCACCCCCCACCCCACTAAACCACAGGTTCATGCATGACTCTGTAAACTAGAGAGAGGATTTAGAACTACAGAATTAAATCAGCTGTGTGTGTGTGTGCACGGGGGCTGAGTTAGTCAAGTTTAATTCTGTGTGTTGAGCAGTCCGATGGCCCCAATGCTACAATACCTTTTTCCAGATTCCAGAAGGGTGTAAAGTGTGTGTAGGGTGGTCCAGAATCCTGTTCCGTCCATGAGAGAGGTAAGATGATCTGATGATGTTCTCACCTATCTGCTGCAATTAAAAACTGTGCAGTGTTCAGACCAGGCAGTGATGCAGCTGCTCAGGATGATGGTTCCTGAGGTTCTTGATGGTTCCTCCGTAGAACATGGTCAGGATAGGGTTGTGGCAGATGAGCTGCCATGCTGATAGAGCTGGTGCTGAGTGACCAGGTGAGGTCTTCGTCAGATGAACACAGACATTCTATTAATGTTTATTGGGAAATGGTTGTTCTGTGCCTTCTGAAGTCTCATTGAAGGTGTTCAGGCCCAGCAGATTTAACTTCTCGATCAGGTCCCGAGTGAGGATTGTGTTGAATGCTGAACAGCATCTGTACGTAAGTGTCCTTATTGTCTAGATGTTTAAGGGGCAAGTGGGGGGTCGTGGCAATGGATACACTAACCTTCACTAAAGGTCCAGTAAAGGTGGCAGCAGGGTCCTGGTGTCTCATGACAAGCCTCTCGAAGTGCATCATCATGATGTGTGTAGGAGCAACACCTGGATGTGTCTCCTCTGTCCTGAAGGTGACCGTGGATTCTCCTGAAGTCTACGCGCTTTGCCCCTCTGATGACTCGGGGAATTTTGCTCCAATCTGTTTTTCAGGCCGTCTTGTCCTTTTTTCTTATTTCACTGTGTGGAATCATCTGATATCACTGTGTGTGTGTGTGTGTGTGTGTGTGTGCGCTGTACAGTTTATTCTCAAACAGTTTCAGCTTTAGGAACATTTTTGTGTGTTTGTTGTTTTATATTAACAGAAATGTTAAAAAGAAAACTACCAGTAGTCTCACACACAGCTGGCATTGTCTGTCTGTCTGTGTGTGTGTGTGTGTGTGTGTCTGTGTGTGTGTGTGTGTGTGTGTGTGTGTGTGTGTGTTCATCCTGATGACTAATGGAGCTTAAGAGATGTTTAATGAATCGCACTTAGAAAGAAGAGGACAACTGAGAGGAAGTGTGTGTAAGAAGAACCCAAACACAGAGATTAAGTGAAAGTGACATTACAATTATTAGAATCACAGCTGCTTCTCTGAAATCAGATCATTCTTAATAATCAGACAGACAACAAAACAGACAACAACAGACAGACAACAGACAGACAAACAACAGACAACAAACGACAACAACAAACAACAGACAACAGACAACAACAACAGACAACAGACAGACAACACAGACAAACAGAACAGACACCAAAAAACAGACAAAACAACACAGAAACACAACAACAAACAGACAACAAACAGACAACAAACAAACAGACAGACAGACAGACAGACAACAGAACAGACAACAGACAGACAACAAACAGACAACAAACAGACAACAGACAACAGACAACAAACAACAACAACAACAGACAAACACAACAGACAGACAACAGACAGACAACAACACAACAGACAACAGACAGACAACAAACAGACAACAAACAGGAAAACAACAGACAACAGACAGACAAACAGACAACCAGACAGACAACAACAGACACAGACAAAACAGACAACAACAGACAAAAAACAAACAGACAACAACACAACAACTAGACAACAACAACAGACAACAGACAACAGACACAGACAGACAGACAACAGACCACAACAGAAATCAAAACAACAAACAAACACAAACAAACAGACAACAGACAACAACAGAAAGACAACAAACAGGACAACAAAACAAACAAAACAAACAACAACCAACAGACAACAAACATAAATCAGACAGACATGATACATCAGACATACATCAGACCAAACAGCAGACCGAGGACGAGAGAGAAGAGAGAGAGAGAGAGAGAGAGAGAGAGAGAGACGAGAGGAGAGAACGAGAGAGAGAGAGAGAGAGAGAGAGAGAGAGAGAGAGAGAGAGAGAGAGAGAGAGAGAGAGTAGAGAGAGAGAGACGAGAGAGAGAGAGAGAGAGAGGAGAGAGAGAGAGAGAGAGAGAGAGAGAGTGAGAGAGAGAGTGGAGCATGTGCTTTTTTTTAGCGTGAGCTCTGTGAACTCTCTCCCTTCTTATTTCTGAAAGTGAAAGTAATCTGGGACACAGAACGGAGCTGCTGAAACCTACACAGACCTACACACAAACACAGACTACCAGACTGACAGACTAAAGTGTCTCACACACCATTATAGCGAAGGTGAGTTTCTGGAAGGCATGTCTCTTTTCTCTCTCCCTGTCTCTGTCTCTCTTTCTTTCTCTCCCTCTGTGTGTGTCTCTGTCTCTCTCTCTGTCTGTCTCTCTCTCTCTGCCTCTCTCTCTCTCTCTCTCTGTATGTGTGTATATGTGTGTGCATATATATATATATATATATATATATATATATATATATATATATATATATATATATATATAGTATATGGTGTGTGTGGTGTGTGTGTGTGTGTGTGTGTGTGTGTGTGTGTGTGCTTATGTACCCTAAAAAATACCACAGCAAAAGAAAAAAATAGACTGGAATGTTTTAAAAATCAGATTTTACACACTGACGTACAGGAAATGCAGCAGGTTTTAAGTTTATATGGGGGCTGATGGGGTAAAAGGGAGAGCTGGAAGGAACAAAAAGCCAGTGGGACTGAGTGATTTACATTTATCTCCTTTATACATTTGAGCAAATGGGGGTTAAGGGCCTTACTCAGGGGGCCCCGCAGTGGGAGCTTGGTGGTGCTGGAAGCCCTTTTTTCCTTCAGTCATCAGACTTTTAAACAGAAATCCAGATCTGCTCAATCTCACCTCTTACCTCATCCTGCACATTGATCATGTTTACTGTTGCTGTTCTACTGAGTCGCATCTAATTATATCCCAGTCGCATTCATTTGCACAGTGTCAGATCTAACCCTAAATCTAATTCGATATATAGAGTTAGGGTTCGAGTTTGGGTCGGAGTCAGATACATGACGGCCAGCCATTTCAGGGACTGGGAAAATGGCAGCTGTTTTTAGTTCAGAACTAAAGTTCCTAATAACTGAAGATGGAAGTAAATCTAAAACACTATTAGTAAAATTCTTAATGATTAAATTAATTGAACTTGCAATTAAAAAAGTCAATTCCAAACATGTCAAAATTTAGGGATTGTAATTTCTCTTCTAAATGTGATGTTTCAGACCCACCATGAGGAGATGAGCTCTGAAAGAATCATGAAGAACAGACTCTCCACTTGGATGGCTCTGACTGTGAGTTTAAAATTACTCCTCTAATCTTTTCTTCACACTTCTGATATCAATATTAAAGTAATGATGTGCAGAATCTCATCAATGTTTTCTCATGATTCCTGAACCCTTTGCGCAATGAAATAAATACACCAATCAGGCAGAACTTTATGATCACCTGCCTAATATTATGTTGGTCCCACTTTTGGGGACCATAAAACAGCTTGGACTTTTCTAGACCTCTGAATGTGTGCTGTGGAATCTGACACCACGGCGTGGGCAGCAGATCCTGTAAGTTGGAGGTGCAGCCTCCATGGATCAGACTTGTTTAACCAGCACATCCCACAGATGTTAGATTGCATTGAGATCTTGGGAATTTTTGTGCTCCTCAAATCATTCCTAAAGCATCGTTGCTTTGTGGCAGGCCGCCTTTTCCTGCTGAATATCGTCACAATGAAAAAGGATACATGTTTGAAACAATGCCTGGGTCGGTGGTAGGTATTCACATGGATGACGGGATCTGATGTTACTCAGCAGAGCATTGCTCAAAGCATCACACTGTTTCTGCTGGCCTGCTTTCTTCCCAAAGTGCATCCTGGTGCCAATGTGTTCCCGAGATAAGCAACACACAATCACCCAGCCATCCATGTGACCAGAAGAAAAAGTGATTCATCAGACCAGGCCACTGTGTTCCATTGCTCCAAATGCCTAAATGCCATTGCTCCATGGAAGTCTTCCAAGTGCTTTTGGTGCTGAACGGGTATCAACGTGGGCACCCTGACTGGTCAACAGCCTAACGTGACCGACTGGGCTGCACTGTGATTCTGACCCCATTAATACCGAAACCAGCATGAACTTCTTCAGCTGCTTGTCAGAAGCTTGTCTGTTAAATCAGATCAGACAAGTTAGTTGGAGTGTCATCCGTTAGAGAATGTAAAGGAGAAGAAGGGCTAGAAGATTGGAACAGAAGGAGAAAAGATAGCAGAATCAGAGTCAGAGTCGGAAGACTCAGACAGAGTGTTGATAGGGGTGACAACAGCCACAGCAGGAGTAGGAGAAGAAGGTTGTGGAGTGTGTGGAAGAAGTATGTGGTGCTGCAGTCATGGAGGCAGTGTCAGGAGAAGCTTGGGCAGGATTAACCTCCTAAGTTTGAGTGGAGGCAGTCTGCATCCTGGGTGTAGAGGAAGTGCACTTCTGGGAAGTAGGGAAAAACATTAGACCCAGTTTGTCTGGTGTCTGAAATAGTTAACTTAAAACAGTCAACCAGCCAACCCCTAGAGCGGTATAGCTAGAGGGGAGATTTAAGGGCGCTCGTTTTGCTTATTGATTGAGGTGCATTGCAGACATCTTCTGCGAGCTCTTGTGAACGTGTAAGTTACTCGTTTTTACTGAGACATACTTCACCCTGTGAGTGTCGGCTCAGGGTGTTTAAGAAGAAGAAAATGTGTTTTTTTCGACATCCTTTCTTGGCACATTTCTGATAGATCCTAAGCCCTGCAGGCCAGGACGCCCCACTGGAGCTGCAGGTCTGGAGATGATCAGACCCACTCGTCTAGTCATCACAGTGTGGTTCTCGTCAAACTCACTCAAATTCTTACAGGACAAAATGTTCACCTGCTGCAGGTAAATTCCAGCCGCTAACAGGTGGCGTGATGAGGAGATGATCGGTGTTCAGTGCTCAGAATGACCTATCTGATGATCTGTCTGATCGGTGAATAAAGGTGTGTGTAGATCCTCAGTTTGGACCATGAGGTTGATTCGGATATTGATGTGTTTATGTTGATGATGGAGATGACTGGATGAAACGGAGTGGAACTCCTGGTATCTCTGCTCTGTCGGTCCCTCAGACGTGTGGAGACTGTGAGCTGTTAGGAACCTGTCTTCTGCTTTGTCTCTCACAGGGAATTCTCCTGACCGCGAGTGTGTGTGATGCCGGATGCATTAAACACAACTTTAAAGAACACATTGTAAGTCAAACTTTATATTCTTTATGTAAGAGTTTACACAGGATTTTGTGGTAATTTTGAGTGTGTGTGTGTGTGTGTGTGTGTGTGTGTGTGTGTGTATACATGTAAATGTCCAGGCTATTTGAAGCATGCTTGTAAGGTGTGTGTGTTTAATGGGACGTATGATGAGTGTGTGATTGTGTGTTTGTGTTAGTGAGTTAGTGTGTTAGTGAGTTTTTTCTCCTCCTGTGTGTTTTATAGACAGATAATTTATTAGTGGATCACTGGTTCCAGGTAAAGAGCTTCACTCCACCTGGTGAGGACGTGAAGGTAGGAATAGAGTCCAATTAATAAACACTTCTGTGTGTGTATGTGTGTGTGTGTGTGTGTGTGTGTGACAGAGAGAGTAAGAGTATGCTTTATTGTGTTTCTGTTTTAGGTATACAAGTAAAGAGACAAAAAATAGAAAGTTGGAGACATACAGAGAGAGAAAGAGAGAGACAGAAAAAAAGAGACAGACAGACAGACAGGCAGACAGACAGAGAGAGTAAAAATAAATCCAAGACAAACCCAGACAGACCACCAGCACACCATCACACACACCACACAAACACCATCCAAACATCATCACACCACCCAAACATCATCAATCATCCAAACATCATCACACCATCCAAACACCATCCAAACATCATCACACCACACCCAAACACCAAACATCACACCACCCAAACATCATCACACCATCCAAACACCATCCAAACATCATCACACCACCCAAACATCATCAATCATCCAAACACCATCACACCACCCAAACACCATCACACCACACAACATCATCATCACACCATCCAAACATCATCAATCAATCATCCAAACACCATCACACCACACAACAAACCATCATCACACCATCCAAACATCATCAATCATCCAAACACCATCACACCACACAAACACCATCACACCATCCAAACATCATCAATCATCCAAACACCATCACACCACACAAACATCATCACACCATCCAAACATCATCCAAACACCATCACACCACACAAACATCATCACACCATCCAAACATCATCAATCATCCAAACACCATCACACCACACAAACACTCATCACAACCATCCAAACATCATCAATCATCCAACACCATCACACCACACAAACACCATCACACCATCCAAACATCATCAATCATCACACCATCCAAACACCATCACACCATCCAAAAACATCATCACAACCATCCATAATCACCAAACACCATCACCCCATCCAAACACCATTACACCACACAAACATCATCACACCATCCAAACATCATCAATCATCCAAACGCCATCACACCACATCCCAAACCACCATCAAAAACACCATCACACCACACAAACATCATCACACCATCCAAACACCATTACACCATCCAAACATCATCAATCATCACCCAAACACCATCACAAATCACCCATCCAAACATCATCAATCATCCAAACACCATCACACCATCCAAACATCATCAATCATCCAAACACCGCCATCACACCATCCATCCAAACATAATCAAAAACACCATCACACACACCACATCCAACACCATTACAATCCAAAACCCATCCAAACCCATCACACCACCCAAACATCATCAATCATCCAAACACCATCACACCACACAAACACCATCACACCATCCAAACATCACACAATCATCAAACACTCATCCAAACACCATCACACCACCAAAAACACCATCAAACCATCCAAACATCATCAATCATCCAAACGCCATCACACCATCCAAACATCATCAATCATCCAAACCACCATTACACCATCCAAACACCATCACACCACCCAAACATCATCACACCCATCCAAACACCATTACACCATCCAAACACCATCACACCACCCAACATCATCACACCATCCAACACCATTACCAAACATCCAAACACCATCACACCACCCAAACATCATCAATCATCCAAACACCATCTCACATTCAAACATCATAAATATAAATATTCAATTGTATTGTGCAAGAGCCAATGAAATGCAGTGTTTTTCGATTATGCGCATATCCCATCTTAGTAAGTTTTGGGGTCAGAGTTCAGGGTCAGCTATGATACAGCGCTCCTGGAGCAGGAAGGGTTAAGGGTCTTACTCAAGGACCCAACAGTGATTGGCTTGCTAGTGGTGGGCTTGAACCCAGGTGTTTCTTCTGGTCTTCAGATCAGCAACGCAGCACATTAACCATTTAAGCCACCACTGCCCCATCATCATCACATCATTCAAACATCATCACACCATCCAACACATCATCATACCATCCAAACATCATCACATCATCCAAATACCATCACAACACCATCCACAAAAACCAATACCCATCACACATCCAAACACCATCTCAAACATCATCACACCATCCAAACATCATCACAACCATCCAAACATCATCACACCACACAAACATCATCACACCATCCAAACACCATCCAAACATCATCACACCACCCAAACATCATCAATTATCCAAACATCATCAAACATCACATCCATCCAAACATCATCACACCATTCAAACATCATCCACACCATCCAACATCATCACCATCATCATCCAAATACCATCACACCATCCACCAAATACCATCACACCCATCCAAACACCATCTCACTATCCAAACATCATCACACCATCCAAACACCATCTCAACATCATCACACCATTCAAACCTCATCATCATCACATCATCCAATCCAAACCATCAATCACCAAAACATCACACCATCCAAACACCATCACACCACACAAACATCATCAATCATCCAAACACCATCACACCACACAAACATCATCACACCATCCAAACATCATCAATCATCCAAACACCATCACACCACCCAAACACCATCACACCACACAAACATCATCACACCATCCAAACATCATCAATCATCCAAACATCATCGCACCATCCAAACACCATCTCACTATCCAAACATCATCCTAAAACACCTCTACTTACCCCCCGCACCTGTCAAGCCATCACCCCCCGACCCAAACAGCCCCCATCATTCCCCGTCCCCTCTCCAACACCCTGTGTGTTGTTCAGTTACTGTTTAAGATGGTGTTCCATGTGTTTCAGGACCATTGGAGCTTTAATAAATACACCTAGTAAATTGACGTCTTTGTTTCATTCACAGTTGCAGCATGAGTTCCTCTCTGTCCTCAACACCATCTGCTCCAGTTTAATAGCTAATCAACAGTTTATCATGTCTGATCCTCTGAATGGGAAAACGCAGTCCAAAGTGGTGTGGACATACATAAAGATGATCAAAGCATTGGTGAGTCCACTGTACACACACACACACACACGCACACACACACCACACACACGCACACACACACACACACACCACACACATGCGCACACACACACGCACACACGCACACACATGCACATAAAGGTCAGCGCAGGGTAATGGCCGAGTCCTCTGTCATGTTGTTAGAAGTGCCCACAGTAATAGTGTCCTCTGTAGCGTTTTTAGATTTGTCCTTCGGTAGTGTGCTTAGTCTTGTCATAAGTAAAGTCTTAAGTTGTGTCCTCTGTAGTGTTCTTAGTCTTGTTATTAGTAATGTCTTTAGTCATGTCCTTGGTCATGTCCTCAGTAGTGCTTTTAGTTGTGTGCTCAGTTGTTTCTTTGGTCAAGTCATTTTCTTGATTGTGTCCACTTTAGTCATGCCTTTGTTCATGTCCACAGTGGTTTCTTCTGTTGTGTCCTCAGCAGTGTCTTTTGTCATCTCCCCAATCATGTATTGTTTTTATTCATGTCCCCAGTTGTCTTTGCTTGTGTCCACGGTTGTATTTATTTATTTTTGCTCTTATGTCTGACGTGTGTATCGCGTTTATTTGAGTGTTTATGTTCTCAGTGTGATGTCTCTCCTCATCTGCCGTGTGTTTTCAGGTAATTGGCGGTAAAATGTGGAATATCAGTGAGACGGTCCAGTTTTGTTTAAATAAATCCTGCTCCGAATTCTACAGCACACGTTTCATCAACACCACCCAGTTCGAGAGAATCTATAAGAAAGTGTGGTGTGTTTTAATGAAACAGTCGCAGGTACGACTTCATGCAGACTGAAAGTGATAAATGATCAGGTTTATCATATCAATAACTAACACCGCGCCTTTCCGTCTCTTTTTTTTATCTCTGTTTCCGCTCCTTCAGCAGCTTGTCCGCCTGCTCAAAGTGAGTACTTTTTTATGAACACTTCAATTCTGCACGCATGCGCACACACACACGCACACACACACACACACACACACACACACACACACACGCACACACACACACACACATGCACACAGAAACACAAAAACACACCATGTTAGTCACTGCAAACCGGAATTAAATCTGGAAGGGATTTATTTAATTTCTCAACTGCTTCATTATTGATTCTTTAAATAAATAAGACTGATAATAAACTGCCCATCTGGCAGAACTGCCCCCTCACTCACTAAAAAACCCCTGTCTGTCTATCACGGGTAACTTTCACACATTTTATACAAACAAATAAACAACATAAACTTTATCACACAAACAGAATCTTTTCACTGCTGTGTTTTATTTATTAATGTGTGTACGTTTGTATGTGTGTGTGTGTGTCTGTGTGTGTTTTAACTCTGTAATGCTGTTATGATTAATGAATAACCCACTGTTATGATTTTTAGAACTTTCAGCTTTGTCAGCTGACTCAAAACAGAGTCAGTATTCAGTACTGTAAAAACAGAGTCAGAATTTAAAACAGAGTTAGTACTGTAAAAATACAGAGTCAGTCAGACTGTAAAACAGAGTCGTTTCAGTACTGTAAAAAACAGAGTCAGTATTCAGTACAGTACTGTAAAAACAGAGTCAGTATTCAGTACTATAAAAACAGAGTCAGTATTCAGTACTATAAAAACAGAGTCAGTATTCAGTACTATAAAAACAGAGTCAGTATTCAGTACTATAAAAACAGGGTTAGTATTCAGTACTATAAAAACAGAGTCAGTATTCAGTACTATAAAAACAGAATAGTCAGTTAGTTGTAAACAGTACAGTACTGTAAAAACAGAGTCAGAATTTAGTACTGTAAAAACAGAGTCAGTATTCAGTACTGTTCAAAAACAAACAGAGTCAGTTATTCAGTACTATAAAAACAGGGTTAGTATTCAGTACTATAAAAACAGAGTCAGTATTCAGTACTATAAAAACAGGGTTAGTATTCAGTATTTCCTCTGTCAGGGGAATGGTATTAGATGGTTTTAAAGGATGATGATGATGATGATGCTGATGCTGATGTTGTGTTTTTTTACAGCAGATCTGCAGACGTCCTCTGAGCTGACTGACGGTACACACTCTGATCATATCTGAGCTCAGTTCCTGCAGCAACTCCTAAAGAAATAATAAATAATTAAATATATTCATATACATTCATGAATAAAACATTAGACTGGTTTATATGTAGGAAAAGTGCTTAATTAAAGAAACACGTTTAAATAAGAAAAGAATAAACAGATGAATAAAGGTCTGTTGTGTTATTGTATTTATGTATTTTGTGTTGTGTTCTGTTGTGTTACTGTATTTACAGGAAGTTCTTCCAGGTGGTCTGATTGTGAGTTCAGATTTTAATCTTCTAATCTCTGAGTTATTTTTGTGCTCTGTTTATTTTTTTACTGAATTTGTGTTTTTCAGCTCAGCATATCTCATCGGATCTGGTGGTAGCAGTGGTGGTGTCTACCATAATCATCATCATCATCATCTTCTCTATACTCCTTGTTCACTTCAGTGTTAAAGCTTCTAGATGCCATAGAAACGTTTTGGTGAGTAACTTTAAACAATGATAATCTGCCTGACTATCAGCGTTTCGCTCCGCTTACATGATTCAGACTGAACTCAGACCTCAGCGCTGCACTGTGCAGTCTGTGTGTGTCGGTGTGTGTCTGTGTGTTGTCTGTGTGTGTCTGTGTTTCTGGTGACAATGGTGATGATGTAGAAGGTTATGAACAGTCAGTGATATTTACTGTAATCAGTTATTTGTTTATCTGAACATTTACTGAAGCTGAATGTTTATTTTCGGAAATCTGTTACTGTGAATTGCTTAAAGTATAAGTATATTCAGTTCATTGTGGAAGGTACGTGTACAGAGCCAATTAAATTTTTTGCATATCCCATCTTAGTAAGTTGGGGGTCAGAGCGCAGGTCAGCTATGATACAGTGTCCCTGGAGGGGGCAGGGGTTAAGGGTCTTGCTCAAGGACCCAACAGTAGTTGACTTGCCGGAGGTGGGACTTGAACCCAGGTGTTTCTGGTCTTCAGATTAACAACTCAGCACCTTAACCATTTGAGCCACCACTGCCCCCTACAGCTAAAGCTAAAGCTACAGAGCGCAAACACAACCAACACCACACAAATCTTACCTCATCACTTCATCACCACATCACCACTTCATCAAATCACCTCATCATCACATTATCACATCACCGCATCATCACATCACCTCATTACCGCATCACCTCATCACTGCATCACCACATCACCTCATCATCACATCACCTCATCATTACATCACATCACCTCATCATCACATCGCCACATCAACTAATCATCACATCACCACATCACCTCATCACTGCATCACCTCATCATCACATCACCTTATCACCACATCATCACATCACCACATCATATATTACCACATCACCATATCATCACCACATCATCACATTACCACATCACAGTCATGTGGAGTTTCACGAGAAAGATGCGGGTGAGTTTCTGTAGACTATGAATAGCACAGATGCATTGATGAAGATGATGAAGATGAACTAATGAGTTGTGTTTCTTTCAGAAGTTTAAGATTTATTATTAATAAACCTGCAGGTAGGAGAATGACGCTGTTCAGAACTGATGGAACTCATAATGTTTGTGGAACTGATGGAGGAACTTATGGTGGAACTCTTGGTGAAACTCATAATGGAACTCATGGTGGAAATGATGGTGCATGTCCGGGCGAACCTAAATGACTGCTGTAAAAAAAGCTTAAAGTTCCTGCTGGTGCTGTGACCCTGTGAGTTCCTGCTGGGGCCAAGCACTGAAGAGAAGAAGGAAAATAAGGTACATAACACAGGAGGTGGAGCTGTAAGTCTGCCCCACACACACACACACACACACACACACAATGCCCACTGAAGACTGGAAAGTCCGGAGAACTTTGCAACACATACCAAACTAAACGAAATTAAACTGAACTAAACTAAAATTCAACGTTAAAAGTTAATTTCATCATCTAAACCACGGCATTCAGATATCAACAACCTGCAGCTAACAAATTCCTGCTCACTTCCTGTTCATTTATCTAGAGCAACAGGGGGGTTAAGGGCCTTTCTCAGGGGCCCCACTGCTGGCAGTATGATGGTCCTGGGAATCACACACTTTTTTGATCAGTAGCCCAACACATTAAGCACTGAGCCATCACTTCTCCATACAATGATGATGGTGACTACAGGTGTGTGTGTGTGTGTACATGCATGTGTGTATATAAATGTGTGTGTGTGAAAAAAATAATGGATCTTTTCTTGTTTATTTACTTATAAACAGGCAAATAACCACTAACGTTGTAGCTCCGCCCTCTCCACCCTCAGTCCTGTGTTATGTTATATGAGCAACATGAGTTTGTGGTTCTCATATTTTTTCTTTGTTTCTGGAATTTAATTAAAATATTAAAATAATCCAAAAAATTAGATTTTATTATTTAAAGAAAAAAGTTGTGTTTTTCAATCACTAGGAAAAAAATGGAAAACTTGACTCATGGAATTTGAGTATTTATATTATTTTCATATTATATTTAATGTATTTAATACTCTGTTACCTTGTATTTAAACTTGTTATTTTGTATTTATACTTAAACTGTGTGTGTGTGTGTGTTTGTCTGTCTGTCCACACACTTTAATGTTAATGATGAACTGCATGTATAATAAAAGTGATATATTGTGAACCTGCTTCAGTCATCTGCTCCTCTGTAGTTTCCAGTTTACTGTGAGTGTGTGTGGAGTGTTTAGTGTGTGTTTGTAGTGTTAAGTGCGTGTGTTAAGTGTGCGTGGAGTGTTTAGTGTGTGTGTACAGTGTTAGGACAGGACGGTGTCCATCCCACTCGGGAAGGAGCCGCTCGCCTTTCTTGTAACATAGCACATAGTCTTAGAATAGGACTAGTTAATCATTGACTATCCAGAGCCCAGGCCAAGCAGCAGACCAACAGGCTAATCCGACGTCAGAGTATATAACATTGACACTGTTCCCCGAGCTAAACAATATAAATAAAGAAAACCCCAAAAAGTTTGCTTTAGTAATTTAAGTAATACATATACCCGTCATTCAGAACATACTGAACACACAGCCTGCGCCTCTGATCTGAAGCTAGGATTGTTAAACATTAGATCTCTTACTTCTAAAGCACTTATGGTTACTGAAATGATGACAAATCAGGATATTGACATTATGTGTTTAACAGAAACATGGACTAAACTGAATGAGTACGTAGAATTAAATAAAGCTAGTCCTCCAGCGTTCAGCTAAATACATCAGCCTCACCCAACTAATAGAGGATGAGGCGTTGCAGTTATTTATAATAATAATCTAACTATCGTACAAAAACATTAACAAAATTGTAATTGTTAAAAAATTCTAAGCTGTCTACATTAATCTTACATCTGTAGAGAAAAATAATAAGCAGAGTCAGTCGATTTCTCTAGTTCTTATTTACAGACCCTCAGGACCGTACAGATTAGATTTCTTTCGGAATAAGTATAAGTAATAGTAATATAGTAACAACTCCTCAGTGGAAAATTATTTATGATCACCATCTTATATCATTTAAAATGCGTCATACTAATACTGTACATGAACTTTTTTGATAATAAAATTTCAAACATTAGGCAGAAAATTCACGCTTTAAAACCAGACCTTTCGAATGATTCTGATGATAAACTAACTGCATCAGATCAGAACTTAGAAAGTTTTACTCCTCTGGAAGAGAACAACCTAATCGCACTCATCTCTTCCACAAAATCATCAACTTGTTTATTAGATCCTATACCAACACACTTTCTTAAGCAGATAGTACATGCAGTATCAGAACCCCTGTTGAAAATAGTTAACTCTTCTCTCAGCAGTGGGTGTGTTCCTAAATCTTTTAAATTAGCAGTGATTAAACCTTTAATTAAGAAACCTGACCTCGACCACAATGAGCTGTGGAACTACAGGCCGATATCTAACCTTCCATTTGTCTCTAAAATCCTAGAGAAGGTAGTAGCACAGCAGTTATGTTCATATTTACACAAAAATAACATACACGAACTTTATCAATCAGGATTCGGGCCTCACCACAGCACAGAAGACGGCACTGGTCAAAGTAGCTAATGACCTCTTACTGGCATCTGACCAAGGCTGTGTCTCGTTGCTTATATTACTTGACCTTAGTGAGGCTTTTGACACCATAGATCACGATATTCTTCTTCACATATTAGAAAAATTTAGTAGGAATTAAAGGAACAGCTCTTGCGTGGCTCAGGTCCTATTTAACCGATCGTTACCAGTTTGTTGATTTAAATGGTGATTATTCTGCGTGCTCCCTTGTAAACTATGGTGTTCCACAGGGCTCGGTTTTAGGCCCACTTCTTTTCTCTCTTTACATGCTGCCTCTGGGAAACATAATTCGTAAGCATGATATCAGTTTCCACTGTTACGCTGATGACACACAGTTATACGTCTCATCAAGGCCTGATGCGAAAGGCCAGTTTAATAAAATTGACCAATGTGTGAAGGAAATAAGGGATTGGATGACCCTGACAAGACAGAGGTTCTGGTTTTAGGACCACAGGTAGCTAAAAGTAAGCTTCCTGATCACACCTTAACCCTAGACAGTCTTTCTGTTTCACCAAGTGCAACAGTAAAAGATCTGGGTGTGATTATAGAGTCCAATCTCTCTCTTGAAGGCCCATTGATAATATTACAGATCCGGATCATGCCTCGCCGCCCCCCCCCCTATGTCGTCATTTGAAGCCCATGTCGATAATATTACCAGGATATCATTCTATCATCTCAGAAATATCGCTAAAATAGGTGCGTTATTAAACTTCAGTTAGTCCAGAACGCAGCGGCGAGAGTCCTCACTAATACTAAAAGATACGAGCACATCACGCCGGTCTTATCCACACTGCATTGGCTCCCAGTAAGACGCCGCATTGATTTTAAAATACTACTTCTCACCTATAAAGCTCTAAATGGTCTTGCGTCGCAGTACCTAAGTGAACTTCTAGTGTCTTATGTTCCACCATGCCTACTTCCATCAAAGGACGCAGACTGCCTGTCAGTACCGCGCATTATCGAACATTCGAGAATCAGACACAGTCTCAGTGTTTAAGTCCAGGCTAAAAAACTTATTTATTCAGTCAAGCATTTTGTATTGATTCCCCTTAGATAAAGGAGCAGATCTGGGGGATGTTGAGTATTTTGGTGATCTGGTATGTTTAGATGCCGTGTCTTCCCCTCTCTTTTTGATCACGGTGTTGATGATGGTTGCTTAACATATCTAGTTCAGCAATATTTTGTGCGAATTGCATTTTAAGGTAACTGTGCTTAACAAAAATCTGTTTTTTTTTTTTTTTCCGTCTGCTTATGTTGAATGTGTGTGTGAGTAGGAGGTATCAGGGAGCCCTTATGTCTGTGTTTCGATTAGACCTGCAGTAGGAATTAGGGTTAAAACGAGCTCATTTAGTTGATAAAAGTGTAAAATTTTCTCAGTTTAATCATTTGTTCTGTTTTTTATGTTCGATTGTGAATAAAATATTGAATCACGTGATTTAAATGTCTTTTCGTTTTTATTTTATTTTGATTTTTAAAACGTCCTGGGATTCAGGTTGTGTTAGTTCCACTGGAGATTTTCATGCTTTGTAAATGCGGCTGTTTGCTTACATTATTTTAGTCTGTGTAGTGATGGGATGTTAATGCTACATGTGTAATGGTGGTAGGTTCACCAGGAACCCTGTTATATTTCAGTTTTGTCTTACTGTTGGGAAAAAAAACCCCTGAAATTAAATCAATAAGTCTCCCACAGAGCCAAACGTCGGGAGATCCCGGTAATCCCTGTGACTCACACACAGCCTGTGCCTTTCACTTTTATTATTACAATCACACACACCCACACACACTTTCACACACATTTCCTCACTCACGTGATTTCAGGGAAAGCGGGCACTCGATTCTGCTTCGGCTGCTTATCTGCTCATTGTGGATGATGTGTGTTGTGTCATAGATTGACACTGTGTGTGTGTGTGTGTATTTTTTTTATACTCAGTGTGAACATGCTGCTCGTCACTGTGTGCTCAGGAGAGAATTGCAGTTCTGTGTGTGTTTGACTGATCTGTAGTTCTGATGAGAAACACATCTGGTGAAGATTAATGAAGGAACAAACTAATAATGGCGCAAACTAACAACATACACACTGTAACACTACACCAACAAATTCCACAGGATGTGTGTGACGCAAAAAAGATCTCACAGGGGACATACCATCATTTTCACACCAGATTTAGTGTAGTGTGTGTGTCCACTCACACTTTTTTTTCAGTGTTCAGTAAACTACACAATGTCTGGAAAACACAAAACAAAACACAGTGTTCTCCACAGTGCATGAGATCCAGTGCTCGAGATTAAAGAATCCTCAACATCTGGATTTTCAGGATGCGTTTGTTTGTCAGCGCCAGAAACTTTTATTTTGAAAGCCGGAAGTTTCAGACCCGGAAGTTGAATATGTGTTTTTGTGTGTGATAGTTTGTGTAGTGTGATTGTGTATGTGTTTGTGTGTGTGGTGTGTGTGAGACCTCTTAACTCTGAGAACTCCGAACTCTGGTTTGTGTTAATTTAATTAGATTTTCTCTTATAATCGAAACCTTTTTATTTAATTATAAATCAGCGTTACTTTATTCTAAGTCATTAGCTAGCATGCTAACTTAGAAGAGCCATACTTTATTGAATTCATGTGTGTGTGTGTGTGTGTGTGTTGTGTGTGTGTGTGTGTGTGTGTGTGTGTGTGTGTGTGTGTTGTGTTTGTGTGTGTGTTTGTTTGTTTGTGTGTGTGTTTGTGAATAACATTATGTTTATTGTGTGCACTGTTTATATTTTTTGGGCTGTGGAGTTTCACTAGTCTGACGCTTGTTTTTTTTTTTTTTTTTTTTTTTTTTTTTTTTTTTTTTAGCGTCGTTACCATGGAAACGGATACGTCACTTCTCCGCGCCGAGTTGGAGGAGGCGGAGCTTTATAATAACCTGCTGCAGGTAATAGATATATTTTTATATCGGTATCAAGTGTGTGACGTCACAGACCTGGTGGTGATCATTAGTAATGAATATTAATGTCATCACCAGGTCTGTGACGTCACACACTAAATACCGTGTATACTAGAAGTATGTAAGTGTAAGAACAGGTTTATAGCAGACAGGGAAGAACAAAGATGATTTGGGGCCCCTGGGGGAAAAAAAGGGGCCCTTCTGAAAATGATTTTGATCTTCATTACCTGGATAATGTTTTAGAACATAAAACAAAAACATCCATTTTTATTGTTATCTATCTGAAAAATCCCATACAATCGTAGAGACACAGAACCTTTTTTATATTTACAGTAACAGAATAAATACTAACAATAAAACTAATAATAATAAATACTATACTACTAATAACACTACTACTATACATTATAAACTAACAATAATACTAACTACTAATAATAACACTAATAATACTAATAACACTAATAATAACACTAATACTAACACTAATAATAACTAATAATAACACTAATACTAACACTAATAATACTAATAATACTATAATACTAACACTATAATACACTACACTAACTAATAATAATAACTAATAATAACAATAATACTAATAATAATAAACTAATACTATAATATAACACTAATACTACTAATACAATAATAACACTAATAATAACTAATAATACTACTACATAATACACTACTATACTAATAATAACACTAATAATACAATAACAACACTAAGAATATAACACTAATAATAATAACACTAATAATAATAACATAATACTACTAACAACTAATATAACACTAATAATACTACACTAATAACACTAATACACTAATAATAACACTAATAATAATAACTACTAACAATAATAACACTAATAATACTAATAATACACTAATCACTAATAATAACACTAATAATAATACCTACTACTAACAATAATAACTAATAATACTAATAATACTAATAAACTAATAATAACACTAATAATAATAATAACATAACACTAATAATAAACACTAAATATCACTAATAATACTACTACCTAATAATACTAACACTAATACTAAATAATAACACTAATAATACACTAATAATAACACTAATAATCATAATCCTAATAATATAACACTACTAATTATAACACGACTAATAACTAATAATAATAATAACTAACATAATAACACTAAAAAGAATAATAATAACACTACAATAATAAAATTAATAACACGAATAATAATAACAAAAATACTAATAATAACACTAATAACCACTAATAATACTAATAATAACACTAATAAGAATAACACTAATAATAATCATAATACAATAACAATAATAACACTAATAATAATAATACTAATAATAACACTAAATAATAATACACTAATAATACTATAACACTAGACTAATAATAACTACTAACAACTAATAATACTAATAATAACACTAATAACAACTAATAATACTAATAATAACACTAATAATACTAACATAATACTACTAATAATACACTAATAATAACAAATAATAATACTTACACTAACAATAATAACAACACTAATATACTATACTAATAACACTAACACTAATAACACTATAATAACTAATAATAAACACTAATACTAATAACACTAATAATAACCTATAACAACTAACACACCATAACTAATAATACTAATAATACACTAATACTAACACTACTAATAATACACTAATAATAACACTAATAATAATAACACTAATAATACTAATAAGAACACTACAACACCATAATAATAACACCTAATAATAACTACTACAATAAAACACTAATAATAAATAATACAACTAATACTTAACGAATAATAACACTAAGAATAATACCTACTATAATAATAACACTAATAATACTAATAATAACACATAATAATAATAACACTAATAATACACTACTAACAATAATAACACTAATAATAATAATAAATACTACACTAAATAATAATAACACTAATAATACTACTAATAAACACTAATAATACACTAATAATAATAATACTAATAATAACACTAATAATAAAAACACTAATAATAACACTAATAATACTAACACTAATAATAACACTAATAAATACTACTAAACAATTAATAACACTAATAATACGAATAATAACACTAATAATAACATAATAATAACATAACTAATACACTAATAATAACAATAATACACTAATAACACTAATAATAACACTACTAATACTAATAATAACACTAAAATAATACTAATAATAAACACTAATAATAATACACTATACTACTACTAACAATAATAACACTAATAATACTAATAATAACACCTAATAATAATAATAACACTAATTAATAAACACTAATAAAAACACTAAAATAATCATACTAACACTAAGAACATAACACTAATAATAATAACACTAATAACCTAATAACCTAATAATAAATACTAACACTAATAATAATATATACACTAATATAAACACTAATAATAATAATAACACTAATACTAATAATAACACTATATAATAACACTAATAACTAATAATATATAACTAATAAATACACTAAACTAATACAACTAATAATACCAAATACTAATATAATAATAATAATAAAATAATAAAACACTATAATAATAATAATAATAATCTAACAAATTAATATAATAATAACTAACTAATAATAACAACTAATAAAACACTAATAATAATAATAATAATATACTAACACTAATATAATAATAATACTAATAACATACTACTAATAAATAACACTAATATATAATAACACTAATAATAATAATCTAATAATATACTAAATTACTAATACGAACTAATACTAATAATAAAATACTAACTAATAACATATAATAATAATAACATTAATAACACTAATAATAATAATAAACAACACTAATAATAATAATAACAACACTAAGAATAAACGAAGCCTATGCATCCTAAGGAAAAAGCAAGAGAATTCAGTGTAAAGTGAGAGTGGGCGCCCCCTAGCGGGATGCAGATATAATATGTGGCTCCATGTTATATTTTATAAGGACATTTCCGATTGTTAAAATGTTCCACTGTTGGGTGACCCCATCAGAACTCCTCTGATAGCATAACAGGACAGCTTTAATTTAATTACCCCAAACACCCCACCTGACGCTTCCTTCACATTAAAAGGTTTGAGTGCACAGATGTTGTGCAGATGTTGTGCAGATGTTGTGCAGATGTTGTGCAGATGATGAGGAATTAACACACAGGCAGAAAAATGAGAAGCCTCAAATGCTAAAAAGTTTCTGAAACTCCTGAGCTAAAAACAGCGGAAAACCAACAAAGTCCTCAAAGTCCTCAAAACCCTCAAAACCCTCAAACAAAAGTCCTCAAAACCCTCAAAGTCCTCAAACCCTCAAAGTCCTCAAAACCCTCAAAGTCCTCACTTAAACTGGACCATGACAACATGTTTCATTTTTCTGTAAACATTTCAAAGAGTTAAAGTCAGGATTAGGGTCAGGATTAAAGTCAAGATCAAGGTCAGGATTAAGTCGGTCATTATTAAGGTCAGGTTGAAGTTCAGGTTGAAGTTCAAGTTGAAGTTCAGGTTGAAGTTCAGGTTTGCAGGTTAGGGTCAGGTTTAGGGTCAGGTTTAGGGTTAGGTGTTAGGGTTAGGGTGTGTGTGTGTGTGTGTGTGTGTGAGAGTGTGAGAGAGAGAGAGAGAGAGAGAGAGAATTTAATTCCCTAATTAATTAATTTGTGTCTTCTCTTCTGTTTTCAGACTGTGGAGCAAACTAACAACATGCCCTCTAAACTCATCCGACCCCAGCCAGGTGTGTGTGTAATATAACATCAGTGTGTGTGTGTGTGTGTGTGTAATATAACATCAGTGTGTGTGTGTGTGTGTGTGTGTGTGTGTGTGTGTGTGTGTTTGTGTGTTTGTGTTTGTGTGTGTGTTTGTGTGTGTGTTGTGTGTGTTGTTTGTTTGTTTGTGTTTGTGTTTGTGTGTGTGTTTGTGTGTGTGTGTGTGTGTTTGTGTGTTTGTGTTTTGGTGTGTGTGTGTTGTGTGTTTGGTGTGTGTTTGTTGTGTTTGTGTTTGTTTGTGTGTGTGTGTGTGTGTGTGTGTGTGTGTTTTGTGTGGGGTGGGTGTGTTGTGTGTGTGTTTTAAAGGTGTTTGTTGTGTTTCTGCTTATCCTTAGGTCTGTGTGTAAAGACCTTTTTAATACCGGACAAGCAGAAAGTGTTTGTGAACATCTGTCAGTCAGCTGATGTCCCGCCCCCTCCACCCATTTCCCATGATGCACTGCTGGAGCTGTTGGACTCAGATGATCCTACAGGATATAAAGTTCCCATGAGTCTCGGTGAAGCTCACGCTGAAATGGACAACAGTAAGTGCTGTTTCTTAATCACACACACACACACACACACACACTTTGATGTCTTACAGTGATTCCACTCTGAGCTTATACACTTATACACACACACACACGTGTGTGTGTTGTGTGTGTGTGTGTGTGTGTGTGTGTGTGTGTGTGTGTGTGTGTGTGTACTTCAGGTTCACACAGCTGCATGGTTTACGATGTTGTCATTAATGAGGAGTTTTTCCAGAAATGTCAGGTGTGTGTGTAGTAATACTACTGCTACCAATAATAATAATAATCTCAGTTTATTGTAATAATGGTAATCATAGTCAGGTGTGTGTGTGTGTGTGTGTGTGTTCCAGAAGGATTCACTGTTCCAGCAGTTTGTGATTGCAGTGTCATTGGAGGGACTAGAGAATAAATACACACTGCAGTTAAACAGAGGTCTAACACACACACACACCACACACACACACACTCACTCTCTCTCTCTCTCTCTCTTTATGTGTGTGTGTTGATGTTTATCTCAGTATGTGTCAAGGACAGACTGAAGATGTTCGTGAAGACCTCAGCCAACTGCTGGGCGCATGCTCTGCGTACGCGTCCAGGGATGCCATCAGGGCCAGCTGCCTTCCTACCATTCACCCTTCCCGGGGTAGCACACTCTTCAGAGATGGAGAGTGAGAGTGGCTGCTCACCTGGTGACAGCTCTGTTTTGAGCATAGGCTCTATATTCCCTTTTTCAAAGTGAGCATAGAAGTGGTTAAGCTCGTCGGGGAGTGAGGCAGAGCTGGTTGGAGGTGTTCTGTTGGGTGGTTTGCGGTCAGTAATAGCCTGTATTCCCTGCCACATGCGTCGGGGGGCCAGCAGAGATGAAGTGCTCCTCGATCTGCTGTTTGTATTCGTGTTTGGCTTTGAAGATTCCCCTCCTCAGATCGGCTCTGGCGACGTTGTAGGCCTCCCGGTCTCCAGACCTGAAGGCGGTGTTGCGTGCTTTGAGCAGGAGACGGACCTCACGGTTCATCCAGGGCTTCTGATTGGGGAACACTTTGATGTTCTTATCTGTAGTCACCAAATCCACACACTCATTGATGTAATCAAGGACAGCAGTGGTGTAAGTGTTGATACTGGTGACTGTATCTGTAGTGCCTGTGCAGCAAATTCACTCCAGTCTGTATGTGTGAACTGCTGTTGGAGAGCAGCGTCAGCCCCATCCATCCAAACTTTAAC
>VCAZ01000083.1:1881917-1884417 GCA_005784505.1 Bagarius yarrelli
CGTGTGTGAGTGAGTGTGTGAGGGCAGTGAGTGTGGGTGAGTGAGTGAGTGTGTGAGTGAGTGTGAGTGTGAGTGTGTGTGAGTGAGTGAGTGAGTGTGTGAGTGTGTTAGTGAGTGTGAGTGAGTGTGTGAAGTGAGTGTGGTGTGAGTGAGTGCGTGAGTGAGTGAGTGTGAGTGAGTGTGTGAGTGAGTGTGTGAGTGATGTGAGTGAGTGTGAGTGTGTGAGTGAGTGAGTGTGTGAGTGTGGAGTGAGTGTGTGAGTGAGTGAGTGAGGTGTGTCGCAGTGAGTGTGTGTGAGGGAGTGTGTGAGTGAGTGTGTGAGTGAGTGTGTGTGAGTGTGTGAGTGTGAGTGAGTGTGTGAGTGAGTGTGTGGTTAATAAGGGTTTTAATTTAAACCCTGTACAGAAACGAGTCTCTCAGTAACTCTGTTTTTTCTTCCTGCACAGAAAGAACTCAGACACCCGACTACTGCAGTACAGAGGTGTGAGTGAGTGTTTGCGTTTGTGTGTGAGTGTGTGTGAGTGTGTGTGAGTGTGTGTGAGTGTGTGTGTGTGTGTGTGTGTGTGTGTGTGAGTGTGTGAGTGTGAGTGTGAGTGTGAGTGTGCGTGTGTGGTGTGTGTGTGTGTGTGTTGTGTGTGGTGTGAGTGTGTGAGTGTGTGTGTGAGTGTGTGTGTGTGAGTGTGTGGTGTGAGTGTGTTTTTGTGGAGTGTGTGTTGTGAGTGAGTGTGTGAGTGTGTGTTGAGGTGTGTGTGTGTGTGAGTGTGTGTGTGGGGTGTGTGTGGGTGGTTGATGTGTGTGTGTGAGTGTGTGAGTGTGTGTGAGTGTGTGTGTGTGTGTGTGAGTGTGTGTGTGTGTGTGTGTGTGTGTGAGTGTGTGAGTGTGTGAGTGTGAGTGAGTGTGAGTGTGTGAGTGTGTGTTGAGTGAGTGTGACGTGTGAGTGAATGTGTGAGTGAGTGTGTGAGTGCAGTGTGGTGAGTGAGTGGTGAGTGAGTGAGTGTGTGAGTGAGTGGAGGTGTGAGTGAGTGTGTGAGTGAGTGAGTGAGTGTGTGAGTGAGTGAGTGGTGAGTGTGAGTGAGTGTGTGATGTAGTGTGTGAGTGATGTGAATGTGTGAGTGAATGTGTGAGTGAATGTGTGAGTTTGTGTCATTGTGTGTGTGTCATTGTGCTTAACGGTAAATGTGTTCTTTGTTCTCAGACCGCAGGTGTGTTTGGTGGTGGAGCCTCCTGTTGGTCAGGTGGAGTATTTAATTGCGGAGGTGCAGCTGCCCGGTGTGGTAAGTGACTGGAAAAACACAAAGCACATACATACAAACACACACACAACACACAGATAGATAAACACATACATACACACAGATAAACACATACATACACACAAAAACACACACACACACATATATATATATACAAATCACACATGCACACAAAAAGATACAATACACAATTTACACAGGCACAAAAACACATGATACACACACAATACACACACAAACATAACATACAACACACACAACACAGCTTGCACACAAACACTCATACATAACACAATACACGCAATTATCTCAATTAATTATACTCTCTGTATGTCTTATCTTTCTTCCCCCTGTCTGTCTCTTCCCCTGTCTTTCTCTCCTTCCAACTGTCTTTTTCCTTGTGTGTATCTCCCCCTGTCTGGCTCTCTTTCTGTCATTTTCCTCCTTTCTGTCTCTTCTCATGTCTGTCTTTTTTCTTTTATGTTTCTCATCCTGTCTGTCCTTTCTTTGTCTGTCTCTTCTCCTGTCTGTCTTTCTTTCTGTCTGTCTCTCCTCCTGTCTGTCTTTCTTTCTGTCTGTCTCTCCTCCTGTCTTTCTCTCAGTTGTCTGTGCGGTCTCTGCTGTTGGATTTAGGAGAGGACCGGTTGGTGCTGAGTGCTCGTCCCTCTCTCTTCCACTTGGACATTTTCCTTCCCTTCCTTATCAATCAAGAGGAAAGTGGAGCTCAGTACAACACTGTCACACAGGTAACACACACACACACACACACACACACGTATCGAAGTGATTTTCTGTCATGTCTTGGATGAAGATGGTGTTGATGTGTTTCTGTCTTCAGGTCCTCACGGTGACGATGCCGGTGTCCTCCTGAAACCCTCTGAAGACTTTAGATTTATCTCCAATAAAACATTAATATTTTGTAAAATAAGAGTCACTTTCTGTTAATCTTTATTAATAAAAGATTTCAGCAGGATTAACACACGTTTATAACATGTTAACAAGTTGGTGGAGCAGCAGGTAGAAACAGCTTCAGATACCCACCCTACTGGTGGAAAGTAGGGGGACGGGGACAGGGGACTGGTGTTTAGAACACAGTGACGGAATTAAACTACCTTCCTGAGCATGTTGCCACATCCAACAACACAAAGCAACACAAGACAAAACAACAGAAAGCTGGAGAACAAATGCAAACCACATGAAGTACCAGGTGCAAATAAACAATATAAAAACCAGATCTGGGCAGATAC
>VCAZ01000083.1:1889417-1906917 GCA_005784505.1 Bagarius yarrelli
TTATTTATTTATTTTATTTATTCATATTTATTTATATATTTATATTTATTCATATTTATTTCCACTTTCTGATTAATATTTCTGATTATTTTAGATGAACTTTAATTAAACTGTTGCCGCAAACCAACCGCCCCTGAACTTTTACCGTATTTCCCCCAGCACACACGGCGTCACGGCGGGAAACTGGCTGATTTTAAAGTGATGTTGATCTGTTTATCTGATCGTTTGTCCAGTTTCTTTTTCTCTCCATCTTTTTATGTTCATCCGTTTCCATCATTTGTGTCTCATTCATCAGAGAAAATCAGGAAGAAGGTGAGAGTGAAAAGAGCTCAGGTTCCTCTATTAACCCCCATTTCCCCTCAAATGCTCTTTACCCCCTCATACACCCTCGCATCCCCTCGAATGCCCTATCACCCCTTCACATGCCCCTTATACCCCTCACCCCTTTAAATGCCCCTTTACCCCCTCACCCCATCACATGGCCCTTATACCTCTCACCCTTTGAAATGCCCCTTTACCCCTTCAAATCTGATAGAGAATCTTTTTTTTAATTGTTTTTTTAGTTTGCAGGTTAAATGGACTGCACATATATAACTAAAATCTGATCTCTGAATTATTGATTGATTATTGATTCAGTTGTTTTATAATAATATCATGTTTTATTGATTAATTATTATAGATTTTCTTTTTTAGAATCATTATTAAGCTTCGATGTGGAGTTTTAGTATCTGTATGATGACACTGATAATCCACACACATCACATCTCTCTCTCTCTCTCTATCTCTCTCTCTCTATCTATCTCTTTATCTCTCTCTCTCTCTCTCTCTCTCTCTCTCTCTCTCTCTCTCTCTGTCTCTCAGAGGAGGAAAGGCCACGCCCCAGGTATGGTTTACCCCATCAAATTTCCAAAGTTTGACTTTTGTTCATTTGTAATAAATTTCATAGTAAAGGTTTGGTGTGTGTGTGTGTGTGTGTGTGTGTGTGTGTGTGTGTGGTGTCTCCAGGCCACTCGCTCCTCAACTCGCTCCTCCCAAAATTCCGGAAGGGGAAAGAGTCGACTTTGATGTGAGTGTAACACAGATGCTGCAGGTGGACATCAGATTTTACCACCGGTTAACAACCCCACCCCCCCCCCCCCCCCCTTCTTTCCCCCCCAGGACATTCACAGGAAGAGGATGGAGAAAGACCTCTTGGAGCTGCAAACTCTGATCGAGGTTCACTTTGAGCAGAGGAAGAAGGAGGAAGAGGAGCTGATTGGACTGAAGGAGCGAATTGTTCGTCTTTTTCCTCGTTCTTTATTTGATCTTATTAAACTCTGAGGTTCTCAGGTTTCTTCTGTCTGTGTTCCGATATTTATGACTCGTCCTCTCACTCTGTGTGTTCAGGAGAGACGACGTGCTGAAAGAGCCGAGCAGCAGCGAGTCAGAGCTGAGAAAGAACGAGATCGACAAACACGCATTGCTGTGAGACCTTCAATACACACACACACACGCTCACACACACACACACACACACACACAATGCGTTATATAAGTGGAGAGTGTAAGCATACACACGTACAGAAATAACATGGAGAATTAAAACAAACACAAACGTACTGTGTGTTCATCTCAAGGTGTATTGTGGTGTGTAATGTTGGAGTGTGATGTTGGAGTGTACTGTGGGTGTGTACAGTAAGAGTATAATGTTGGAATGTGATGTTGGAATATGATGTTGGAGTGTATTGTTGGAGTGTAATATTGGGGTGTGATGTTTCAGGAGGAGCGTCAGAGGAAGGAGGACGAGGAGGCGAAGAAGAGAGCAGACGATGAAGCCAAGAAGAAGAAAGTTTTATCAAATATGGGAGCAAATTTTGGTGGCTTTCTTGCAAAGGTAAAGTGTGTGTGTGTGTGTGTCTTTTCTCTGGTCTGTGTGTGTTGTGTAAGAATGATGTCAGTGTGTGTTCGTGTGTGTGTGTGTGTGTGTGTCCAGGCAGAGCAGAGACGAGGGAAACGTTTGACTGGAAGAGAAATCAAGCGGAAAACTTTAGCGGACAGACGAGCACCACTCGCCATAGACAACATAAGAGAGGACGGACTGCGGTGAACTGAACTAAGCACACACACACACGCACACACACACACACACACACACTTTTTTATGATAATTTAATATAAATAAAATATTAATAAAATAATGATGTGTGTGTGTGTGTGTGTGTGTAACAGGCAGCGAGCTCAGGAGATGTGGGAGTGGATTTATCAGTTGGAGTCTGAGAAGTTTGACTTCATGGATCAGATGAAGAGGCAGAAGTATGAGGTCAGCTTACAATGATGATGCAATAATGATGTAACGATGATGTAATGATGAAATAATGTCTGTGTAAAATACATCAATACCAATGTGAGCTCAGTAGTAGGTGTGTGTAGTATGTGTTGGCTGTATGTGTTGTACGCGGAGTTATCAGAAAGTTTCGAGACACATCAGCAGATGGCAGCATAAAGCCACAGGTGCCACATGTTCAGGGTTAAAGGTTAGCCCCGCCTTTCTCAGACCCTCTATGACTGCTTGGTGATGATGGAGAGGGTCGGTCCGTATTACCGAGTAAATAACGACATCATCTACAGTTCGGGATCTGATCGTCAGCGGATGTAGAAATGATCAGTGTGTCATTTTAATGTTGGTTTATTTTAACAGTGAAAAACAAAATAACAACACAAACATCCAGAAAAACACATTCCAAATAAAGTTATAAACTAATTTGTATTTAATGAGTGAAATAAAATATTTTAACCCCCAATCAGTCGACCGCAGAAGCAATCAATCAATTAGTTTCCAAACTCTTCACCATGTCCAAGACAAAAGAACTGTCCAAAGATGTCTTTATAGGATGTCAATTTATTTGGAATGTGTTTTTCTGGATGTTTGTGTTGTTATTTTGTTTTTCACTGTTAAAATAAACCAACATTAAAATGACACACTGATCATTTCTACATCAGAGGACAAACAGAGAAAATCAGCAGGAGATCCGATCAGGTTGTCCTTCACAAGTGTCTGGGTTACGGAGGCTGTCCACCAGTCTTTGGAAGCTCGTTCTGATTTTTTTGTGTTCTGTGTGGATTTTATTCTCTTTTTTTAATCTCTTGTTGGTTTCTGCTCCCAGATTGTGGTTCTGCTGAACAGGATCTCACACGCCCAGAAGTTGTAAGTCACAGGATGTTTCTCATATCTTAGCGTTTGAATAAGACCACACACTGATCTGTTGTGTAACACACTCCTTGTCCTTCCTGTTGTTTTCACAGCAAAAAGGTTCACGGGAAGGGAAAAGTCGGCGGCCGCTGGAAATAACAAGCGGAACAGAAGATCAACAAGAACAAAACCAGAACCGATAAATGCTCTTCAACAGAGTCAAATAAAACCTCCTGCAATGTAACAGCGTGTTATTGACTTATTTAATGTGTGTGCGTGTGTGTGGGTGCGTGTGTGTGTGCGTGCGTGTGTGTGTGTGTGTGTGTGTGTGTGTGTGTGTGTGTGTGTGCCCGCTTTACTCAAGATTTAAGCTTTGGATCCCACGAGTTTCCTGAGTCATACGCTTAACCGTCTCCTCCATCTGTCTGGACATGTTCTGGTCTTCGAACATCAAGTTCTTTTAATGTCTTACTTTACTTGATCGTTCAGTGCAACGGAGCAGGAGAACACGGCACAGGAGAACACAGCACAGGAGAACACGGCACAGGAGAACACAGAGAAGGAGAACACAGAGCAGGAGAACACAGAGCAGGAGAACACGGCACAGGAGAACACGGCACAGGAGAACACGGCACAGGAGAACACGGCACAGGAGAACACAGAGCAGGAGAACACAGAGCAGGAGAACAGGAGAACACAGAGCAGAGAGAACACAGAGCAGGAGACACAGAGAGAGCAGGAGAACACAGAGCACAGAGGCAGGATGGAGAACACAGGCACAGGAGAACACGGCACAGGAGGGAACACAGGCACAGGCAGAGAACACAGAGGAGAACAGAGAACAGGAGCAGAGGAACACAGAGCAGGAGAAACACAGAGCAGGAGAACACGAGCAGGAAACACGAGCAGGAGAACACAGAGCAGGAGAACAGAGCAGGAGAACAGAGAGAAACACAGAGCAGGAGAACACCGGAGCAGGAGAACACAGGCAGAGGCGAGAACACACAGAGCAGGAGAACACAGAGCAGGAGAACACGGCACAGGAGAAACACGGCACAGGAGAACACAGAGCGCAGGAGAACACAGAGCAGGAGAACACAGAGCAGGAGAAAAACAGAGCAGGAGAACACGGCACAGGAGAACAAGGAGGAAAACAGAGCAGGAACACAGAGCAGGAGAGACACAGGAGACACAGGAGAACACGAGCACAGGCAGGAAACACGAGGCAAGAGCAGGAGAACACACGGAGAACAGGAGAGAACAGAGCAGAGCAGAGAGAGACAAGCACAGGCAGCAGGAGAACACGGCACAGGAGAACACACAGGAGAACAGGAGAACACAGAGCAGAGAGAACAGAGCAGGAGCAGGAGAACACAGGCAGGAGAACAGGAGAACACAGGCAGGAGAAACACGGAGAACACAGGAGGAGAACAGGAGAACACGGAGAGGAGAACACGGAGCAGGGATGAAACCACGGGCACAGGAGAACACACAGGCAGGAGAACACACAGGAGAACAACACTGGAGAACACGGAGCAGGAGAGACACGAGGAGGAGAAACACGGCACAGGAGAACACGGCACAGGAGAACACGGAGCAGGAGAACACAGAGCAGGAGAACACAGAGCAGGAGAACACGGAGCAGGAGAACACGGAGCAGGAGAACACGGGAGAGGAACACGACAGGAGAAGACAGGAGAGAGGAAGACAGGATGCAGGAGAACAACGGACGGAGAACAGGAGAAACACGGAGCAGGAGAACACGGAGCAGGAGAACACGGAACACAGGAGAACAGGAGAAACAGGAGCAGGACACGGAGCAGGAGACAACAGAGCAGGAGAACACAGAGCAGGAGCAAGGAGACAGATTCCTGCAGCTTTGACATTTCACCTCATTTTTTAGTCTTTTTCAGTTTGTTTAAACTCTAATGACCTCTGCTGGTGAAAGAAAATTACACATTTAAACACTCTCTCTCGTTCTCTCTCTCACTCTCTGTCTCTCCCTCTCCCTCTCTCTCGTTCTCTCTCTTTCTCTCTCTTTCGCGCTCTCTCTCCACACACACTTGAATGAATGACTTCACTAGTGATGAAGAATAACCCCACAGGGACCCCCGTCTCACTGATGACTTTATTTATTTTATTTATAAAATATTCAGTTTGTGTATTAGACATTTAAATAATCTAAGCGGAAAGTTTTACATTTATATTTAATGTTACTTCACAACATGTACGTTAATGTTAATCAAAATAAGATTAATTAACTAATTAACAACAAATTTAACACAAACACAACACTTATATACACACACACAATCACACACACACACAGTAATTATATTATATAAATAAAACACAAAGATTAATAGAGGATATGACATCACTGAGAGACAGTGTGTGTGTGTGTGTGTGTGTTAGCGAATGGGTGCCTTTAGCGCAGCGTCCACCTCCTCTTCGGGCAGCAGTGTGTGCCACTGGGCGATGGGGCGTCTCGGGTTTGCCAGCATGTCTGACCAGTGCCGCAGCCCCACACCGCTCGCCCCGTATCCGATCCAGCACTTCCCAATGGCGTCGTTACTCCCCAGTTTATCATAATCATACACCGTGATCAGAACCTGCACCTTCTACACACACCACACACACACACACACACACACACACACACACACAACACAGTGCTGTCCGTAAATTTTCACCTCCAATAATGATATAAATATATATTGTTTATAGTGAAGTTTTACACACAAGATTGAGGAGTGGAGTTGTGTAGCGTGGACTAAGGTGGAGTTGTGTAGAGTTGTGAGGAGTTGTGTAGAGTTGTGTGTGTGTGTTATTAATACAGTTCTGATTCTGTGTGTGTGTGTGTGTGTGTGTGTGTGTGTAATACAGACTTCCCTGCAGAGTCTCAGTGTTTACCTGAACCTGAGCGAAGGGAATTTCGAAGCTGAAGCTCTCGTTGAAGTAGGGGTTCAGCGTGTTCTGCTTCACCGTCGTCTTCTTCTTCTTCAGGCGTTTACCGTTGTGCTGCAGAACCACCTTCACAAACGGGTCTGAGGAGGGAATAAAACCCATCACCTCCTGTAACCAGGATTCATAAACCTCTGACATTGAACCATCCACTGAACCTGACCTGATAATCCACCGACGTCCATCTTCTTCAGGTTCTTCGCCTCCATCACACACACTGTCAGTTTCCCAGACGTCGGGACGTATCGCAGAGAAATACAGATATCACCCAGTTTCTCTTGCTGTGGAACACACACACACACACACACACACACACACACACATTTATAATCCCGACCCCTGCGATTACAGGAAAATTGTTCTCAGTAGATAAACACACACACACACACACACACACAGAGATTCTTCTACCTCTTCTTTCTGTCCCCCCAGCAGGTCTTTCCACTCGTGGATCGGTTGTCCCAGATCCACACTGTTCATAGGAATATTAATCTCTCCAATCACATCATGTTTCCCAAAACGGTCGAAATCAAACACCTGCAGCACCAAAGTCTGTCCAGCCAAATCGTTAAAGGGGGTCTGAGGAGGAGAGACGGGTTAGAACTCACACACATCACCACCACAACGAAGCTTAAAGACTTTCTGTAGAAGTTCTAGAGTAAATGTGGAAGCTCAGAAAATCCCTAAACTTACAAGCTGTTGGGCCCCTGAGAAAGGGCCCCTAATGTAAGACAGGACAGGACATGAATCTGACGCAGAGACCAACCTTAAAAACAAAGGTTTCATTAAAAACGGGACAGAGGTTCTTCCTCTGAACTTTGGTCTCGAATTTCTTCTTTTTGTCAGGAAGCATGTAGACTTTAACGTAAGGGTCCGAGGTCCCGCCTATGTCCATCGCAGGAAGGTCCTGAGCCTGAAGAACTCCGACTATCAGCTGGACAAAAACACCAGAATCAGAAGATCAGGTACAGGAAATAAAGAACCGGCGGTGGATCCGTTCATTCCGATCAGCTGCATCTCACACACTTCTCCATACAGACACTTTCACTGTGTTGGTCATGTGACATTAATTCATCATTAACTCTAAACTTGGTGTTAATATTGAGACTCACACACTGCTGAGTGCTGCTCTCTGATTGGTTGGTCAGAAATTTTCTGGAACAGTAACGTAGGTTTATATCAATACACTCGTTCTGATTCGCTATCGTTTCCATAGTAACAGCTCACACACCGAGACATGTGTGTGTAGGGAGTCTCCATCATCTACACATTAGGCGTTGTGTATTTTGTGTTTTTTTGCTGTTATTCAGTTGCCCCCCCCCACACACACACCTGGTTCTCTGTGAAGTTATAATCCAGAGTGTATTCCAGTTTCCCGAAGAACTCCTGCTCTTTTTCCTCTTCCTGTTTCGCTTCCTCCTGACGAATCACAGTCATTCGTTACTCAAACCGATTCACTCCTAAATGATTCATGTGTGTTTGTTTGATGTGAAATTCTTCATATGATGTAAATTTAATGTTCTTGCCTTTTCATTTTCTCCCTCTTTCTCCTTTTTCCTCGTTCGCCGCACGCCCTTTTTCTCACGCACTTTTTTAGCCTTTTTCTTTCCTCCTAAACACTTTTTATACAAACAGAAAAGGAGGCAGGCGACAAGGGCGAGAACTATCACCACGATGGCGCCGATGGCCCACATAGGCACTGAGAGAGAGACAGAGAGACAGAGAGAGAGAGAGAGAGAGTGAGAGATAGTGAGAAAGTGAGAGGGTGTGAGAGAGTGAGAAAGAGTGAGAGAGTGAGAAAGAGAATAAGAGAGTTCGTAGAAGAAAGAGAGTGTGAGATCAAGTGAGAAAGAGTGAGAGCAAGAAAGAGTAAGAGAGATAGAGAGAGAGAGTGAAAAAGAGTGAGAGAGTAATAGAGTGAGTATGTGTTAATAAAGTGAGAGACATTAAATAAAAAGAAGTGAAATGGAGAAATGAAATACTTACGTTTAATCTTGTGATCTGTGAGATTGTAATAACATTAAATACAGACATTAATTTCAGGTTTATGAATAATTTGAATGAATGAAGTCATGTGACATTGCGCTGATTGGTGATTGGTCAGAGAGTTTTTAACAGTACTCACTGGGAAGGTGTCCGAGCTCATTGAAGAATTTATTTTTTATATCAATGAAGTTATGGGAGTGGTGAGAGGGAGGG
This sequence comes from Bagarius yarrelli, assembly GCA_005784505.1. Classification (NCBI taxonomy): domain Eukaryota; kingdom Metazoa; phylum Chordata; class Actinopteri; order Siluriformes; family Sisoridae; genus Bagarius; species Bagarius yarrelli. The sequence continues at coordinate 1,897,750 of VCAZ01000083.1, forward strand.
GGTGGGCCGGGGGGCGGGCTCAGACTCTGACCCTGCCTCCCTCACGACACGATGCTGTAAACTGACCAATGGCATGGCTGAACGGCTAAAGAGAGCAGAGAGGCAGAAAAACAGACGTTATTAGGCGCACACAGATCAGTTCCTCTTATCGCCACTAGAGGCCCCCCCCCCACTCTCTCTCATTTCCCTCTCTGTTCTCTCTCTCTCATCTCTCATTTCCCTCTCTGAGTCTCAGCTCTCACATTTCCCTCATGTCTGTCTAGCTCTCTCTCATTTTCCCTCATCTGTCATATCTATCTCTATCTCAATTTCCTCTCTGTCTCTCTATCTCTCTCTCTCCTCTCTCTCTCGTCTCTCTATCCTCTCATTTCCTCTCTGTCTCTCTCTCTCATTTCCTCTCTGTCTCTGATCTCTCTCTGTCTCCTCTCTCTCTCCTCTCTCTCTCGCCTCTCTCGCTCTCTCTCTCTCTTATCTCTATCTGTCTCTGCTCTCTCTCTCTCTCTTCTCTTCTTGTCTATCTCTCTCTCTCTCTCTCTCTCTGTCTCTCATCTCTCCTCTCTCTGTTCTCTCTCTGTCCTCTCTCTCTTCTCTGTCTCTCTCTCATTTCCCTCTCTGTCTCTCTCTCTCTCTCTGTCTCTCTCTCTCTCTCTGTCTCTCTCTCTCTCTCTCTCTCTCTCTCTCCATGTCTCTCTCTCCTCATCTCTCTCTCTTGGTCCTCTCTCTTCTCTCGTCTCTCTCTTTCTCTGTCTCTCTCTGTATCTGAGGTACTTGGTACTTCTGTAAAGCTGCTTTTAAAAACAATCCTGATTGTCTCTTATTCTGGTGTTGTGTGTGTTTGTGTGTGTGTGTTTGTGTGTGTGTTTGTGTGTGGTGTGTTTGTGTGTGTTGTGTGTGTGTTTGTGTTTGTGTGTTGTGTGTGTGTGTGTTCTTTGTGTGTGTGGTGTATGTGTGTGTTTACTCCTGCTCTGTTTTCCAATCCCTTTGGATAAACCTTTGAAAAAACAATAATCCGCTTCTCTACATCCGCTACTGCTTCGAAAATCTAACACAAAAACTATTTAATTCTGATATACTAACCACACACACACACACACACACACACAAACACACACTTACACACACACACACACACTGTTTTATTTTATTTTTTTTACTGATAAATTCTAAAATCACTTCACTTAAACCCAATTATTGTAAATAATCTTAAATAACATCGTAGAGAATCTGACCTTAATGACTGAGACTCACCCAGTGATGAAGAGGAAGAGGAGGTTTTCACTCGTCCGCTCTCTCTAACAGATTACTGTTACAGCTTCACTCAACAGGAGATTAATGCATACACACACACACACACACACACACACACCACCATCCGGACCTAATCCAGATTACAGTTCACCATCATCACCACCATCATCATCATCATCATCACCATCTCTCTATCTCACTCTGTCTCTCTCTAGCTTACTCTTTCTCGTTCTCTCTCTATCTAACTCACTCTCTCTTTCTGTCTCTCTTTCTCCCTTTCTCTTATATTTTCTCTCACCTATTATTTTCTGCCCTCCCTCTCTCCATCCCTTTCTCTCTTACTCTGTCTCTGTCTCTCTCTCTATCTCACTCACTTTCTCTCTTTTTCCGTCTCTTTCCATCTCACTCATTTTTTGCCAACCTCTCCATCTCTCCTTTAATCTATCTCCATCTGTCTCTCTCTTACTCTCGCTGTCTCTCTCTCCATCTGTCTCTCTCTCTCTCTCTTACTCTCGCTGTCTCTCTCTCCATCTGTCTCTCTCTCTCTCTCTGTTCGAGGAGATTTGTGTTTTTATTTTGTTTGTTAGTTTTTGTTTGTTTGTTTGTTTACTCCTCTGTGTTTATGCTGTTGTTCTTTAGTATAATTATAATGTTTTGTGCATCGATACACAGTCGCGCTCTGACGCAATTACCCGCCCCGGAATTCTATTGGTCGGAATGTGACGTGCGGCGGTTTAGAGTGGCGGGGGGGCTTAAGAAGTTGACGGCACATAAGGACGGCAGGTTTTATTTCCGGGATCTGATATAAACTTTATTTCTGTTCATGTTTAATTAAATCGCTTCATTAAAGTTTATTAAGTTTCTTTAAACGGTTGTGTTTTTATTTCCGGTTCACAGTCCACACTGTATGTCACTGCGTGTTTAGCAGAATTAGCCTGGTTAGCTTCTCCACTGCAGCTCAGTACTGACTGAACGCGTTCAGAGACTCCGGCTTTCTGTTTGTTTGTTTGTTTGTTTGTTTGTTTATTTATCTGTTCCGGTTGTAAATAACGGACCGGTAACGGATATTAACAGTAAATAAACGGGTTTTTGTGTTATGGCAGACGGAAGTTCACACGGTGTTTACGACATCTTTATGTCCATGGATTTCGGCCCGCGTGCTCAGAGTTCAGCCGGAACCGCAGCGGTAAACCGTTAACGGCGCTCTTCTGTCACGTGACGTCATTAATTTACGATCACTCTGAATTCAGTGGCCGTTTTATGTTAATTAATTAATTAATATCTAAAGTTAAACACAAACTGATTTAAATAATTAATTATTATTTTATACAGGAGCTGAATTAATATTAATTTAATTATTATTCTGTTTGTGAGTCTGTGTGGTGTGTGTGTGTGTGTGTGAGAGAGAGAGAGAGAGAGAGCGAGAGACTGAGAAAGAGACTGATGAGAAAGAGACTGTGTTTGACTTTGTGTGTGTTTGACTTTGTGTGGTTTGACTGTGTGTGTGTGTGTGTGTGTGTGTGTGTGTGTGTGTGTTTGACTCTATTGTTGACCCTGTGTGTGTGTTTGATCCAGTGTGTGTGTGTGTTTCCTCTGTTAGGTGTGGTTGGAGCAGCACTCTCGTTTACTCGGTTTATTCATTGATGGGAAGTTTGTGTCCCCTGGTGACAGACAGCAGTGTCCAGTCTGGGATTTAAGCGGTGAGTCTCTCTCTCTCTCTTCTCGCTCTCTCTCTCTCTCTCTCTCTCACACAGTGTCGTCTCTCTCTCTCTCTCTCTCTCTCTCTCTCTCTCTCGCTCTCTCACCACTCCTCTCTCTCACAGTCTCTCTCTCTCGCTCTCATTCAACACGTGGTTCTCTCTCTCTCTCTCATCACACACAGTGTCTCTCTCTCTCTCTCTCCTCACACACAGTGTCTCTCTCTCTCTCTCTCACACACAGTGGTCTCTCTCTCTCTCTCACACACAGTGTCTCTCTCTCTCTCTCTCTCTCTCTCTCTCTCTCTCACACACACAGTGTCTCTCTCTCTCTCTCTCACACACAGTGTCTCTCTCTCTCTCACACACAGTGTCTCTCTCTTCTCACACACAGTGTCTCTCTCTCTCTCACACACACAGTGTCTCTCTCTCTCTCTCTCTCTCACACACACAGTGTCTCTCTCTCTCTCAAACTCACACACACAGTGTCTCTCTCTCTCTCACACACACAGTGTCTCTCTCTCTCTCTCTCTCACACACACAGTGTCTCTCTCTCTCTCACACACACATTGTCCCTCTCTCTCACACACCACAGTGTCTCTCTCTCTCTCACACAACAGTTCTCTCTGTTCTCTCTCCACACACAGTGTCTCTCTCTCTTCACACAACAGTGTCTCTCTCTCTCACACACACAGTGTCTCTCTCTCTCACCACACCAGTGTCTCTCTCTCTCTTCTCTCACACACAGTGTCTCTCTCTCTCTCACCACACTCTCACACACAGTGTCTCTCTCTCTCTCCTCTCTCTCACACACCAGTCTCTCTCTCTCTCACACACAGTGTCTCTCTCTCTCTCACACCCACAGTGTCTCACACACACACAGTGTCCTCTCTCTCTCACAACACAGTGTCTCTCTCTCACACACAGTGTCTCTCCTCTCTCTCTCTCACACACAGTGTCTCTCTCTCTCTCACACACACAGTGTCTCTCTCTCTTCTCACACACACAGTGTCTCTCTCTCTCTCACACACAGTGTCTCTCTCTCACAACACAGTGTCTCTATCTATCTCTCAAACACAGGTCTCTATCTCTCTCTCTCACACACACAGTGTCTCTCTCTCTCTCTCTACACACACACGTTGTCTCTCTCTCTCTCACACAAACAGTGTCTCTCTCTCTCTCACACACACAGTGTCTCTCTCTCTCTCACACACACAGTGTCTCTCTCTCTCTCATCTCTTCTCATCCTCTCGTCTCTCTCACACACACACAGGTGTCTCTCTCTCTCACACAACTCTCTCTCTCTCTCACACCACAGTGGTCTCTCTCTCTCTCACAAACAGTGTACTCTCTCTCTCTCACACACACAGTGTCTCTCTCTCTCTCTCTCACACAGTCTTCTCTATCTCTCTCACACACACAGTGTCTCTCTCTCTCTCTCACACACACAGTGTCTCTCTCTCTCTCACACACAGTGTCTCTCTCTCAACACACACACAGTGTCTCTCTCTCTCTCCACACACACACAGTGTCTCTCTCTCACCACACAGTGTCTCTCTCTCTCTCTCTCCTCTCTCAGTCTCTCTCACACAACACAGTGTCTCTCTCTCTCCTCTCACACACACAGTGTCTCTCTCTCTCTCACACACAGTCTCTCTCTCTCTCACACACACAGTGTCTCTCTCTCTCTCTCTCTCTCTCTCTCTCTCACCTCACACACACAGTGTCCTCTCTATATCTCTCACACACACAGTGTCTCTCTCTCACACACACAGTCTCTCTCTCCACAACACAGTGTCTCTCTCTCTCATCATCTCGCACACAGTGTCTCTCTCTCTCTCTCTCTCTCTCTCTCTCTCGCACACAGTGTCTCTCTCTCTCTCTCTCATGCTCACACACAGTTTGTCTCTCTCTCTCTCACACACAGTGTCCTCTCTCTCTCTCTCTCTCTCTCTCTCTCTCTCTCACTCACACACAGTGTCTCTCTCTCTCTCACACACAGTGTCTCTCTCTCTCTCTCTTCTCACACACAGGTCTCTCTCTCTCTCACACACACAGTCTCTCTCTCTCTCACACACAGTGTCTCTCTCTCTCTCTCTCTCTCTCTCTCTACTCTCACACACAGTGTCTCTCTCTCTCTCTCTCTCTCTCTCAGTCGCTCTCTCTCATCTCTCACACACAGTGTCTCTCTCTCTCATCACAACAGTCTCTCTCTCTCACACACAGGGTCTCTCTCTCTCTCTCACACACAGTGTCTCTCTCTCTCTCTCACACACACAGTGTACACACAGTGTCTCTCTCTCTCTCTCTCTCTCTACACACAGTGTCTCTCTCTCTCTCTCTCTCTCTCTTCACACACAGTGTCTCTCTCTCTCTCTCTCTCTCTCTATCACACACAGTGTCTCTCTATCTCTCTCTCTCTCACACACAGTGTTCTCTCTCTCTCTCTCTCTCACACACAGTGTCACTCAGTGTCTCTCTCTCTCTCTCACACACACAGTGTCTCTCTCTCTATCTCTCACACACACACAGTGTCTCTCTCTCTCTCTCTCTCACACACACAGTGTCTCTCTCTCTCTCTCTTCTCACACACAGTGTCTCTCTCTCTCTCTCTCTCACACACAGTGTCTCTCTCTCTCTCTCTCTCTCATCACTCTACACCCACAGTGTCTCTCTCTCTCTCTACACACAGTGTCTCTCTCTCTCTCTCTCTCACACACAGTGTCTCTCTCTCTCTCTCTCTCTCACACACAGTGTCTCTCTCTCTCTCTCTCTCTTTCACACACACAGTGTCTCTCTCTCTCTCTCTACACACAGTGTCTCTCTCTCTCTCACACACAGTGTCTCTCTCTCTCATCTCACACACACAGTGTATCTCTCTCTCTCTCACACACAGTGTCTCTCGCTCTCATCTCTCTCACACACAGTGTCTCTCTCTCTCTCACACACAGTGTCTTCTCTCTCTCTCACACAACAGTGTCTCTCTCTCTCTAACACACAGTGTGTGGTGTATCTCTCACGTCACAGGTATGTGTCTTTGTATTCTCCGTCCCGGTTGTGTGTGTGTTATCTCCGTCCCGGTGTGTGTGTGTGTATCTCTCCGTCCCGGTGTGTGTGTGTGTGTATCTCTCCGTCCCGGGGTGTGTTGTGTGTATCTCTCCGTCCCGGTGTGTGTGTGTGTATCTCTCCGTCCCGGGGTGTGTGTGTATCTCTCCGTCCCGGTGTGTGTGTGTGTATCTCTCAGTCCCGGGTGTGTGTGTGTGTATCTCTCCGTCCCGGTGGTGTGTGTGTATCTCTCCAGTTCCGGTGTGTGTGTGTGTGTGTACTCTCCGTCCCGGGTGTGTGTGTGTGTGTATCTCTCCGTCCCGGTGTGTGTGTGTGTGTGTGTATCTCTCGTCCGGTGTGTGTGTGTGTGTGTAATCTCTCCGTCCCGGTGTGTGTGTGTGTGTGTATCTCTCCGTCCGGTGTGTGTGTGTGGTATATCTCCGTCCCGGGTGTGTGTGTGTGTTGTATCTCTCCGTGTGTGTGTGTGTGTGTGATCCGTGTGTCCCGTGTGTGTGTGTGTGTGTGTGTATCTCTCCGTCCCGGTGTGTGTGTGTGTGTGTGTGTGTATCTCTCAGTCCCGTGTGTGTGTGTGTGGTATCTCTCCGTCCCGGTGTGTGTGTGGTGTGTATCTCTCCGTCACGGTGTGTTGTGGTGTGTATCTCTCGTCCCGTATCTCTCCGTGTGTGTGTGTGTGTGTGTGTGTGTGTGTATCTCTCCGTCCCGGTGTGTGTGTGTGTGTGTATCTCTCCGTTGTGTGTGTGTGTGTGTGTATCCCGGTCCCGTGTGTGTGTGTGTGTATCTCTCCGTCCCGGTCTCTCGGTGTGTGTGTGTGTGTGTGTGTGTGTGTGTATCTCTCCGTCCCGGTGTGTGTGTGTATATCTCTCCGTCCCGGTGTGTGTGTATCTCTCCGTCCCCGTGTGTGTGTATTTTTGACTCGTTACTCTCGGTTGGTTCTGTTGGTCTCAGGTGAGAACTGGTGCAGCGTTGTGTGTGCTGAAGATGAAGACATTCTGAGCTGCACTTCTTCAGCTGCTGCAGGATTCCAAGCATGGAAAGAACTGAGTGACAACCACAGAGCCAAAGTCATGCTCAGGTACACACACACACACACACACAGATCTGTGAGACTGCAGACACCTGCTCAGTCCAGAACTGAGTGGTTTAATCACACACACACACACTCGTGAAACTGCTGATAAATGATGTGATTGCAGGTTTGCGAGTTCTCTGCAGCGGTACACTCAGTGTGTGTGTGAAGTGTGTGATGTTTGTCAGACTCCGTGCTCCGCCCCTGCGCTCATCCGATTGGCTCAGTATTACGCAGGCTGGGCTCAGCTCTGTCACACATTCCTGCCCGGGTGGAATCCACGAGGTATGTGTGTGCGTGTGTTTGCAGGTGTGTAATTCAGAAATATGATTGAACGAATGTGTGTGAGTGTGTCGGTGTGTGTTTGTTTGTTTGTTTTAGGTGTGGTTGCTGTGATGATGTCAGATGATGTATTTTTGTACACCATCTGGTTGAAAGTGTTTGGAGCTCTTGCTGTAGGTGAGTTCAGCCTTCACACACACACACACACACTTTGGTCTGTCACATAATCTGTAGTAAGCTGTGTGAATACACTGAACAGAAGAGGATTTTCTGCTGCAGTCAGACGTCACACAGCTGATCACATGATCGGATGATTTTACTCCCCCACAGAGATCAGACATTAACACACACTGATAATGATGATGATGAAGCTTAGTATTAGGAGTGATAACAGATCAGGTGATGATGTGATGATGATGATGATGAGATGAGGTGAGCTTAGTATTAGGAGTGATAACAGATCAGGTGATGATGTGATGATGATGATGAGGTGATGACGTGATGATGATGATGATGATGATGATGAAGATCAGTGTTAGAGTGATAACAGATCAGTTGATGATGTGATGATGATGATGAGGTGATGACGTGATGATGATGATGATGATGATGATGATGATGAAGATCAGTATTAGAGTGATAACGATCAGATCAGGTGATGATGATGATGATGATGATGATGATGATGATGTGACGTGATGATGATGATGAAGATCAGTATTAGGGAGTGATAACAGATCAGGTGATGATGATGTGATGATGATGAGGTGATGACGTGATGATGATGATGATGATGATGATGATGATGAAGATCAGTGTTAGAGTGATAACAGATCAGTTGATGTGACGGTGACGATTATAAAGTGATTCTCTTGCACGTCATCACAGATCTGAACTTCACTGTGACCTGAAACTGTGTTATAGGTAATGCTGTCATTGTGGTTCCGGGAGTAAAAATGGCTCCTCCCATCCTCTTATTGGCTCAGCTGTTAATGGAGGCGGGACTTCCTGCTGGTGTGCTGAACGTGGTGACGGGCAACGACTCTGTGAGAGTAAAAGTAGCTCAGAACAACCAGATCAACTACATCACCTACAGTGGGAGCAAACTGGTGCGTGTGTGTGCGTGTGTGTGTGTGTGTGTGCGTGTGTGTGTGTGTGTGTGCGTGTGTGTGTGCGTGTGTGTGTGCGTGCGTGCGTGCGTGCGTGCGTGTGTGCGTGCGTGTGTGCGTGTGTGTGCGTGTGCGCGTGCGTGCGTGTGCGTGTGTGTGTGGCTCTGCCTCATTCTTACAGTAACTCTGAAAAGTACTGAATCCAGTCTGTATTTCAGGATGGAGAGTTTCTGGTGAAAGCGGTGGCTGGGCGTGGCCTTCCTGTCTCTCTCTCCCTGTCTGTCTGCTCTGTGTGTCCATTCATTATTTTTGACACGGCGGACGTGGACAGCGCTGTGGACGCACTGATTGATGCAGCGTTTAACAACCGTAATGAGGTAAAGACACTTAATCAAATGTACAATATTCCGACTCCTGATACTAAACACACCACGACTGACTGACTGACTGACTGTCTCTCTCTTTGTCTTTCTCTGTCTGTCTCTCTGTTTCTGTCTGTCTGTCTCTGTCTCGCTGTCTGTCTCTCTGTTTCTGTCATGATCACTGTCTCTCCCTGTCTCTGTTTCTGTGTCTCCATGTGTCTGTCTATCTGTCTGTTTGTCAATCACCCCGTCTCACTGTTTTACTTTTTGTCTGTCTCTTTCTGTGTATCTGTCACTTTGTTTCTCTCTCTTTATCTGTCTGTCTCGCTCTCTGTCTG
>VCAZ01000083.1:1911917-1916917 GCA_005784505.1 Bagarius yarrelli
AGTAAAAATAACTTCAGTGAGAATTTTATTCACTGTCCCAAAATCACAGGCTTTTAAAATATAACATCATCTTTAATGTGATACTCTGATTACAGAAATCCAGAGAAAAGTGTTTAATAAGTGGGAGGATTTTAAATCAGGAAACCTACAATACCCTGATTGTCTAATTCTGTGCACACACACACACACACACACTCACACACTCTCTGAACAATCATTCGCTCCCTTAAACTCTGTAAGTAAAATGTGTTACAGTCTGAGGAGAGCGATCAGTGAAGCACGGCGGTGGTAGTGTCACACTTCAGCCTGCCAGGCGCGTGTGCCAGGATATAGGAGAAAATTTAAAAAATGTATATTTTAGATCAAAACCTTCAATCCAAAAATTCCAACATAACAAAAATCCAAGATCCGACTTCAGAAGAGAAGACGAAAGTCCTGGAATCAATCAGACGCAGAGCCTGAAACCTCCACCAGGAACCGGGGGAGAACTTCATTCCTCATGATGTAATTAATATATTTTCTCTGGATTTCTGTTTGGTATAATATTTCCTTAGAGATGAAACTTTAGTGAAGAGTCTGAAGGTGTGGACTAACACTTCATTAGTTATTAGTGATAATAAATTATTCATTAATCTAATACAGTTTTCACAAATGAATCTTTCTATAATTACAGTCTCGGGTTTAACACTGAACTTCACTGCACCGCCTGACTGAAGCGCAGAAACAGAATGAAACTGTTCCTCACACACTTTTATATCTGTAGATTTTATAACTGAATGAAACATAAATCTGAGAATAAAACTATATTATTAAATTCAGTTTGTACCCTGCTGTGATCTTTGACCCAAACAATAAAGTTAAAAACACACACACACAACACCAACATCACATTCCAACACCCAGTTTTAGAGCGATACAGGGTTGGATTATTATCTGATGCTGAGTTAGACCGGTTTAGAGACTGGTGGGAGTTTAATGACCTCTGAACTCCAGTGTGTGTTCTGGAGAAAGTGATGAAGAAGCAGCTGTAATGCAGTAAATTCTGCTGCAGAACTGAAAGTAAACAAACAGTTTAGTGTTTAATTCAGAGCAGAAAGCTGCTTCAGTGAACTGTTCTACAGTCAGAACACAGAACCACATACAAGTATCATCAGATATATAAACAGACAGACAGGCAAAGAGAAAACCATAAACTCAAAACAATAAAGCGGCTTCTTTTGTTGTTTTTGATATTAAACTGCAGAGTCACTGAACCAATGAATCACTGAACCAACGAATCACTGAACCAACGAATCACTGAACTAATGAATCATTGAACCAACAAATCACTGAACCAACAAATCACTGAACTGCTAAATTATTAAAACAGAGTCACTGAACTGCTGAATCACTGAACCAACAAATCATTGAACCACCAAATCACTGAACCGCCGAATCACTAAACTGCTGAGTCATTGAACCGCCGAGTCACTGAACTGCTGAATCACTGTGAAAGCACAGTTCCATGTTTTAACCTTTTTATCCAGCAAAAAAACCCAGTTCATTTAAAATAACATTTTTAGAAGCATTACATGTTCATTTATCATTTTAATTAATATATATTATGTGTGTGTGTGTGTGTGTTTATTCCGAAACTGTGTTTAAGTTCATGTTTCCAGACCTGCTATTAATCTGGGACGGTTGGTTGGGGTTTGAATGACTGGGTTCTGATCTGCTGCTTCATCGTCTGGGTTTTTCACAGAGTTTAAACTGCTTTTAAAAGCTTTGGAGTGTAAAATCCTGAACGGAACTGCAGGTAAATGTCAGGATTCACATCACAGTTTTTCAGCATAAGCATAAGACTGCTGGTGTGTGAATCGTTTGTGTGATTGTAGATATTGTTGGTTGTTGTGTTGTGTGAGACAGTGAGATGTTCCGGAGACGCTGAGTCACAATGACACGGCATTTTAGCACCAAACCCTCATCCAGATGAGATCTGAACTCCAGCACAGGACACACACACACACACACACACACACACACACACACACACACACACACACACACACACTAATCTTCAGACAATCAACATGAAAATAAACCCCCAGAACACTTAAGAGCTTTAAATTTATTATTAATAAAATCCCTTGTTCTTGGAGAAGTGTGTGTGTGTGTGTATATATGTACTGTTCTCTGGACTTCATTATACCAGTGATTTGTGAAGGGTAAAGTTCAGAGTCAAGTTAATGATTAAAACTGAATGTGTGTGTTCGTGTAATTCAGATTGTGTAACCACGTGACCCCTTAAGAAATTTATTTATTTAAACTTAAATGTAATTCTTACATGTTAAATCCTTGGACTAAATTACATTAATTACAATTATTACAATATCAGTGATAAACTTCTTACACTCACACACTCTCTCTCTCTCTCACACACACTCACACACACACACACACACACAGTAAAAACGGCGACGTCACCTTCTTTCTTCTCTACTTGTGATAAATGAGACCGTGTACAGAACTATATTAAAGTTGTATTATTATTATTTTGACGAGTAAAATAACGAACTTTTTTTTAATAATAATAATAATAATACGTATATTGTGTTTTTAGTAAAACGCTTCGTTTCCGGTTTTCATCGACGAGTGCAAACCGTCATGTGAGTTATTTGTGATTGGCCAGTTTATTTGTCAGTTTAAGTCACTATTTGATTGGCTGGCCACAGCTGTTATCCCACCCACTTCAGCAGGAGTGAATAAATAGCGCGCGTAAGGGGTCTGTACTTCAGACTCGGGAGACGTTTCAGAGGTTCTTGCTTCAACAGTGTTTGAACGGAACTTCCGCCGCTTCCAATTAAACGCTTCAGTTTTCTGGCAATTAAATTTATATTTTTGTACGTTTTGATAAAAAAAAACAACCAAGGAGCTGAAATGGAAACTTCTCAGATCCGTCAGAATTTCCACCGCGACTGCGAAGCCGCCATTAATAAGATGATCAACATGGAGCTTTACGCCTCCTACACCTACACCTCCATGGTGAGGAGCTCCGGCTGCGACCCCGCGCTGGGACTCGAACCCAGCACATCAATGAGTCAGTATTTATTCTGTTCATATTCTGAGATTATTATTTTTCTCATTTCAGTCTTATTACTTTTCCCGTGATGACGTCGCGCTCGAGGGTTTCGCTCATTTCTTTAAGGAGAACAGTCACGAGGAGCGCGAGCACGCTGAGAAGTTCATGTCCTTCCAGAATAAAAGAGGAGGACGGATTTTCCTCCAGGACGTTAAGGTGAGCATTTCGCACCCACTTTATCGAACAAAAACATTCGTTTAGTGATGTTATCTGTACGTGACGTCACACTCCCACCCCTTTCTAGCTAGCAATGGTACGATCCGTTTCTATCCAGACGGAGAACACAAACATCACGTGGTTTCTGTCCGCTGCTGTCTGTATAACTGGGTCTCGCCTGTTTTTGCGCCATTTTTATGATGGCTTTAAATTGTTTTTGTTTCAGAAACCGGAGCGTGATGAGTGGGGCAGTGGGCTGGAGGCCATGCAGTGCGCTTTACAGCTGGAGAAGACGGTGAATCAGGCGCTGCTCGACCTGCACAAAATCGCATCAGAGAAAGGAGACGCTCATGTAAGTGACTGCAGTCACGTGTTAGTGCCCTCTAGTGGACATGTTGAATCGGTGCCACCAAAGATGATTTTATTATCACTGACTTTGCTCGTTCTGTCTTTTAGCTGTGTGACTTCCTGGAGTCTCATTACCTGAACGAGCAGGTGGAGGCCATGAAGAAACTGGGTGATTACATCACTAACCTCACCAAGATGGACGCCACCAACAACCGCATGGCCGAGTACCTGTTCGATAAACACACCCTGGGAGGAAAGAGTTAAACTCGCTCTGCTGCATTTCAGCGAAACAAGAAACCTGCAGATGGCGTTTGTGTAACCTCAGTTTTAATGCTGACTGATTCTGATTAATAAACATTGTGCTGCATCTTGTGTGTGTGTGGTTGAAGTGTTAGAAATAATTTAGGGGAATGTAGAATAATAACAACCTCAGACCAGTTTTAAAATGCTTCCAAACACTAAATCTTGACAATGTGGTGATAAAGTTCTGTACTGATTAAAGTATCAGGTGTGTCTCGGCTTTAACCCTTTCCTCAACAATAAAATCAGAGCTGGAAATCTAAACGGGACTTAAGCCTAAAATAATATCACTATCTGATGGTGAGCATCTGTAAATGCATTTCCCATTTAAACGTAAACCTTTAAATGGTTGGAGAACTTTACAGTTCAGCAAAAACCCAGTGTTTCCCTGGACAAAATGAAACCCATCTGTCCAGAACACCTTTGGGATAAACTGGAACCCTGACTGAACCCCAGACCTCCTCACCTCAACATTAGTGTCTGATCTCACTTATACTATTGGAACTGAATAAACACAAACCCACAGTCACATGACCTGATCTAGCAAAAAACCTGCACAGAAGAATGGAGCTGAGTATAGAAGAAAAAATGAGAGAAACATCTGGAATAGAATGTGAAACAGCTGGATGTGACGGGCAGGTGTTCCTACACCTCTGGCTGTATAGTGTAGATTACAGTCTTTAGTTAATACTCCAGTCACGACGTCTCCAGTTTTCCACCATCGCAATGTTCATTAGCTCATCCGATCCTACGATCATCTGTCATGTGACTCGTCCTTTATTACTGAGAGGAAACTGTCTGTGGTTCAGGGAAGAGTTCAATCCTAAAGTCGGTCAGTTACTCGTCTGTTCTTATATTAATGGGAGGTCCATTCCACTGTCCTAAAGAGAACTTTAATAACACACTGAAAACTGGGTTCATATGAAAGATCTACATTTTATCCTCTATATGTCCGAGGAGGTTTACAGACACGCCAGCACAAGGCTACACAATCACAATCACAGCTTTGTGCTGCCATCTGTTGGCGGGTCTGAGAAGTTTTGATACCCTCTACTACATGTGCACTTTTTTTGCAAAG
>VCAZ01000083.1:1921917-1926917 GCA_005784505.1 Bagarius yarrelli
AGAAACTGGGTGATTACATCACTAACCTCACCAAGATGGACGCCATCAACAACCGCATGGCCGAGTACCTGTTCGATAAACACACCCTGGGAGGAAAGAGTTAAAGCTGCGCGCGCACACACACACACGCCCCTACAGAAGTGTGTACTAGTGCAATTTAACAGTCTATAATGTCATCCTCATGTGGAAAATGAAACACTTCTCAATAAAGGAATGTTTTCAGATGGAAACCAGGTTCATATTTTATTCTTAATTCATTAAAAATAAATACTTTCTGTTTAAAATGAAGTTATTTTACAGTATTGTGTTTAAAGTTGAATTTTTACACTCTCTTTACTTACACCTGCACCAGTGATTAACATAAACACGCACACACACCCACACCGAGCAAAGCGCAGTTCCACTGAACGCCACTGGGGGCGCAGATTCCCGGAAGTGGAATTGAATACAGGACAGTTGAAGGCAAAAACAATTTTAAACACAAATTATTAATTTAATAAATCTGTCAGTATTTCCAGCATTTTAAACTCCTCTGCGTTTATAAAGAAATAAATCCTAACTATTTTTTAGTAATTTGATAATTAATCCCACTTTCTATTAATTTATTAAAGTGTTTCTGCAGTGAGTCATTAATTATTTTAATTATCTTTGATTTAAAGGAGCTGCGAGGACGGTGTCCCCCAGGCGAGGACGGTGTCCCCCAGGCGAGGACGGCTTCCCTCTTCAGTCTGGTTCCTCTTGAAGTTTCCTCCTGCTTCTTCTCAGGGAGGTTTTTCTTTACTACAGTCGCCTCCGGTTTGCTCATTAGAGACAAACTTACACTTTTCCTGTTACTGCAGTCTGTGTGAATCTGTTAAAAACACAACTAATCAAAATTAATTAAAGAAAAACACATACTGTACAGACCACAAACCATCAGGAATTAATTTTATGACCAGTTTATTATTATTAGTTTATTAACATTTACAGTGTGTCTGGCAGATGTTTTAATCCAGAGAGACTTACATTTATCTCTCTTATACAAACTGAGTGTTTGGGGGGTTTGGGGCCTTACTCAGGGGCCCAACAGTGGTAACTTGGTGATGCTAAGAATCAAACCCTGATCTTCGAATTAGCAGTCTAACACCTTAACCACCGAACTACCACTTTCCCCAGTAGTAGAAACACAGACATGATATTTTCTGCTATGTGCAGTATGAAGCTCACCAACCGTCAGTGACACACACACACACACACACACACCTCCCAACCTCTGTGAAGTGCCGAGTGAGAGAACGACACACTTTTCTTTCATCTCCGAGCAGGTCAGACGAATAAAACAGAGGAACAACCGATCCTTCAGAGAAAAAAGGCCTGAAAACCAGAAGAGGAACAAATCCAACAGGCAGCGCAATGAAACATCAAAATGTACAAATATTTTTTTATAATAAGTTTTTTTTTTGGGGGAAAAAAAACATGCAAACTTTAAGATTTCAACACTGAATCGATCTTTTGGTGTGTTAAACCTTTGGAAATCAGCGTGTTTCCATCCAGTGATTTGTGAACTACTGAATACTGACCGCACGATGGCAGCATTGTAACGCATCTAAAGTCTACTTTCCTTTCTCTACTTTATATATATATATAAATAAATATAATGCTAACAGCGGTAATAGAAGGTGTTTAATAACGTTACTGAAATTGGAGTAAAAACGTGTGTAAAGATTTTTAATGCTATATAACAGGAATAAAATACACAGGAATTTACTGATATCACATACCGAGAGGTTGTGTGTTTGTGCAGACTGAGTGGATGTGAAGGTTCCTCCTGAGTTTTGTTAATGAGGAACAGCGGCGTGATGTTTGTTCATCGCGTTTAGCCCTGAAACCAGAGGATTTCATACATTTGTAACATGTTGAAGTTTATATCATTAACAAACTGAAAGAAATTGTAAATTCACTGACTTTTACGTTGCAAAATCAGATTAAAATGACCACACGGAGGCGCTAGTGAGTCACTTCCGCTGTGGATTCAGGTAAGAAAATGGCCGTCATCTGGCCACGTGCAGCACAAAACCAAACTTAAACATGTTAGAATAATTAAAAAAACTGTTTTACCAAAAAAAAACAAAAACCCAAACCTGGAAAATATTTGACGGAATTTAATTAACGGCCTGTTTATTTTCTCAGATTCTTCAAATTAAACTGAGAAATTAATTAAAATCTGTAAATGTAATGAAACGTCTCAGTTTATATTTTTAGAGAAGTAAAATCTCGATTGTTTTCCTTCTTTTATTGTATTATTATTATTTATGATTGTATTATTATTAGTTGATCCATGTTCAGCTGTTAGACTTTAAATTCTGAAGAATGTTTTAGGTTTGTATGTTTTCCTCCAGCTGCACCGCTCCATTCAGTTTAACGCTCATTTCTCAGACTCATTCGGTGGTTTTATGGTGTTGATGATTTAGAAGTTTAAACAGATGAAGATGTTAGAATAATGAGAGGAAATAAAACTAAAGTTCAGGAGCTTCTTCTGATTTAAGACTGATTTTAATCCCATTCGATGCTGAAATGCTGTTTTTTATATGGCAGCTGTTTATTCTGTCTGTTTGTGTTCAGTGTTTTAAAAAATACATCATCATCATCATCATCATCATCATCATCGTTTAAGACCATCAACTATTTTTCTGTTTAGTTTCAGTTGAATGATTTTTCCTTCCGTTGTATAAAGTTTATAATTCTTTAGGTTGAAACAGCTGAAGTGTTTAACAGAAACGACTGGATCAAAATCACAACACAAAGATAAATAAATACACACATCTGTAATCGGCTTCTAAGTTCTTTAGTTCCTGAATTTCTGTCTGAGATTTTTATCTGTGATCAAGCGGATAATTCTGAGCTGTGTGTGTTTACGTCTTTACCGGATTTCATTGCAGGATGCTGATTGGTCAGCTAGCAGTTTATCATTACCGTTACCGTTTCCCCGACCAGCACAATCCTAACTCGGACACGCAGTCAAAACCAGGAAGAACTTAAATCAGTTTATCTGGGATATTTTAGTAACTTTTTCTCTAATTATTATTACTAATTTCAATTTACGAGATTTATGTTAACTTTTGCAATTAAAAACCACATATTAAATAAACAAATAATCCGAATAAATATTCCAAATCCCCAACATGCAAACGCGTCCGGATGTAAGAGAACTGATCGGAACTTTCTTTCTGTTCAGTGGTTTTGAATCAGATGATCAGCTGATCAGTGATTGGATGAATCACAGACTGTAGCATGAGTGAAACGCTGCTCAGGTTCATAGTTTCTGTCTGTGGTGTTCGGCTGAACGGCTGAACGGCTGAACTGGCGGATGATGGAATCAGAAGTTCTAATTCCGGTCCATGTCACTGTCTCGCCTCCTGATGCATAAAGCAGCGTTTCGTTTCCAGCAGCAGAAAAGTGTTTTAGTGAAGTGAAAGAAAAGTTACTGAAACTAGAATAATGACTAAATTAGTGATTGTGTGTGTGATTGTGTGTGTGTGTGTGTGTGTTTTTTTTTCCTGCTAAGTTGCATTTATTTGATTAAAAAGCAGATATTAGAAGCAGATTTATAATGTAAATGATTGTAACACCTTTCTGTCCTACGACTGAAGGAAAAACAGACACAGAGCCAAAGATCAAACTACCAACATCCAGCGGGAAATAAAACTACAATCAGAATCATCCGAATAATCGTTACCTTTTGTTAACAGTTAAAATCTGTCTCAAACCTCCTGAAGGATTTTCTCGGTTGCCAATTTGCAGGAACCTCCAGGAGCTGACGGTTTTGTTGCAAAAACATGCTTTTATACACATTAATGCAGGGGCCGCTTCAAGACTTTAGGGGCCCCTCGGTGCCAATATGACTAATTATTGTGAATCTGTATAAATCAAACACACACACACACACACACTATTTGTTTTATTTATTGTAGCTGTTGTGATGTTTATTTATTTGTTCTGTTGGTTAAAAATCTTTTCACATCATTAAATTAATTCATTTAATTGTATTTATTTATTTTTTCTGTAGGGGACATAGGACCAAAAAAAACTTTGTCCATTCCATTCATGTGTTCAGAGGGCGTGGCTTCAGACCCCGAGGGTGGGTGGGACATTTTTCAAAATGTCTCACTGCAGCTTTAACACTCAGTCTTTTGGGACAAACAGGCAGACATACAGACACATTTATTGAAAATAGCTGAATAAAGCAGCAGTGAAGCAGACAGTGAATCAGTAATCAGTGAATCAGTGAATAAATCGGTGAATCAGTAAATCGGTGGTAGTGAATCAGTGGTAAATCAAATCAGTAAATCGGTGATCTGTCGGTGAATCAATGTGAATCAGTCAGTGAAACGGTGAATCATCAGTGAATCAGTAGTAAATCGTGTGAATCAGTGAAATCAGTGTTTGGTAAATCGGTAAATGTGGGTGTGAATCAGTAAATCGGTGAATCAGTGGAATCAGGTGAACATCACAGTGAATCGGTAAATCAGTGAATCGGTAAATCAGTAATCAGTGAATCAGTAAAATCAGTGAATCGGTAAATCAGTGAATCAGTGAATCAGTAAATCAGTGAATCAGTAAATCGATGAATCAGTAAATCAGTAAATCGGTGAAATCAGTAAATTAGTGAATCGGTGAATCGTGAAATCAGTAAATCAGTGAATTAGTGGTGAATCAGTAAATCGGTGAATCGAATCAGTAAATCAGTAAATCGGTGAATCAGTAATCGTGAATCGGTGAATCAGTAAATCGGTGAATCAGTAAATCGGATGAATCAGTAAATTGAATCGGTGAAATCAGTAAATCAGTGAAATCGTGTAAATGTAATCAGTTCAGAAATCAGTAAATCGGTGAATCAGTAAATCGGTTGAATCAGTGAATCAGTGAATCAGTCGTGAATCAGAAATCAGTGGAATCGAATCAGTAAATCAGTGAATCAGTGAATAGTAATCGTGTAAATCGGTGATCAGTAATCGTGTAAA
>VCAZ01000083.1:1931917-1951917 GCA_005784505.1 Bagarius yarrelli
TCTGATTCATATACCAAATATGATTCTCTTACAATCTGATTCATCTACAATCTGATTCATCACATCAGTCTCTGACATCTACATCTACATTGGTCTTTACCGGTTCATCTACAATCTGTTCATCTACGGTCTGACACCATGATTACGTTCTCTCAGTCTGATTCATCTACAATCTGATTAATCTCCGTTGAATTCCATTTATAAGTCGACTCATTACGGTCTGATCATCTACAAATCTGATTCATCTGATTCATCTACAATCTTATTCCAAGCTGATCATCTACATGATCATTACAGTTGACTCATCTACGGTCTGATCATCTACGATCTGACGGTCTGATCATACAATCTGATTCATCTACGGTCTCTACTCTGATCTGAACAATCTGATTCAATCTACGGTCTGACTCATCTACGGCTGATTCATCTACCAATCTGATTATTATCGGTCTTCTGACTCACTACGGTCTGATTCTATAAAATCTGAATTCATCTAAGGTCTGATGCATCTACGGTCTGACTCATACGGTTCTGATTCATCTACAATTTATCATCTACGGTCTGATCATCTACAATCTGATAACATTACATCGGACTCATACTAAGGTCTGATTCATCTACAATCTGATTCATCTACCAATTGATTCATCTACAATCTGTCATCTACGGTCTTCTGATTCATTCTACGGTGGACTCATCTCGGTCTATTCATCTACAATCTGATCATCTACGGTTGAATCATCTACATATTCATTCATCTACAATCTGATTAATCTACCAATCTGATTCATCTCGGTCTGGACTCAATCTACGGGTCTGATTCATATCTTACAATCTGATCATCTACGGTCTGACTATCTACGGTATGACGTCATTGACGGTCATCATTCGGTCTGACTCATCTACGGTTGACTCATCTACGGTTGATTCATCTACAATCTGATCATCTCATCTCATCTCTTACAATCGATTCATCTACAATCTGATTCATCTATATCAACTGATTCATAACGGTTGATTATTACCAATCTGATCTCATCTACGGTCTGATCATCTACGGTTTCATCTGGATTCATCTACAATCTGATTCATCTACAATCTGATCATCTACGTCTGACTCATCTACGGTCTGATTCATCTACAATCTGATTCATCTACAAATCTGATCATCTACGGTCTGATTCATTCTATATTCATCGGTTCATCTGACTCATCTACTCATCTACAATCTGACTCATCTACGATCATCTCGGTCTGACATTCATCTACAATCTGATTCACTACAGTCTGATTCATTCTACATATTCATCTGATTCATCTACAATCTGATCATCATCACAATCTATAATCTACAGGGGGATTCCATCTACAATCTGATTCATCTACAATCTGAGTCATCAACTCTTCTACAGTCTGACTCATCTACGGTCTGACTCATCTACAATCGGATTCATCTACAATCGATGTGATTCTCATTCATACAGTCTGATTCATCTACAATCTGATTCAATCTATCATCTGATTCATCTACAGTCTGACTCATCTACAATCTGATTCATCTACATCTGATTCATCTACGGTCTGACTCATCTACGGTCTGATTCATCTACAATCTGATTCATCTACAGTCTGACTTCATCTACGGTCTGATTCCATCTGATTCAATCTGATTCATCTACATCTATCTACAATCTGATTCATCTCAATCTGATTCATCTACAATCTGATCATATCTACAGTCTGACTCATCTATCACGATTCAATCTACAGTCTGATTCATCTACAATCTGATTCATCTACAATCATTCCTACAATCTGATTCTACTCATCTATACAATCTGATCATCGTCTGATTCACGGTCTACAATCTGATTCATCTACGGTCTGGTCTGACTCATCTACGTCTGATCATCTACAATCTGATTCATTGATTCACTACAGTCTGGACTCATCTACGGTCTGATTCATCTATTCAATCTGATTCATCTACATCTACGGTCTGACTCATCTACGGTCTGATTCATCTACGGTCTGACTCATCTACGATCTGATTATCTACGGTCTGACTCATCTACGGTCTGATTCATCTACGGTCTGACTCATCTACGGTCTGATTCATCTACAATCTATTCGGTCTATCAGACTTCATCTACGGTCTGATTATCTACGGTTGATCTACGGTCTGATTCATCTGATTCATTACTAATCTGATCTCATCTGACAATTGATCATCTACGGTCTGACTCATCTACGGTCTGATTCATCTACGGTCTGATTCATCTACGGTCTGATTCATCTACGGTCTGACTCATCTACGGTCTGATTCATCTACGGTCTGAACTCTGGCTGATTCATCTACAATCTGATCATCTACGGTCTCATCTCATCTACAATCTGGTTCTGATCATCTACAATCTGATTCAATCTACGGTCTGATTCTTCATCTACAAATCTGGTTCTGATCATCTACGGTCTATTCATTACGGTCTGTAATCTGACTCATCTACGGTCTGACTCATCTACGGTCTGACTCATCTACGATCTGACTCATCTACGGTCTGATTCATCTACGGTCTGACTCATCTACGGTCTGACTCATCTACGGTCTGACTCATCTACGGTCTGATTCCTTTTACGCTCTGATTCTTTTAAAGTGTGTTTTTATGCGCGATATGTGAATCGGCTCTATAGCTGCATATGGATCCCAGCCTGGAGGCGTCTGACTCGGGCGGAATGAAGTGGTGGGCTGTGGTTACTGGACTCTCGTGGTTTTTTTTAAAATTCTTTAATCAAACGAACAGATTGAACAGCAGCTGAAACTAATAAAGACTGATGAGGAAGTGAACACATTTATTTACAACCACCTGAAAATCCCCTCACCTGGAGCAGGAACAGATTTCACTCCGAAATGAAGTCCAGACCAATAAACTGCGTGTGGGTAGAAAAATATTTGTCCCCTTTAAGAGTTTAGGTTGAATAGTTGATCAGCGGATTGGCGGCTCTTTAGCTTGTGATTTAATTCTGAGTGAAAGTAGAGCAGACTCGGTGCGATGGAGCGCTCAATAGCAGCAGCACTTGCCAATTTATTTGTCTCCCTCACATCAATCACCGTCTCCTCCTAATGACTTATTCATTAAGAGCCTCCAAACACACATCCTGATGAGAGGCGGCGGCTTTCAGGGACGCGAACACACAACTCTGTACTCAGCAATCTGTAGAAATACATTCACTATTAATCAGTTTCTCCTGAGCTGAAACCCATCCCAGACAGTGTGTGTGTGTGTGTGTGTGTAACACAGTGTCCCTCCCTGTTTGGTGTATCATTCATTTGTGTGTGTGTGTGTGTGTGTGTGGTTTAGGTCCTTGTAAACACTGATAAATGGAAAGATGAACAGAAAATCTTAGAGTTCACCTGGAAAATTAATCAGTCGTTTATCACTGAAAAGTCTCACCGACGCAGTCAAACTAAACGTTTATTAACTTCTTTTCGATAAAAATGTATAAATATATTAAAAGTTTCTCATCGAAATTTAAAACTGAAAGAAAAGTTTATGAAATCGTAAATTCTGGGTGAAACTCGCTGTTTAAGCCATAAAGCAAAAAAATCTGCGAAGGATCAACAGCGCCATCTGCTGGATTGGAGAATACCGATGTTCACTCTCGCGCAAGGAGCGGTGATGTAACACACAACATCATGACATCATCAAAAAAAAAACAATGACTGTTACATTCACAAACAGGAAGTGCTGCTTCCAATCACCACATCACGCTGGTGTGTGTCTAACACATCACGCTGGTGTGTGTCTAACACATCACGCTCGCTAACTCGCTACAACCTTCCGAAAAAAGAACGAAACTCAATCATTTCTCATTGAATGTTGCGAGACTCTAGCAGGAAGTGACGGACGTTAATTTATCTTCATTAGTCGCTCGAGCTGCTGGCTGGGATTCTGATGTTCTTCAGTATGTAGATTTCACAGATGATTCTTTCAGAAGAACTGATCAGTGTTAAAGAGGAACAGTTTAAAAACGTACATCTGATTAACCATAAGAAACTAAACGTGACCCATAAAAACGAGGAAATTTATCCTGTTTATATGCAAAACTGTTGAGTAAATCGTTATTTAGGGGCCCCTCGGTGCCGCCGGTGTGACTAATGATGGTCGACCCACAATTATTCACACACTATAAATCCAACATCTATTATTAATTTTGTTTTATCTGTGTTACTTATATCAATGTTTGTACGCTTCTGTGCATCCTGTTAATATAATCTCCTCCTCCTCTTCCTCCTTCTCTTCTTCCTCATCCTCTTCCTTCTCCTCTTGCTTCTCTTCCCTTCTCCTCTCTTCCTCTCCTTTCTTCTCTTCCTCCTCTTCTTCCTCATTTTTCCCTCTTCCTCCTCCTCTAAAAATTTGAGTGGAAACTAGGGTTAGTAATGATTTCTGTCATCATAAAAAAACGATTTTAAATGAGATAATCTGATAAATTAATAAATGTAAATGGGTAATAAATAAAAAAAAACTCCAAGCAGAAGTGGATCTAAGAATTTTTATTTCTTAAGACATTTTTCAGTCTGTGAACGTCCAGACCTCCGTTAGAATAATAGATATTATATTAACAGAGTTTTGTTGTTTTTGTTGTGACGACTATTGAGAACAATTATCCAAAACTCTTTTCAAGAATCTCTTCTTTGTTGAAATTCTGCAGGGTTCGTTGTGTGTGATGGAGGTTGATGAGTGGATGGATGGATGGATGGATGGATGGATGGATGGAGATGGATGGGTTTCTTATCACTGTGGTTTTCATGCTGCACAAATATCTTAGGTAATATTCAGTTCCTGCTGTATTTATATTGTATGTTTGCTCAGCAACACACACACACACACACACAGCATCACTTTACTATAGAAAGAATCGCTGGCAACTCGATGTGATCTGCAAACTACATTTCACAACCAAATGCCCGACAGAAGTGATGAGAAAATCAGGGAAAGTCAAGCGTGAGATCAGAGTTCACACACTCGACTGGACATATTATTAAAATGCCAGAACACAAATAGTTCATCATACAAACGGTCTGTGTGCTGAACTGCAGCAAAAGGCCAAGAAAGACAAAGAAGATGATTGAGGAGGAAACGGTGGTGGAGATGTGGAGAGCACAGACTGTTCTTATGTAACGAATAAATCATTTCACAATGAGCTGTTTCTGATGCAGCTGGTCAAACCAATGTTTCTGCTTAGTTACTGTTTGATTTAATCCTCTATAACTCCTCCATAACTTCTCTTTATCTCCTCTATAGCTCCCTTATAACTTTTCTATATCTTCTCTATAACACCTCCATAACTATCCTTTTTCTTCTCTGTAACTCCTTTATAACTCTATAACTCATTTATTACTTCTCTGTCTCCTCTATAAATTCTTTATAACCCCTTTATAACTTTTCTTTTATATAGATTTATATCTTCATAACTTACCTATAACTTCTCTATAACTCATTTATAACACCGCTATAACTTCTTTATAACTCCTTTATAACTCCCCTCTAGATCTTGTCTATAACCCTAACCCTTTATAACTCATTTATAACTTCTCTATATCCTCTCTAAAGGATGTTTATTATAAAATGTGATTGCATCATCAGTGCAGCGCCGCCGCCGCTACTTTAATGATCTTACTTTAATTACACAAACACCAATGCTGTTAATTTCAGCTGCGCTCAGGTGATGACGTCATCAGGTCACGTATCTGTGTGTTAGTGTGAACCGTAACCTGCTGGTGACTATAATGTGTTATAACACAGTTATAACGCAGATACATTTATTCTATCGCTTCTTTTATCTTTTTATGTATTATTATAATATTATAATCTGAAACACGTCACTAAATGGTTACTAATTTAACATTTAGACATTTAAAGTAACTGATGTGAGTGTGTGTGTGTGTGTGTGCGCGTGTGTGAAAGACAGAGGGAGAAAGAGAGAGAGAGAGGCGGGACACGCGCATGCACCGTGGCTCTTGACTATACGCTCGCGCACACCGTAGAGGCTCACAGACAGACAGCGCGAGCTCTTACTACGACCTGACCGACTGCGCTCACTGTTTCTGTCTGTCTGTCTCTCACACGCGCGCTTTCATTTTTACGTTAAAGTGCGTCTATAAAAAACAAAACGGACGTAAGGTCATCATCTTCATCATCATCCTCTTCATCGTCTTTATCTCAGTGGAGGTAAAATCCGCAGCTCGCCTGAAGAGGACCGCGCGCGATGTGTCGGTGAGGGCGGTAAGAGTCTGTTTCTCACCCCGCGCGCTCCACGATCCGGTCTGGGACTTTCTTTTGTTAACACAAACACACACGCGAGCCAGTCTGAGGAGCGGAGTGTGTGTGTGTGTGTCCGCAGAGAACCACAGTAAGTTTAAAAGATTTTCTGTTTTTAGAGCTGCGCCCTGCGTGCGCTCATCGCGTGCGAGTGTGTGTGTGTGTGTGTGTGAGTGTGTGTGTAAGAGCAAGATGAGCGTCACAGTACACTTCACACCGGTCACTGCATCATCTGGAACACGAGATTCAACTTTACTGTGTTTCATCTGCAGTTTATGAAGCTTTGATTCTCACAGCACACTAAACTCATATGGGTGGAGGTGAATGAGCCACAACTTTACCATCATGGTGATGATGATGATGATAATGATGATGATGATGGTGGTGGTGATATTAATGATGTTCGTGATGATGGTGATGGTGATAATTATTGTGATGATGATGATGGTTGGATGAATGATGATGATGGTGATAATGATGATGATGATGGTGGTGGTGATATTAATGATGTTCGTGATGATGGTGATGGTGATGATGTGGAGATTATGATGATGATGGTGATGATGATGATGGGTATGATGATGATGGTGATGATGATGATTGTGATGATGATGATCGTGGTGATGATGATAATGGTGATGGTGATGATGTGGAGATTATGGTGATGATAATAATGGTGATAATGATGACAATTAGAGTTCATGAAATCACATGCTTTTTAAAATTTAGAGATACCTGTTTATTTTCACCGATCGCCCCCATTGACCAGCCACCACTGATGATGTTAATGATGATGATGATGTTGATAGTGATGATGATTATGATGATGATGATGATGATGGGGATTTAGTAGCACACTGGTTAAGGTGTTGGAATGTTACCTGGAAGATCAGGGTTCGATTCCCAGCACCACCAAGTTAGCACTGTTGGGCCCCTGAGTGAGGCCCCAAAACCCCCGATTGCTCAGTTGTAGGAGATAAAGGAGATAAATGTAAGATGATACTGATCTCTGATGTTAAAGTTATAATAATGTTTGTTGTAATGATGTGATTTTTATTTTGTGTTAAATTTGTTTGTCTTTTGTGGTAAAACATTTTTGTTGGTTGTTTTTATAATAATTCTAAAAACTGGATCCGGTTTGAAGCCGATGTGATTGATGTGAGACTCAGTGATTGACCTCTGTGGTGTTTCAGGGTGATGATGTAATAATCAGTGTTCAGTTCAGATACAGGAGATGTGATTTTGCCCAGCAGCTGTGTGTGTGTGTGTGTGTGTGTGTGTTTCTGTACATTAATCACATGACTGGTTGCTATGCAACACTGATTCCCTGGAGCTCATCATGGAGTGTCATCCTCTGATGTCATCACCTCATTGGTGTTTGTTTATTTAGGAATCCGTCACTACTTGTTGCAGACTGATGATGAGGGAGGATCTTCATCAGAGTGGATTTATTGATCTCGTGAGGATCGTCAGTGATTAATGATGCTGTGAAATGTCTGAAGTTCGTGTTGATGAGTTTAAAGTGCTCTACTTCTCGCAGGACAGGAAGTTCATCAGTTTTTCTATTGATCAGACAGTTAAAGTGAAAGAGAAGCACTTTCTCCACTCACAGCTCTTTAAATATGCAGCAGCTCTTATCTTTATTCCCGCTGATAAATTTACAACAATCAAACTGCTTTTCACAGCTAAAGCTTCAACTCCATTTTCAAAACGTGTCTCATTCGTCAGCAGAAATCCAAAAACCCCCAACACATCCAGTCGTGTTTACTGCTTCTGCCGCCTGATAGTTCTCAGTTAAAAGTTGCTTAGAGTCAAACGTCAGTATCAGCTGAATTCAGTGGCGGGAGGTGCATTTGGTAGCTGGGTCTTTAGTGTGGATTTACCCCGACTGATACCCCTCTTAATACCCCCACTTTCTATAATTGGGAGTTAATAGATTCTGAAGGCAGATTAGATTAACTGACTGATGAAGACGAGGTTAATGCAAGTGTTAATAATTGCAAACTTTAATGAACCGTATGAACAAAACGACTCACCAAACTCATAATCCATAAAGAGGCGCGACTCGAATAAAGAACAAACAGAATCTTACAAATTGTCTAGAAAAAAATCTTAAGTGCATTTTCCTCTTTTACTGTTTATTTTAAACAGTTCATTGAAATGTGTGGAAAAAAAAGCATGTGAGAAAAATCACACAGAAATAATCTGTGATGCAGCGCCATTAACATCACCAGAGGAATCCATATTGCGTATCGAGTGTATTATGAAGCAGATCATCCAAAACCACGGCAGAATCATAAACTGTGACCGGCCAATAAATCTGGAAACAAAGAGCACGAAACCTAAAGACAGTCGAAAAACAGCGTCAGTCCGTAACGACGGCAATCAAACATCAGATATGAAGCTAAGTCTGGCAGAAGGGCTGGAAAAACCTCCTGATAAGACGCTGGATTAGTTAGCTTATAAAGCTAATTCTCAGAAGAGGGGGTTGAGACTGGTGTAGAAGTGTGTGCTCAGAACTCAAGAGGGCGCTTTCTTCTGCGGTCAGAGGATGGCAGTTCTAACATTTACCCCCCATGAGTGCTGTTGGGTGTTAATTTCCTGGGCCTTCCTGGAGATCTGGGTGTCGGGCGTATACAGTTACTGAAACCTTTGGATCAGGTCAGGATCCAGGATGTCACCCGATTTCTCCCACAACCTTTCTTCCATCCCATAATGCTCCCAGTTTATCGGGTACTCTAGCTGGACTCTTCTCCTAGAATGCAGAATTTCTCTGAGTGTGTAGGCGGGGCCTTGGTGGTCTTGATGCTCCTCCCGGCTTCCAGTTCCAGATGATAAGTAACAGCGTTTGATACAGAAATTTCCTACTGAGCAGGTGTAACTCGAGGTCCCTGGTCAATAACCACACCTTTTGACCTGGCTGGTAATCTGGGTGGGGCGACCGAGGAGTGATGGTGGTGGGATCTCAGAATCAGAAGACCTGCAGGAGCACAACTGATAATGAAGGAGGTCCCTGTGTGAGAGATGTGAGGGAGAACCTGAAGCCGAAAGTGTGTGTGACGTCTGGCAGGTTTTTCAATCTTTATATCAGGAAGGTGTTTGGAGGGTCATTAGGAGATACTGATGGAGGAGATGGAGGTTAAGCTTGTGAGGAGTTTTCAGCTTTTCTCGTTTGTTTTATTTCGTTTCTTCTTCAGTTTATCTGTTTATTCTTTTTTTAATTAGGAAAAGCAAATGCATGAAGAAAGAATGAAAGTTGTGTTTAGGTAAAAGCACTGAGGAGCACAGGGATGGAGGAGTGTGTGTCTCTCCTCAGCTCTAAACTCTGTGATGCAGATTGTGGGTAAATATCCGCTGGCTGCTGTTTCACTCCATGCCTGCAAGATACCCTCAAAAAAACATCAAAAATTCATTGGATCGCAGATTGAATTTTTTCCTCTCTAACAGAGAGACAGAAACGACTGCAAGGTAAAAACCTGAAGTTAAATTAAATGTGATGATGTTCTTCATTGTTCTGCCTTTCAGCAGGTTTTCTGTTTTATGCCCATTATCAGTTTGATATCTTCATAATCTCTTCAATAATTATT
This sequence comes from Bagarius yarrelli, assembly GCA_005784505.1. NCBI lineage: Eukaryota > Metazoa > Chordata > Actinopteri > Siluriformes > Sisoridae > Bagarius > Bagarius yarrelli. Next base: position 1,941,825 of record VCAZ01000083.1, read on the forward strand.
AATAAATCTGCTTAATAAACATGCCTAAAACCCACCCACTTTAGAAGAAAGTCATTTGAGTGACAGGGCTGTCGACTAATCACAGACGCTCTCAGCTGCAAAAGCTGGTAATTAATGTGGAGTTTAACTCAATAAACAAGATATGGACATAAAAATGTCAGTGGACACCTGAGGAGACGCTGCTGTGGGACGCGATGTAAATCACAGCCCCTGAACTTTAATCTGCTTATCAAACTCATGAATATCAAATGAATCCATAACCTGCTGTAAAGAGTGTGAGGACAGAAACACAGCCACCAATTACAACCTCCATTACACTGTATACCCTACGGACAGAGGGACACTCACTCCTCTTCACCCTCCTCCTCTTCATCCTCCTCCTCATCTGCACTCACACTCCTCTTCACCCTCCTCCTCCTCATCCTCCTCCTCATCTGCACTCACACTCCTCTTCACCCTCCTCCTCTTCATCCTCCTCCTCATCTGCACTCACACTCCTCTTCACCCTCCTCTGTCTCTTCATCGCATCCTCCTCATCTTTCATCATCCATCCTCATCTGCACTCCCCTCACTCCCCTCTCATCCTCCTCATCTGCACTCACACTCCTCTTCATCCTCCTCATCTGCACTCACACTCCTCTTCACCCTCCTCCTCTTCATCCTCCTCCTCATCTGCACTCACACTCCTCTTCATCCTCCTCTCTCATTACTCACGCACGCACCACTCTCCTCATCATCCCTCATCTGCAATACATCCTCCATTATTCTCCTCATCTGCACTCACACTCCTCTTCATCCTCCTCCTCTTTATCCTCCTCCTCATCTGCACTCACACTCCTCTTCATCATCCTCCTCATCACCACCATCGTCACCATCACCATCATCATAAGCACCCTCAGTATTATTCCACCGTCATCCTCATCATCATTATCACCACCATCATCATTATTTTCAGCACCATCATCATCATCACCATCAGCACCACCATCATCATCATCATCACCATGAAGGCCAATGTTTTTGCTATGTATTTGTTACAGTCTTTATTTCAGGACTGTTAATATTGATCTATATTTTAATGAGGGTTTGATTTGAGGTGCTGAGGGACAGAGGGACAGAGAGACAGAGGGACAGAGGGACAGAGAGACAGAGGGACAGAGGGACAGAGTGATGATGTTCTAGATGAAACTCCGTGTTTGTGTTTGTGAGCTGAATGTCAGTAAATTTAACAGCCGATAAACAATAAATAATGTAGAAGTTAAAGTCAGTTTTTTTAGTGAAAGCAGTGAGTCAGACGTCCGCTGAGGCCAGTTTACAGCGACAGAGTGAGCTGTTATTACTCAACAGCGTTTCTGTGAATGCTGAAGCCACAGGAACCCCACCGGAGCGAAGCGCTGATCATCGGCTTCCAGGAGAATTCACAGCCACCTCATCGGTCCTGACAGCAGTAACCATAGCAACCTGTTTACTGAGACCTGAGCCGGAATTTGGGCGCATTAATCCTGTGACCTGGAAAAAACCCAACATTCATATATAAAATTACCTGTGTGTGTGTGTGTGTGTGTGTGTGTGTGTGTGTGCAGCGGGTGTGGTAGAGGTTGTTTATTTTGACACTGATGCATAAATGTTCCACTTATTGTGTGTATCAGACTGTGTGTGGGGTGAGTAGATAAAATTTTGGGTGAGTGATTTAGGGTGAGTGGGGTGATTTGAGGGTAGTTGTGTGATTTGGGGTAAGTTGTATGATATGGGGTAAGTTGAGTGATATGGGTGTATTTGAGTGATTTTTGCTGAGTTGAGTGATTTGGGGTGAGTGGGGTGATTTGGGGTAAGATGAGTGATTGATGAGAGACGCCATTAACCTTAACGGGTTAGTTATATACATTAGTAATGAACTAGGGTTAGTTAGTGGGTTCTGTGTTAGTAATGAACTAGGGTTAGTTAGTGGGTTCTGTGTTAGTAATGAACTAAGGTTAGTTAGTGGGTTCTGTGTTAGTAATGAACTAGGGTTAGTTAGTGGGTTCTGTGTTAGTAATGAACTAAGGTTAGTTAGTGGGTTCTGTGTTAGTAATGAACTAGGGTAGTTAGTGGGTTATGTGTTAGTAATGAACTAGGGTTAGTTAGTGGTTAGTATGTGTTAGTAATGAACTAGGGTTAGTTAGTGGGTTCTGTGTTAGTAATGAACTAGGGTTAGTAGGGGGGTATTTTTTTTGGGTTCTGTGTTAGTGATGAACTAGGAATTAGTTAGTGGGTTCTGTGTTAGTAATGAACTAGGGTTAGTAGTGGGTTCTGCGTTAGTAATGAACTAAGGTTAGTTAGTGGGTTATGTGTTAGTGATGAAACTAGGATTAGTTAGGTTGGTTCTGGTTAGTAATAAACTAGGGTTAGTTAGTGGTTCTGTTGTTAGTAATTGAACTAAGGTTAGTTAGTGGGTTCTGTGTTAGTAATGAACTAAGGTTAGTTAGTGGGTTCTGTGTTAGTAATGAACTAAGGTTAGTTAGTGGGTTCTGTGTTAGTAATGAACTAGGGTTAGTTAGTGGGTTCTGCGTTAGTAATGAACTAAGGTAGTTAGTGGGTTATGTGTTAGTGATGAACTAGGATTAGTTAGTTGGTTCTGGGTTAGTAATAAACTAGGGTTAGTTAGTGGGTTCTGTGTTAGTAATGAACTAAGGTTAGTTAGTGGGTTCTGTGTTAGTAATGAACTAGGGTTAGTTAGTGGGTTCTGTGTTAGTAATGAACTAGGGTTAGTTAGTGGGTTCTGCGTTAGTAATGAACTAAGGTTAGTTAGTGGGTTCTGCGTTAGTAATGAACTAGGGTTAGTTAGTGGGTTATGTGTTAGTGATGAACTAGGATTAGTTAGTTGGTTCTGGGTTAGTAATAAACTAGGGTTAGTTAGTGGGTTCTGTGTTAGTAATGAAACTAAGGTTAGTAGTGGGGTTCTTGTGTTAGTAATGAAACTAGGGTTAGTTAGTGGGTTTGTGTTAGTAATGAACTAGTTAGTGTGGGTTTTGTGTTAGTAATGAACTAGGGTTTTAGTTAATGGGTTTTGTGTTAGTAATGAACTAGGGTTAGTTAATGGGTTCTGTGTTAGTAATGAACTAGGGTTAGTTAATGGGTTCTGTGTTAGTAATGAACTAGGGTTAGTTAATGGGTTATGTGTTAGTAATGAACTAGGGTTGGTTAGTTAGTTAGTGGGTTCTGTGTTAGTAATGAACTAGGGTTAGTTAGTGGGTTCTGGGTTAGTAATAAACTGGGGTTAGTTAGTGGGTTCTGTGTTCCGGAACAAGTTAAAGCGTTCTCAGTGCAGAAAGGAGTGTGTATGAGATTAATAAAGTAAGAAAACGCACATTTCAATGAGTTGTTATTTTATTAAGAATGAATCGGTTTATCAGACATTTGATTTTTACAAACACACAAAAACATCAGCAGGAAAAAACACGACATTCCGGACATTCCGGATTTCAGCTCAAACGAGCTACTGGAGTTTTTCTGTTTTTGTCTGAAGGTGTTTTTATTTCTAGCTTCTCACTGAAGCACACTGATGGAATTAAGTTTCACGTTCTCCGCATCTTTAAAGAGGAAAAACTCAGCAGCGTTTTTATATTAATAACACACTGATTAATCAGAATAATTAAAGATCTGAGATCTCCTGCTGACTCCATCAGTGAGAGCAGATGGAGACACTTTTCCTCCTGCAGTATGAAACACTGAAATAAAGAGCAACACCAGAACACAGAGTCAAACCCGCATCCCAGAAACAGCAAGACAGCGTCAGGACGTCAGCGTTCATTTCCTTTAACATGAAATCAAATTAAATGATTTATATAAAACATCATTAATCATAAATATGCAAAAAAAAAATTTATGTTCATTGAAAAGACAAATAAACGAATAATTTATGTTTTCTTTTATTAAAAACATAAATTATTAGTAGAATTGTGTAAACTTTGTTTTAGTTTCTTCTTCTCCTTTTGGCTGTTTCCTTTTAGGGGTCTCCACAGCGAATCATCTGTCTCCACCTCCAACCATACATCCTCTTCACTCACACACACTAACTTCATGTCCCTAATTATCACATCCCTAACCCTCCTCTCTGCTCTTCCTCTTTACCTTCTGCCTGGTAGCTTCATTTCTAACATCCTCCTACCGATATATATTCACTGTCCCTCCTCTGGACATGTCCAAACCACCTTAATCTGTGCTTTCCTGACTTTCTCCCCAAAACATCTAACATGAGCCGTCCTCCTGATGGACTCGTTCCTAATCCTGTCCAACCTGTTTGTTGTGGATTTATAAGGATCTGTAACTCTAAACACGCGGTACGCAGTCACAGCAGAACTGATGGAGTTTTATTTGTTTTGATCAGCAATCAGATTATTTGTGGATGTAAGAGGTGGAAGCGGTGCGTCTGCTTTAATCTGCAGCGTCTCGACTCTTTCTGTAATAAACCACTTGTCTGTGCTGCATGAACACTCGGGAAATAAAAACCAAGTGCTATTAATCACCCAGAAAAACCTGACACCGTTTCTGACACAGCTTCAGACTCTTAATTTAGCGAGAGAGTTTACACACAGCTACTTCCTGTTTACAGCCTTCTGATGCAGACGCTGACATTCTCGTCCAGTTTTTCATTAGTTTAATATAAATTTCTGATAAAGTGATAGAATTAAAAATTTCTTTCACTTTGTTAAATTAAAAATATGACAACTTCATTTTAATTAGCACAGAAATATGAGCTGAACTGGGAGCTCAGAGAAGCCAACAAATAATAATCATTAAATAATATAAATAATTCATGCATTACCTGAGAATAATCTCCATAAATAATCGGAATAAACTTGTGACCTGAAAAAAACTCAACATTCATATATAAATTTACCTGTGTGTGTGTGTGTGTGTGTGTGTGTGCAGGGGGTGTGGTAGAGGTTGTTTATTTTGACTCAGATGCATAAATGTTCCACTTATAGGTGTGTATCAGACTGTGTGGGGGAGGGTAGATAAAATTTCTAAATAAATAATCTTTATAAATAATCTGCAGTAATAATAATGAGATATTTTTGTTTTGTTTTGTTGTGTATCTTTAAGGTGATCTTTGCGTTTCTTAAAGCAGAAATGTGAGTCGATTCTCGAGAATCATCTTCACCTGAGCTCTTCGTCAGTGTGATAACGAAATATAATTCTCATCATTATCAACAAAATTTACTCCTGCTGGCTAAAACACACACACACACACCTGCTTAATATTAATAATGCTGATCTGCTTATAGTTTGCTTGTGTGTGCTGTTCTGCAGATTTTCTAAATAAAATTATAAAATGCAGTTGAAGGAAAGTTTTTGGTTTTTGTGTTAATTAGAAAGCAGAAGATTTTAATTCACTGCAAGAACAAAACAGATGATTAAATATTAAAAATACCACAAACTGTCCAGTTAGAAAATAAAATAAACTGTTTTAGAGCCTAAAGAGTTGACTTGAATGAGTGTGTGTGTGTGTGTGTGTGTGTGTTTGTCTTCACTAGAAGAATGAGTTCACATCCCACTCCGTTTAAACTAACATTATTCACCGCCGCTGGTGAATTCGCTTGATAAGAGAATGAGCCACTGAGTTAATCGTCAGTCTCGTACCGGCGCTCGTCTCAGTCGTGTGTAAATCGTCTCCTCGGTCCGATCTGCAGCTCAGTGCCGTGTCTCATTAACACCATCACGCCGAGTCTCATGCTGGAACACGCCACAGTCTGCGCTCTGATTAACACCAGAATAAAGTGACGAAATCTCACATCAGATTAATGATCATATACTCACCATTACATCAGCAGTGTGTGTGTGTGTGTGTGTGTGTGTGTGTGTGTGTTATTTTACACATCTATAGTGCTATTAACGCTGCACATTACACTAACTGTTCACTTTATTAGAAATACCTGCTCATTCCTGCATTTTTCCAATCAGCCAATCAGGATGCAGCAGCACAGAGAATAAAATCAGGCGGATTCTGTTCACGAGCTTTCGTTAATGTTCTTTCTGAAGAGAAATTCGGATCTCTGTGATCTCTCGCTGTCGGAGGTTTTGAATGTTTTATAAACTGCTGAGATTTTTACTCTTTAGTCTGTAGAGTTCACACAGAATGGAACAGTGAAACATTAACTAAAGCCCGTGAACAGAATTCATACTCTGTCCTGCTGCCACCTGATTGGCTGATTGAATAGTTCAGGAACAAGCAGTGAGTGCATATGTAATGTAAACACTGATGTGGAAGAAATCATGAGGGTTCCCTATAGAGTTCCTGGTGTGTTTTTTACGGTTACGGAGTGTGTGATGAGAAGCAGAGCAGTGCATGCATAGATTTCAGAAAAACATAAGGAGAAACATCTCCCAGCCGCATGGTCTTCATAAATGATTTAATGTTTGCATTCATTTTCATAGATCTATCAATCAGATTCATCAGATCTATAAGATCCACCACATCGATTAGCTCCAGCAGATCAATCAGATCCATCAGATCAATCAGCTCCATCATATCCAGTTAGATCCATCATATCTAATTAGATTCATTAGATCGGTCAGATCATCAGATCTAGTGGATCAATCAGATCTAGTGGATCAATCAGATCTATTGGATCCATCAGATATATTTGATCTATCAGATCCATTTGATCATTTAGATCTATCAGATCCATTAGATTCACCACATCAATCAGATTAAACAGTTTTATTAGACCAATCAGATCCATTAGATCAATTTACTGCTTTTATTATTGTGACTCTGAAACAGAGGCAGGGCTGACCTAAGCCCTTAAGGGGCCCTGAGCAGTGTGTTATGTAGGGCCCCTCAGTGCGGCAAATATGAATATTATTGTCAATTCTTGATTATTCGCACACAAATTTAACACACAGGTTGTTAATATTATTTGTGTTACTTACATTATGTGGGTGTGGCATCACTGTTTCTCTCTGTTTTATAGCTGTGAGATGAAGCTGAACTCGCGGTCGGTTTTCCTCTAAAATGTTCTAAAGCTCTTCATTAGCACTGAGGAGAGAAAATGCAGCTGAATGGCTGTGAACTCCGTCTCGACAGACTCCTCGTCAGCAGTCATGCGCTTTTCAGAGTGTAACTGCGCAGTTAGCGTGTGAGCGACGCACAGATTTCGTCTGAAGCTGAAATGTACCTAAAGTTAAGAGTCTAATCAGCAAAAGTCCTGCAGCTGAACGAGGACATTTTCAGTTCTGTCTAATGAGAGTCGACCTTTTCTCCTCCTGAAATACTGCGACTGCTGCAACGTTGCATTCTGATGAAGGATGATGAGGATGATAATGATGAAGATGACGATGATGATAATAAGGATGAGGATGATGATGAAAAGGATGATGAGAATAGGGATGATTATGATGATAAGAATGAGGATGATAATAATGATGAGGATGAGAATAAGGATGATGATGATGATGATAAGGATAGTGATGGTGATGATAATAATGATGAGTATGATGATGATGATAAAAATAAGGATGATGTTAATGAGAATGATAAGGAAGAAGATGATGATGATGATAAGGATGAGGATGATGATGTTGATGATGAGAAGCATGAGGATGATGATGATGATGATGTGCTTACAGAATATTTAACCCAAAATGACTAAATCTTAAGCATTTATTTGATAATTTTATTTAAAAAGCTTCAGATGTTTAAGAAAAAGACTCGTTTCAGTCTTTTAGTTATCAGTATATTATATTTAATATATATCAGTAAATATATTTAATCTCAGTGGAAATAAATTCTGGAATAAAAGAGATATTTAATCATTTACGATGTTTAGTGTTTTGATTATTGTCATTGTTTGTTTGTGTCATGAAGCAGTTTAGATGTTTTATAGATCAAAACATTTAACTGAGAAAAATGATCAAAATATAATAGTAAAATAAATGAAGTGAAAAAAGTCATCAAAGTTCTTCATCTCCAAACATTTTATATTTCAACCACATCAACATCAGCCATAACCAACTGAGAACTGCAGTGATGATTATATTACAGTAAATTATCCTGTGATACTTCATCAACTCCATCAAATCCATCATTACCATCATCTCTATCATCATCACCATCACCTCCATCAAACTTCATCACCACAATCAACTTCATTACCTAAATAATCATAACCATCACCTTTATCAACTTCATTACCTCCATCATCATCATTATCATCATCACCACAATCAATCTTATCACATTTATTACCTCTATCACATCTATCAACTTCAACACCTCTATCAACTTCATCATTATTATCTCCACAATCACCTCCACCACATCTATCAACTTTATCACCTCCACCACATCTATCAACTTTATCACCTCGATCACCTCCACCATCATCACCACTTTTATCAACTGCATCAACTCCATCACATTAATCACATCCAACATCTTAATCATCTCCATCATCATCGTCATCATCATCATTACCATCGTCATATTCATCACCTTCATCATCATTATCATCATCATATTCATTACCTTCATCATCATTATCATCATCATATTCATCACCTTCATCATCATTATCATCATCATATTCATTACCTTCATCATCATCATCATTATCATCATATTCATCTCCTTTATTATCTTTATTATCTTCATCACCTTTATTATCTTCATCACCTCTATAATCATCACCTCCATTACTTTCATCAACTTCATCACCTCCAGTATCTTTATCACCTTTATCACTTCCATTGTCTTCATCACCTCTATCAGCTTCATTATTATTTTCATCACCTTGCTCATCTTAATCACCTCCATCATCTATACCACCCCCATCAACTCCATCATCTTCATCACCTCCATCATCTTCATCACCGTCATTATCTTCATCACCCCTTCATATGGCCATTAACTTTCTTTTTGGTGAATTTCAGTGTTTTTTTCTCCCACTGTGTGAAAGCATCAGTATAGATTAGAAGAATTCTTTAATCTTCTTCTCCGTGGATTTGCTCCAGACTCTGATGGAGGTTAAAACTTATCAAAGTTTGGCGGTGTTTTATTTTCTAGATCAGAAACCAGTAAAAGAAAACATTTTCAGCTTTTCAGCTGGACGTGTGGTAGTGCAGCGGTTAAAGTGTTAAACTGCTGATCAGAAGGACATGTGTTTAAATCCCAGGACCACCAAACTGCCACTTAAACAAGGCCCTGAACCCTTTGCTGTCTTTGGAATGTCTGTAATGCAGACTGCAGGGTGGGGTCTGATCTTCAGGTTGGTGTTGTTTGTTCACTAAACTCGACTCTCGATTCATTAGGATTTTAATATCTGAGGTTTAAAATATGAACTGAATTTCACAAAATTTATAATTATTGTATTTATGTTTTTTCATCACTTTTAATCAATGAAATAATTTGAAATGTTTTATTTCAAATGAGTACTTCACGCTCCCTCATCATCATCACCATCATCATCATCATTATCAGAGGGCTTTAATTCCCCAAAATTTACTTTTGTCTATTTTTACAAATCTCTGAAGAATAAAAGTGTCTCTCTGTTCCACATGTGCTTAATCTCCTCTCTGATGGGGATAATTACCTCCTGCCCTCACTGGGGTAATTGTCTTTTGATTGAGGTCATCAGTTCAATGAAACCTGCTGAGGAAGAAAAGTGACAAAGAGATAGGAAGACAGAGACACAAAGACACAGAGAGAGAGAGAGAGAAAGAGGGATTTGTTGTGGTGGTGTGGTGGTGGTGAGAAGGTGTTGATGTGGTGGTTTTGAGGAGGTGATGATGTGGTGGTTTTGAGGCGGTGTTGATGTGGTGGTATTGAGGAGGTGATGATGTGGTGGTTTTGAGGAGGTGATGATGTGGTGGTATTGAGGAGCCGATAGTGTGGTGGTATTGAGGAAGTGATGATGTGGTGGTATTGAGGAGGTGATGATGTTGTGGTGGTATTGAGGAGGTGATGATGTTGTGGTGGTATTGAGAAGGTGATAATGTGGTGGTATTGAGGAGGTGATGATGATGTGGTGGTATTGAGGAGGTGATGATGTTGTGGTGGTATTGAGGAGGTGATGATGTTGTGATGTATGAGTTGATGATTTGTGGTGGTATT
>VCAZ01000083.1:1959417-1969149 GCA_005784505.1 Bagarius yarrelli
CATCACCACCATAATCATCATCCTTAAAACTATCCTCCCTTCATCTTCCTGTTCTCTCTCACAGTCGCAGTAATTCTCTCTCCTCATACGTGTCTGACTGTTTCTGTGTCTGTGAGATGAGTTAGATGTCTAGACTGTTCTGGGGAATTGAATCACCCACGCAGCAGCGCAGCAGTTCAGCAGGAAAACTTTCACTAATCAGACCTTTATTTCAGGGTTTCGAGCTGGAAGTGCAGCAGGCTAAAGGTCACATCCTGCATGTCGCATATGCCTCTCTTCAATTAGCAGCTTTGAAATGTCAGCACGCGCAATATTACTACATTATTACTGCTTTTTACGAAATAAATGCTCGTATATTACTACATTATTACTACGGCATTATTACTATATTATTACTATATTACTGCATTATTACTGCATTAGTAATACATTATTACTACATTACTGCATTATTACTCCATTACTACTATATTACTGCATTAGTAATACATTATTACTACATTATTACTACGCTATTACTATATTACTGCATTATTACTACATTATTACTATACTATATTATTATACTATACTATATTATTGCTGCATTACTATATTACTGCATTAGTAATACATTACTCCATTATTACTATATTACTGTATTAGTATTACATTACTATATTATTACTGCATTATTACTACATTAATATTATTTTACTGCATTACTACTATGTTATTACAATATTTTTCCTGCATTATTACTATATTATTGCACCATTATTACTATATTATTACTGCATTATTACTATATTGTTGCATTAGTACTGTGTGATTACTACATTATTACTGCATTAGTACTACGTTATTACTGCATTATTACTGCATCAGCACTGTGTGATTACTACATTACTGTGGATTATTCTGCATGCATTTATGTTTGTGTTCAAGATCAGTTCCCAAAGCAGTGAGGTTCAACCCCACTATTATTTTTATCCACTGTGTGTGTGTATGTTTGTGTGTGTGTTCACATTAGTACTCAGATCTGTGTAGACAATATAAGTAATATCTTTGGGGCAGATTTTGACTATAGGAAATGCGTTTATGAAAAATTAGATTTGTATTCAGAATGAAAACACACTAAGGTGTGTGTGTGATGTTTACGCCGTGGTTCTGGTCAGGACATGTTTAAGCTTTAATAGTAACAAAAGTGACTCAATTGCTAAAAGCTGCTAATGAACTTCTAATGAAGACCTTCAGCTCCGTTCCTCCTTTTCTGGCAGCTGAAGTCGAAGAACTGAAAGATCTGAAACTTGAGTCTGCAGAAGTTCACTCGCAGATCTGATGTAAGGCACATGAGCTAAATCTCGCCGCATGGCTCGTCACGCGGATCTCTGGGGCTTTGATTTCTCAATCTGATGATTATACAAATTATAAGATAAATTAAAATAAATTATAAGAAAAATGAGTCTGAATTAATCTCTTTATCTCTCTGTTTCTCTCTATTTCTTATTTTTTTTCTCTTTCTCACTCTCTGAGTCTGTTTTTTCCCCCCCAGATGTCGGCAGATCAGTGCCGGGCCGGCCGGTGTCCTATGCTGCCGTGTTGAGAATGAAGTCGGACAGCTCGTCTTCCTCAGTTCTGAACCCCAGAGTGAGGCAGAGGCAGGATGGTGGTCTCTTTGATCAGGACTGGACTCCGTTCTCTAGACAGAGACTTTCAGCTCTTAACTTTCAGGAGGAGGATCAGAGTGAAGGTAGGAACCCAAACATGAGTACAACTGAATGCTTAAGACTGAGACACATCAGAGGCACATCTGTAATTAAAGCCTGAAGAAAACGAGCTGAAGGCTAATCACAATTTACCACATACTACACACTCCGGGTTTATTCCCTGTGTTTATTCCCTGTGTTTATTCCCTGTGTTTATTCCCTGTGTTTATTCCCTGTGTTTAGTTTCTGTGTTTCTTCTCTTAGTTTGAGCTCTGAGTTTGTAATCTAGGTTTAGTTTCAGGGTTTATTCTGCATGCCTTTAGCTTGAACCTCATGAGTATTCGATTTTTTCGGGAGAATTTTTAAATCACTTTTGTATCGTGTATAAAACGTATTTTTGAAGGTGTAAATCAGAGGTGTGGGTCTGAGACGCTGGCCGTCTGTGAAACTGGAGTAATTAAGTCATCGCAGCAGGCTGATGTCAGCAGGATGGTAGGAGTGACCTCGAGAGGAAATGCCGGACTATTCATCATGCGTGAGTGTTTGCGAGTGCGCGAGTGTGCGCGAGTCGGCCGAGGTCACGGCCTGCAGGAAATTGAAGAGGGATCGTCAGAACACTTTCGTCTCCCTGAGTCCCGTCTCTGTTCGCTCGTCTGGCTGATGGATGCATTTCTCAAGAAAAGAGAAATATTCATTTCCACAGGAGCAGAACGGAGCTCCAGCATGACAGCAATCATTACAAAGAAATCATTTCTGCTCTACTCGAATCACAGCAGGGCCCCACAGGGTCGCACCGCTCCAGAATGGCACAAACCATTACTGAAGCCCGATTTGTTGGTGTTTTGGGTCAGATGTATTTGACACAAACTGTTGTCCTGAATTCCATCAGTAACAAAATAATGCCATGTCTTCACCATCATGCTGATGAAACTTTCAATGCAGCATTTGGAAAACATGCACATTTTATGATGCTAAAAATGGTAGTAAGTTTTCTTCTGTTATATCCTGAAAAAAGGTGAAAAACCTTATTGTAGCTTTGCAGGAAACAGCATCAGGATGGATTTCTCCCAGTGTGAATCAAAGCGTGAACATCTGGGTGGTTTCAGAGGCTCATGGTAAAATAATTAATTATTAATTACACTTGTATTTCTCACTCTGGGAGGTAAATGACCTCAAAACTTTGTTGTATAAATAATTTATTACTTTCTGAAGCAAAATGATGAACAGCAGAAATGTCCTTGCGTTAACCATTTGTGCTGGAGTCTGACCTTTGACTTTATTCCACTGAACATCTGCACTAGCTACCAACAAACCAAACATCAGCACTACCAGCCAGTAAACTTAACATCTGCACTACCAGCCAATAAACCAAACATCAGCACTACCAGCCAAAAACCAAGGCCAAATCCCAGAAGAGAAGATGAATCTCTCCATGCAGCAGAACCTCGGCAGGTATTGGACTCCTCATGGAGCTCGTCCTCTCCTCCCTGAGCAGAGAGTGAAATTAGTAATCTTCACCATGTGAAAGTTTGAGACCTGGTCTGAGGTAAAACCTCCAGCTCCAAAGCCCCTGTTCTATTTTATTTCCTCTCCTCTGAGGACTTGAGGAGATTAGAACATCAATGTTTTATTCCTGACTAAAAGAAGATTTACTAAAAATAATCTAGTAAAAATAATCGGTGTAGTTTTATTTTTCTCTGTGAAGCCTGTGACCAGCAAGAAACGACTGAGGAACCTAATTTTATTAATGTTATCAAGGAGCTTCTCCTGTAAGCAGAACATCAGAAGCAGATATCAGAATCTAGTAGATTATAAGTAATGTGGTGTGTGTGTGTGTGTGTGTGTGTGTGTGTGTCTGAAAACAGAGATGAAAGACTCAACCGAGCTGAACGACGGCTTTGAATCTGAGAAATAATATTGTATTGTGATTTTCCCTCTGCTAAATAAACCCTGATATTTTAGTCCCGCTCTTTACAGGAAGTGGAAATGTGCTGTTCAGTTTTTAAATGAAAGTTTAGTTTCTGTTTCACTTTTGTCAGCATGACCGATATTTCAGCGCTCTTTAAATACAGCCTGACTGTCCCAGTAGAAATCCTCGTTGTGGACTGGTGGGTTGTGGTGTTCGTGTCCACACGCGGTCTGATTGGTTTAAATTCTAAGTAAATAAATAAGTTTGTGATTTTTCCTTGATTTCGTTGTCGTAATCTAAAATCAGGAACTGTTTCAGAGCTCCATCAGTGGTTTTAATTTCACAACACACACACGTCTGTCCGACGCAGCTTAGTGTCTGATTCACTTCAGAAAAGTGTGTTCAGCTTGAAGTTTGTTTGATTTTGCAACAAAGATTTGGTATAAAGTTGCAGGTAATTTTGGCCGTCATTACCTGTTCTTTAAGTTTCACTTTAAAATCCGATAAACTCTTGGATAAACACAGGACAAACACAGGACACGTCACTAGACTCAGTTGGGCGGCTGTTACTAAATGACCAAATTTGATTGGCTGATGATTATGACACCAAAGCTTTGTTACAAATCAGATGCGAAACATTTAAACTAAAGGTTAGCGTGATCAGTAGAGCAGATCCAGATCTTTATAATGCGGAATTTTCTAGTTCAAATACAACAAAAATAATTATAGACAATTTTAAACAATAAACTAATAAAAATTAATGCATTTATAAATAATCAACATTTTCCACACAATTTTTGATAGGGTCAGCAGAGAACGCCATGCTGGCCCACCTCTGTGCAGGGACAAATATAAATGGAAAAAACAGTGAGCCTAATGCACAACCCTGGGGGACACCAAAAACAGTAAAATAAGTATAAATATTAATAGCACAGTAATATGAAACTTGTCATTAAAGAACTCAGGAATGTAATTCTGTCTCATCACTGAGCCTCCATCATCACTCAGATTTATTAATCATCTGGAAGTAAGCGTGACCTTCAAATCTACCATTGTTATCATCATCACATGTTAGCTAAAAAACATGTTGGATTAACCCAAAACCTGATAACGATACGGTCACACGGCACCCGTCATGGTCCTGGTACTTAACTTGAACACAAATCTATCAATCGAATGACTTGATAAAGACAAACAAAATGGCACCCTGTATACGAAAAAAGAAGGTCCGTATGCTGGCTGACATGCTGCGTTATTGGAAGATGAAACCCAATAAATCTGCACTTTCACTGTCCGGGGGTCATTGCGTTATTTTTTTTCTGAAGCATAAATGACTGAAGCTGAATTTTATTCCTTTACTCTAGAAAGTGAAGAATTTGGGCCGGTGTTCCTCCAGGAGCCGGACGACGTCATCTTCTCCCTGAACTCCCATGATAAGCAAGTTGTAATGAGCTGTGAGGCGAGAGGAAATCCTGTTCCCACTTACAGGTACAGACATTATTACCTTGTTAACATGTGTGTGTGTGTGTGTGTGCGTGTGTGTGTGATCTGTAGCATGAGCGAAAAGCTGCTCAGGTTAATAGATTCTGTCTGTGGTATTTGCCTGAACTGCCAGACAATTTAATCAGGAGTTATAATTTCGATCAATATTACTGTCTCGCCTCCTAATGCATGAAGCAGCCTTTCGTTTCCTATCAGACGCTTTCGTTTCCAGCAGCCGAAAAGTGTTTAGCGTTTTTTCAATAAAATATAAGGTCAAATTTTCATCCTTTTTATTTTTATTTCAGCAGTGTTGTTCCTGTTTCTCTTTTTACAGCTGGATGATCAATGGAACGGTCGTGGACACTGAAGCGAACTCACGCTACCGTCTGATTGATGGAAACCTGATCATAATGAACGCCAGCTTAGCCGCCGATTTCGGGAAGTACCAGTGCAGAGCCGAGAACAGCGTGGGTGCGGTCCTGAGCCGGGAAGCCGTCCTACAGTTTGCCTGTGAGTAACTCTGAGCTGTGTGAAATGTAAATCAGATATCAGTTCTGTTGGTCTAAACGGGCTCCTGAGAGCAGCGCTGATGGATTCGGGGATAAAAGGCTTGAACTAGGACAGGAAGTTGATGCTGTGTTGCATCACTCAGCTGCTCAGGAGCATTAACAGAAGTATTTAGCTTTATCCTCTGCACTGCTTAATTTGAGCTGCATGAGCTGGTTCCTACGGGGAGATGAAGTGAGGTCGCTGCCAGTGCCACTGGTTCTTGGATGCATTTCGAAGAACAGGCTGGCGGTCCTGCCCATTAGTGCTGAGGCTCAGCAGAGAAAGTGCATTTATTCTCACACTAATCCACAGGGTTTTACTTCAAAACACCAGCACGAGTCATGGATCGGGAGTCCAGAGACACACGGCTCAGAGAAAACACACTGATAGTCTTCTCCAGCGTTTCCTCAGGAGACGCAGCCTTAAGATCTCACAGAAACATCTACACCGAGCAGCAGCTCACCTGATACTCTCCTACACTGAACACACTGCAGTAAAAGCTTTACAATCTCACAGCTGAGTGAGACAACAAACCGTGTCCCCGAATGCAGCAGTGTTTAGGAAAATATAAAGGATTGGAAGGATCCACATTTTTGGGGTGTTAACAGTATTGACAGTAATGTAAGTAATGTATGTTTAGTGTGGAATGGGTACGATAGGGGGCCCAATCATAGGGCCCAAAATTGCAGTGTCCTGTTATTGTCTCTGCATCTTTTTCTTACTGTCTCTCTCTGTCTTTTGCTCTCTCTGTCTTCCACTCTGTCTCTTTTGCTCTCTCTCTCTCTCTGTCCCTCTCTTGTTCTCCCGTTCTCTCTCTGTCTCTTTCTGAAATGGACCCCGTTGATCTCACAGCCTGCTGATTTCCCTGAAGGCTTTTTTACGAGTTTGCTTTCTCAGACCAGCTTTTATCATTTTGCTGCCGGTTCTCCGTTTCCTTCTGCTTCTCGCAGGTT
The DNA here is from genome assembly GCA_005784505.1 of Bagarius yarrelli. Taxonomy (NCBI): domain Eukaryota; kingdom Metazoa; phylum Chordata; class Actinopteri; order Siluriformes; family Sisoridae; genus Bagarius; species Bagarius yarrelli. Next base: position 1,965,999 of record VCAZ01000083.1, read on the forward strand.
TTATTGGACTTTTTAAAAATTGGCTTCAGGTCTCTGAATCTCTGCTGAAAATGTTGGCACTGCGGTTTAAACATTTGCACTTCGGCTCAAGCGTTTTCTCCTTTCTGTTTTTTTTATTACTCCTTTCACAAACAGCAGAGCTTTTTCCTGTGCCAAGATTTCCATGAATGCCCTGCTCCAGTTTTGGAGGCGTCTCTGGTTTTAACCTTGGCAGGAACATTAGCAGTCTGTCAGTTAGACAAAGGAAAGTCTCCTGCAGCAGGAAGTGTTCTGCAGAACGTATGCTGGCCATTCATCACCCTGCTGGAAGCTCAGGAATCTTTTCCTCTCTCCTGTGGGGAGAAATTCTCCATGTCTGATTGGCTCCATCAGAGCTTTAGTGGCTGTCACATGATCAAGACTTTTATACAAAAAAACCCTGAAATTTATTTAATGGTTAATTAAATGTTAATAAAAGGAGCTTGAGGTGTTCTTTAGTTTCTTCTCTTCAGATTTTAGATTCGGACCTGAAGAATGAAACAGCAGCAGTTCTGAGTTTTCTTCTTGCAGACTTTGAGGATTTTTTTTGTGATGAAAAGCTGGAGAGAGAATAACTGCGGTACATGAGCTAGTTTGCTGGGCTCTGAAGGCTGTATGAAGAAGGGATTCATGTCTCTTGTGAGATCCTCTCATGTGTCTACAGTAGGACGAGTCTAAGATCAGGAGCATCAGAAAGAAAGACACTTCTTCTTCACATTTCTCCCAACGCTGTCCATCAAAAAACCTGGCTCTATCAGGAGACCTGGAGACACCTGGCTGACTGGAGCAGATGAATTTAAACTAAGGAAAAAGAAGTGTGAAGTTTGAAGAGGAATCAATGGAAGTGAGGTGAAACACGGAGAATTAACACAGCCGAAAAATCTTCTCATCTCCACACTGAGGAATCTTCATTCCACACTGTCAGATTATTAACCAAATGTCTTCGTTGATCGATGTAAGAATCATCTCCCGTCTCTCTCTCTCTCTCTTCTCTCTCAGGATGAACATCGATTCCCGTATTGTGTTTTATGTTATGCTGTGAAAAGAAACTCAATCAGAGGAGAAAAAAAACACCAAAAGAACCAAATGATAAAAAAGAAAAACACAACCAAACATTGCAGCAGATTTTAATTCACTTGGAATTCGAACATCTCCATTAAATTAACTTGTTATGTCCACCTTCCAAAAAACGTCTGCAAGAACGTCCACTCTTTTATTTTCTCTTAACAAGAACACTAGAAAATCTATCTTCCCATTTAGATTACAGAAGCCTCCATTGATTGTCTATAATTTGTACATCAGGGAGGTGATGAAGGGTCGAGGATTCAGCACTGAACCACAAGGCTGGCAAATCCACCACAAACTCCACCACCAGACGCTTTTCAGAAGCTTTTTCATCATCCAGAAGATTTATGATTATTATTTACCATTTACATTTATGGAATTTGGCAGATGTTTTTATCCAGAGCGACTTACATTTATCTTCTTTCTACAACTGAGGCATTGGGGGTTAAGGGCCTTGATCAGGGGCCCAACAGTGGTAGCTTGGTGTTGCTGGGAATCAAACCCTGATCTTCCAATTAGCAATCCAACACCTTAACCACTGAGATACCACCACCTCCCCTGCATCTTATATACATCTCATGATAACTGCATCTGTCCCCGAACCCCTGACGAGGAAAACCTGAACACGTCCTTATCCAAAGTGACTTACATTTATCTTTTATTTCTTTATTGGTTTAAGCAGTTCAAGGGCCCTTGCTCAGGGGCCCAAGCAAGGCTGGGAATTGAACCTACGAGCTTATGATCAGAGTCCAATGACTGCTTTAACCAATAATCTTCTACTTCCCTTTCTCACACCAAAGCTGAAACAGGAAGTGACGTGGTTGTCAAGTTTCTGCTGATTGGATGAGAAGTCGTGTGTCATCTTGTCTCTCTCTCTCTCTCTCTCTCACACACACACACACACACACACACACTTTGTGTTGGACGCCCAGTCTGGAGTTTCCTCTTGGGAGGACCCCTTGGGAGAAACCAGGTTCAATCGGGGGGGTCAGTTCTCCTCTGAACAAATAAACCAGCAGGTTCTTCCAGACTGCAGTAAAGATTCTGTGGTTCTGTCTGGATGGCCCGTCTAGAAGAACAAGATCATCAGTGGGAAAACTTATTTCTCTGTGCTAATCCACAACCTGGACTGGATACAGACTGGATCTGGTGGTGACGCTGAGCTCGGAATAGGACAGAAACAGACGTTAGTGTAGATGTCCTTCGACTTACACACACAAAATACAGTGTGTGTTAGAGGTGTTTCCGGTTTCCGGTTAATCTGATTATTGCAGCCGAACAATCCTTAAACGGATTTGGATAATGAAAGTGTGTGTGTGTATGTGTGGGGGAAGTGGTGGTTAAGGTTGTTGGATTACCAATCCGAGATTGTGGGTTCGATTCCCAGCTCCACCAAGCCACCACCTCTGGGCCTGAGCAAGGCCCTTAACCCCCAATTGCTCAGTTGTCTAAATGATAAACGTTGTTGCTCTGGATAAATGCGTTAAATGTAAATGTAAATGTAAATGTTATGTGTAGCCACACTAAGTAAACCGATTAACAGGTAGAACTTCATTCAGTCCCGATTAACCATTTCATCAACACTGTGATATAAAGTGTGTAGAGTGTATAAGTGTGTGTAGAGTGTATAGAGTGTATAAAGTGTTAAATTTAATTGAAGTGACAGAACTGTTGTGTTTGATCTTTAAAACAGTGATCCCATTAATCTACTGGATTCTGTAGTGAGGTGGATTTGAAGTGCAGCCGATCTTCAGATATTCAGATGTTTAGATGAAATGATGATGGAAATTAGCTTTAGCAGCAGTGTAAAACTATCTCTTCTCTCTCTTCGCTTCTCTTCTTCTCGCTCTCTATCTCTCTCTCTCTCTCTCTCTCTCTCTCTCTTCTCTATCTCTCTCTCTCTCTCTCTCTCTCTTTATCTTCTCACTCATCTCTCTCTATATATATATTTATCTCTCTCGTCCTCTCTCTCTCTCTCTATCTCTCTCTATCTCTCTCTCTCTCTCTCTCTAATATATATATATATATATATATATATTATATCTCTATATGTTTCTCTCTCTCTCTC
>VCAZ01000101.1:0-108329 GCA_005784505.1 Bagarius yarrelli
TATATATATATATATATATTATATTAGCATGTGCAAAGGTATAGCAAATGTAAAATTAAAGCTTTAATTATATACAAAATGCATTACCAATACAATTACTATGATTAATCCAGTACAGTTATTTGAATTTACCTTACTTGAAGTCCCCAGGGTTGATTCCAGAGACACGCACAAATCCTATGTCATAATCTTCAGACAGACTTCTCTGATGACTGGACTGCAGAGTATTAATATACATTTACAAAGAATTTCTACAAAATAATATAATATAAATAATAATAATAATTGTCGTTAAAATTCAAAAATGATCAAATTATTAAACATAATTAAATAAAAAAATTTAATGTTTTTTTTTTTTACTACGCTGGCATTCGATTACAATTAGATATATGGAATACAATTAGATACATTTGTGTACAGGTATACCTTAAAAAACCTACATACCATATTTTTACAGACGTTTTAAAGCCCAAGCCTATAAAGAAGAAGGGAATAGATCAGATATCTTAGCATTTTTTTTATGTCATTATAAATACATTGAACATTGAAATACATTTTTGAAAGATATATTTGCATTCTCATTATAGACACTATATAAGCAGCTTCCTGTTGAATGTGAGAACCCAAAACCAGAAGAAAGAAAGAATGATGTAAAAAAATGGAAACCTAATGGAAAATCACCTCTTTTGGTAAGCAACATTTTATTTTAGCATTAAATGATTTCTAAGCAGAAACAAATACATTTACATACAGTATGTAATCTAACTCAACATGTCTGTCATTATTTTCAATGTAATAAAATATTTATGTATTTCCATATGAAGAAATACAAGTACTAAATTTGCACAAATTGTCTGTTTGGATATAAAACCTGTTAAACATTTGGACCATAGATACAAATAAGAGAATCATTTTTATAGTCTTTTATAAGTCCTTTATACATCACAGGGTTTTAAAAATTTTATTAAATGATCAATTTTGTTTAATAGATTCACAGCTATTTATCTGTGAACTGCAATTCATTTAATTTGTTCAGATGTACTTTGCGTCTATTATTGGGTACAACATTAAATACATTAAAAAACTGTCTTAATCTGCTGGTCAAATTATTTTCGTATCATTCCTGGACTGAAACTAATTTGTAGCCAGTTGCGAATCTTCTGATAGCTCAGCCTTTTTTCAGGAATGATGGTTTGACAGAAACCTCAAAGTATTTGTGTTGCGGTTCAGAAAACGGGTTTGACAAGAAGAAAGGAAATTGTGTACTGAGCGAGTACCACACCCTCTTGCGCAGTTCTTCTCATATAATTTAGAGATACTCTATGCAGCCTTTACAGGGAATGACCATGAATTTATATAAAAACATGTAGCTACATATATCAATTTTTATTCTTGATATATGTTATGATATATTAAGAAAATAGAATGGTAATAATATCATTATTTGTTGCTTTACATAAATTAAAATTAGACTTTAACGATAGTTTGTGCTCCGTTTTTGGTTGCATCTCAGCAATTTCCATTTTTTAGTGCTCGTCTATGAAGTCAAAATGTGTGCCATTCCTTTCAATTCAAAAGCATGCAAAGTAGTACATTTTGTTACAATAGTCCATAGTTTCTAAGTAATAAAACATAATTCAACTGTTTAGAGAACATATTTTTATATGTTATAAGCAGATAAATATAGTACTCTTACCTGGCCTTGTATTAAGATGATATTGAACTTTGTTTCAGAGCGAAAAGAGTCAACTTTCCATTTTGAAATGCCAATACAGACAGAGTTGGACAACCGTGTTTACCTCCTCTGTTCTGTAGCTCTATGACACAGAGGCATCTTTAAGGCAGCAAACACCTCTCCAGCCAACAAACAGGTTTAACCTCAATTGCACAGCTTCAGACACCCAGCCAAAACCACAAATTCCTTCTTACGACATTTTTTCATCCAAGGGAAAAAACGTTTAAGAATAGATTTCCGAAAAAATATATCCACGCCTCTATCCTCCCTTATGACTCAGGTGTTCAACTTTCACAGAGAAACACCCACTTCTATTATATTAAACAGCACAAATGATCTGGGTGGAGAAAACACACGTTCTGGTATGCAGATTAAGTATCTGTGTTGAACGCAAATACTGGGCCATTAAAATACTGGGCAAATTAAACTTCATTGTTAAGCCAGCTTTATTATATATATATATATATATATATATATATATATATATATATATATATATATATATATATATATATATATTATACAAGTAAAGATACAAGTAAAGAAATTTCCGCTTTAAAAAAAAAAACATCATTTGTTTAATATAATATATATATAGAAGTCTAAAAACTGTAGTTAGATTAAATAATTGTGTGTACATGCCACATTAAATGGTGTAACAGGCTCTTTATGCGATTCAGACTCAAAATTTGCAGTGTGAAATAAAGTAAGCTCTTAATAGTAAGCCCAAAGACAACACATTTTTTAATTTTTTGTTTCTTTATAAAACCCTTTTGAATAATGAACACAACTTTTTTATCATAACTTTTGAACCTCAGGATATAAATGTCTATTTTTCTGGCTGAATTGTATAGACATACAGTTTTACACATGGGATAACATTTAAAAGAAGGGCAGCAGATTTCTTATTATTACCAGTAACAGTTTTAAATTTAACACAACCATGACATGGATATCAAATTACCACAAAGTGTAATCATGTGCACATGATGTAGAGAAATTTCAGCCTGTTTGAGGTTTTTTGGCAGACTGATACAAAGTTTTGAAAAAAAAAAAATGCATTGGTTTGACAACAGAAGTATTTGGCATTGTAAAATCAGTCATTTGTCTCTTCCATGAAAAAGTTTCTGAAGAAATGAATCTCTTTTTTACACAGAGCTGATGGACTGTCAAACTCCACCACCTTTCCAGCATGCATCACCAAAACTCTGTCAGAATCCATGATTGTGTTAAGTCTGTTGGATGACAGAGAGATCACAAGGGTGAATTTGCTGTAAGATGTCTTTTGAACATCAACATCTCCACATGTTCCCCCAAACATTAATATAGCAAAAATAAAACTGATCTGCAAAGTCCAAACACCCTTTGCAAATTGTTAGAAATTTAAAGTAACTCAGTTTTCTGAAATCTGATTAAATATGTTTTTGAGTTAACCCAGTCATCACTAAAATTTTCCGACCGTTTATCACAACACACTGATAAAAAATTCCAAACCAATTAGATTTAAGTTTCCTGAGGAATTTAACCCTATAAATAATCACATGCCCGTTTAGCAACAAGGCTCAGAATGTATCCCTAACTAACCGAAAAGTAACTAAGCCTGTTCACTTTTAAGTCATTGTTTGTTGCAGATTAAATTGAACTAAAAGCTAATTTAATGATAAATTCTTAAAAATTTAGATATGTTTAACATCATGTTTATATTAATTACCAGTTGTTATTTACTATCCCATTAAAAGTTTTGGAAACTTTTCACTTCTAACTAGGTTAAGACACACCCCTCTCATTATCATCTAATTAATAAGAATAATTATAAAACAGGTAAATGATTGCCTTTTCATAGGTCAGAGCAAAAAAAATGCCACATAGTCCAAGACATTACTTTTGTCTCTTCAAGTAGCAGTTAAAAAGCAGCTGAGGTACAGGTGTCTTAGTGGATGTGTCCCTATGTCCTCATCTTGATTTGTGGAAGATGCTGAGCAAGATAGTGGGTAGGCTCTAATGGTTAGAGTCTAAAATTTAGACTATTTAGATTAACTGGAACACTGACTAAACCTCAGACCTCCTCACCTTGACATTAGTCTCTAATCTCAATAATACTATTGGGGATGTATAAACAAATCCCCAGAAAACACTCCACAATCTTTTAAAGAGTTAGAAATGAGACTACAATTGAAAAGGGAAACCACATACGGATATGATGGTCAGATGTCAAAAGACTTATAGTATTCGCCATATAGTGTACATGGTGCTTGTTGAATTAAAAAGTATTATGGCACTTACCGATGGGCAATGGTGAGAACTGTTTTGTGCTTGAAACGTTCTCGGATCGTTTTCTGCAGCAGCATGTCAGTCTTGTGATCCACACTGGCTGTAGCTTCATCAATACATAAAACCTACAAAGAACAAAACAAAATGTTGAAACGTATGAAACACCCTGTGCGTTACCGGCATATCAGTTTGCTTCATAAAAAAATCCAAGTAACAATCTGAGTTTGCACGTACATTAGCTTCAGTTAGAAGAGCTCGAGCAAGACACAGCAGCTGCCTCTGACCAGCTGAAAGACACTTTCCTCTTTCTCCCACTGCAGCGTCCAACCCTCCTGACAAACAACAGAGGAAACCGAAAATAAACACATTTAAGAAATATTTTTGTGCACATAAATAACACAACTGTTAGGTCTGTGTATTGGTAAGTGCCTCACGATACATAGGTCACAATATATATAAAATATATATATATAAATAAAAACAAATAAAAACTTCTACATAAATTTGTTGGCTTAGATATTAGATATTAGATATTCGCATTGCACAGTCTCACTGAACATTAAACACACACTGCTAAAACTTTACCCAAAAAAAGGTACATGACAGAATAATAATCATATAAAAATAAAGTGCATTAAAGTAAATACTAAACACGTACTTAAAAAGTAGATGCCACAAAAAATTAAGTGCAATAAATAAACAAAACAGAAGAAATCAGCATGTTATATTATGCTGTAAACAACACTGTCAACTCAAACGTTGTTTTTCTATAAGTGTCTATTATTTTTTAATAAACCAATTGATCACCTTTTGAGTATCCAAGGTGAATATTAACGTAAATGTAAATCATTTTAAAACGTCATTTGAATATATGTTTCGAGGTTAGAATATCGATACACCATCCTCAGTCCTAATAATCATGACTCAATCCTTGGTACGTACCCATCCTTCGAACTACATCCCCTAAGTGACATTGCTCCAAAGCATCTAGTAGCTGATGTTCTAGGTGACACCCACAGGGGTCGAGGTTCTCCCTCACTGAGCTGGAGAATAAAAAGGGATCCTGGGGGATGATGGCCAGACTGGATCTACAAAAAGCAGAACCTTTTTAATTAGTACAGGGGTTTAAAAAATGGCATTTAAGTTACATTTTACATTGTGTAATTAATTTTTGTGTTAGAATAAAAGAGAGCTTTGCACATTTTGTAAGCTTTAATTAACCTTTATAAGACTTTCATGAGGCTGATCAGGGTTTTTTTTTAGGTCAGCTCCTCAAGTATTCCTCAAATATTTAGTTATTTTAGAGTACAATCTAGTTTGACCTTTATTTACCCTTAAACATTACACCGACGGTTTACTCAACACGCAGGGTCACTGTGACTGTACAAAGCATGTACTATGACGCAGGAAATGTCTCATCTAGCTGCATTCTAACACCATAACATTTCACAGTGTACATGTTTTCACATCATTTGGTGTTCACATTACAAAAAATACTGATAACTCAGCTAACTTTCCATACTCCGGGTAACAATCTGTGCTAACCCTGCTTCTGTGTTACATGTGTGAAACATTTCTTTACCCGTAGTTAAAAGCAGAATATTAAATGACCATAACCCAGGGTTGAAAAACAGTGTAAAAAGTTACATCATACTGACCACACTGCATTGCTTACCTAAGCTGAGAGAGCCCAACTTGACTGATGTCCTCCCCATCTAGCAGAATGCAACCCTGCTTTAGTTCCACCATACGAAACAGTGCGAGAAACAGAGTAGACTTTCCCGACCCAGTGCGACCAACGATTCCCACCCTCTCGCCTGGCATCACCGTAAAGCTGACACCATCCAGTGCATTGGGCAATCCGGGGCGATATACCAACACCGCTGCATTAAACTCCACTTGACCGTGCTGCGGCCAGGGTGCTGGAACCTAAAGCATGTGACTGCATTAGAAACATAGCACAATTCTCCATGTTTCATTTGGATTTCAAAACGACTGTTTCTCTTACTGTGGTTTTGTCCTGCTGTGGTTCCAGCGGAATGCAGGTGGAATACTCCTCAGTACGCTCCACACTCACCAGCTGCATCTCAGTCTGTGCATATGCGAAGATTAATCCTGACAGCAGGTTAGTGATGGATAGAGCATAGGACAGAGCCAGACCCACCATACCTAGCCCAAAAACAAAATAAAAACTTTAGCATTAAGCTTAGATGCCAACAATATGGCATCGTCATAAGTTTCCTAAAATCTAAATGATTTCAGACTTATAATATTGACTAGTTAATTTTACATTTACATTTACAGCATTTGGCAGACGCCCTTATCCAGAGTGACTTACATTTATCTATTTTATGCAACTAAGCAATTAGGGGTTAAGGGCCTTGCTCAGAGGCCCAGCAGTGGCAACTTGGTGGTGCTGGAAATTAAACCCTGATCCTTCAATTAGCGATCCAACACCTTGCTTTTCACAATGCTTTTCCATTACATTTGGCATTTCTGGCATTTAGCAGTCTTTTTCAGATATTTTGTTGTCCAACTGTGCAGAGAATCAGGGGCATCTTAGTAGGGACGGGAATTGAACCTGCAATCTTTTCATCAACAGTCCAACACTGAGCTACCACAACCTCACTGCCATTACATTAGTCCTGAAATCAGAGGACTTCTATGCCTGTGGGTGGAAAGACTATCAAGTAGCTGCTGTAAGTGATAACAGGACCTTCAATCTTTTATTAGTTGCTAAACATTTTAAAATAAAGTTAATTAAAATGGATGTGTTTTTTAATATTTACATCGGATGAACACCAATGCATTATCAGCAGTTACCGTGACAGATTTTACATAAACAGAAGCTCTGTAAATTTAAAACTGACTTTGTTATAGACTATTTTTACGTAGAAAGTTTATGTCTGCATCTTATTTCCTTTAAGATTAATAAATTATCATTTTTTATGTGTCACCCCTCCTTTAAAAATATGACTTTTATATTTTCAAATGATGAAATAATAAAATATCATTAGCAGTCACATGTGCTTGCATTATTGATACAATAAAAAAACACAGCAGATATGCACTATACTGCCAAAATTTTGTGGACACCTGCCATATATAGTTTATCTCCAAAATGTTGATAAATTTAGACACGAACAGTTGTCTAGAACGTTTTTTTATGCTATAGCATTACATTATTCCTTCACTGGAACTAAGTGACCCAAACACTGTTTCAGCATGACAATTCTTCTGTGCACAAAGCCCATGAAGTCCATCGTGTGTTATGACTAGTGAAAAAAACTTGAGTGTTCTGCACAAAGCCCTGACCTTAACACCATTAAACACATTCACAATGAATTGGAATATCGATGACTTATCTGCCTGATCTCAGTTAAAATAATGTACCTGATAGACCACATATTTAACTAGAGCCCTAATGGAGCATAATGACAGCAAATTGTAGAGAAATCTGGGATGTTTTAAATTACATATGGCTTTGATGGTCAGGTGTCCACACACTTTTGGCAATATAGTGTACCTTTATTTCCAGTGATGGGGAAAAGCTACATCTGAGGCGGATAAACATTTGTGACACTTTAAAGGATAATTATAAATTAGCATATATTTAGATACATTCTTATATTCTTGTCGTGTTTTCCAAACATGATGTACTTTCAAAAGGTTAAACACAAAAGAAATGTTCAGCTAACTAAACTTCAGCCATGTGTTTCTACAGTATTATTGAAACCTTATAATTAACATTTTTCTAAGATGCCATTCAGCATAAGGTCATGTGACCTTGACCACTCCCTATTCATTAGCAGGATCAACTCTCCCTCAGTGTTTAAATACCTCATGGTTTCCAGCCTAACCACTGCCATTCAATACATACCATTATTGGTTAATTTGCTCTCCAAATTAGTGGGGTCAGGGTCAAACAGAAGAGCATGGCGTCATTGAGTAGCAAAGATGGCACACTATTATGACTGCAGTCAAGGTATTTGGTAGGTGCCATTATCCATGTTAATCTACATGTATCTTTAAGTTATATTTTGCTGCATTTTATAGTCTTCATTGATAGGGTAGAACGGAAGTAAAACATGGAGGGTTAGGGGACCGGAAAAACCCTGAGTCCGAATTGAACCCAGGTCGCACAAAGCACAGTGTATTTGCTGCCGCCTTAACACACTACACTACAGCGCAGCGGTCTACTGTTGTCTATTGCAGGTCAAGTTTATGAACATTTTTGAATGTTTGAGTAACGAAAAGCCAAAAACCAACCTGGATCAACAGATCTAATCTGGTGCTGGATCACAGCGATTACACTAATCCCAGTGACCACGGCGACGCCAATCATCTGCAGCCGAATGTCCAGCCACTGCATGGCAGCGTTGCTGATAAACACACAGCGCTGGTTCTGATCCAGCCGCCTCTCATTTTCCATCTCAAACCTGCATATTTATAATTGGGGTGGTAAAACGTTTAGACAAGGAATTAGACAACAAAGTATACTGGAAGACTTTATACGAAAAGACAGAGATTGCATTGTGACGCATAGTTTATACCTGGCAGAGTGTCTGCTGGCCCGTACTGTTGCTAGGCCACTGAGTGTCTCAGAAAAGTGTGAATATATTGGAGAAAGGGTGAGACTGGACAAGCGTTTGAGTTCACAAGAGGAGTGCCGATAAAATCTTTGAGTTTGGTAATATAGCACCCCTAGTGGAAATAGAGGGAGCAGTACCCAGGGGAGCCCATAGCTTATCACCACTAGCATTCCCAACAAGCCGAAAACATTAGCTAGAAGGATGTTGAGGACGAACGGTAGCGAGTCATCTATACCATAGATGTCTGAAGAAAAGCGATTTAGGATTCGACCCAAAGGTGTGATGTCAAAGAATGTCACAGTCGCCTGAAATAAAGAATGAAATATGGCAGTATTAGCTTAATTACTTTCAAGGCCTTAAATCAGACACTGCAAGGATTCCTAATTGATTCATCACAATTCATACAAACTCAAAATTTCTTTTTCCAGACTCACATAGTTATCTATCTTTTAATAGTACAGATTGGTATGTCTTATATACGGTACATATATGGTAAGTCATATATACATCTGTCTTTTTTTTTTTCCTAAACAGTGATTCATAGATTCATGATGAGAATTGACGAAATACCCTGTAATTTCATAATCATTATGACCATCTTGTAATACTCAAAAAATATTGTAACCCCAGAATATTTCTTAGCTATTAACATTTAGGATATTTAAAGATCTACCACGTTAGCTCATATAGCTTGTTCTGCTAATGTTATAAATAAAACAAAATATTAGACAGATAATAGTTAATGTCAATTTTAAATATTAGTCTTTTTTATGTAGATGACTGACATTTCTTTCAGAATCTTTGCGGGATTTGCTCATTTTAGCTAATATTGACAGTAAACATTAACATTAGGGTAACCTTAGGGTAAAATTTTAAGTTCATATAGCTGCCTAGTATATGGTTTTAGTGTACAAAACAAGCATATGAGTATGTTGATTATGTGTCCAAAAACTGGAAAGCTGGTAACCAAGCTGGCTAGCAGTGAACAGTAGGATCATTTATTTCATTCCTGTCAATTTTTTTTGCCAAGTTAGGTGATATAGTCAGAAAATTATAAATTTAGTTATAAAGTTATAAATGCGCTTGTTTCTCTCTGAAGTTTCTCTCTGAAATCCTGTTAGATAAGCTAGCCAATGCGTCTATTTTAATATTTTAAACATCTATGAATGTCTTAAAGTTGAAAATTCCTTATTGTTATACTTTTAAAAGCTTAGCTTTGAAGATCAGCTAGCTAGAGTTAGCTGTACATATTATAATCATTTATGGCTGTTATATGACTGTTACATTTTGCCAGGTTAGCCAGTAATAAAATGTTACTCAAATACTGTCAGTTTTTGTAGCTGGCAAATAGAATCTGTAAAATAGTTAACTATTATATATTATAATTATTTTCTTTTGCATGCTTGAATATTTATTTAAAATCAATTCTTTTAATGAAATATTTCCTCCTTATACTATTAATTTGAAACTGGTCTTCATTTTTTTATTTTATTTATAGCCTTTCTTTAATTAACTAACATTGTGATATTACATTACAATAATTCTGTTATATGCTACTATAAAACTATACTGATACTGATACTATAAAACTTTTTTTATCTTAAGCTCAGCGAATATTCTAAATAATCTGCATAATTATTGCATAGGTTTACTCTGTGCTATATGAAAAACAAAAAGAGTTTATAGATCACCTTAAGAACACTATCCAGAAGTCGTCTATGGATGATGGTGGCAGCATGGATTGCTCCATAAGCAAAAAGGAAGGCACGGGCAGCAGTGAAGAGTGTATGGGCTGCAGCTAGAGAACCATACACAGTCATGTAAAACTTTAGCTCAGAGCTCATATTTCCTGACTCTCTGACTGGGAGGTGAAACCTTAAATAAAAAGGGGTTGTTTTAGATAGAAAATATTATCAATGGCATTGCAAATATGTCATGAAATACAGTATAATTATTATTGATATATATAATTCTCACACAAGTGTGTCTGTAGAGAGAAGCACTAGAGAGTGGGGATGACTTTCTGTCAGAGACACCAGCTCTGAGCCATTGGCTTTTAAGTTGGAGATCCAGTAAGATAGCCACCAATCGGAAACATTCTTGGAGCCTGCAGTTAAGGTAATGGCGTAAGAAAATAAGTAATAATTACAGAATAGTCTGTCTAACACAATAATACTGCTTCCAGTTATTCATACCTTGCATGAGAAGCAAGGACAAAAAAACAGACACAGCCATACATCCGCCTACTGCTTTCCAATAGGACTTATAGACTGTCCAGGAAAGCCCGCCCATCTGCTTCTGCTCCTCCCCTATGACACAAAGCCCCTCCTCAGAGATTGGCTCTTTGGTAAGCGATTCTTCATCAACGGCATCTAATTATTAAAAAAAAAAGATCTCAGTTCTGACTGTATTAGCATTAGAAAGAAGTTTGACTGCACAATATATCGTTTCAGCTTTGACATTGCAGTGTGTACATCTACATTCGTCACATAACAGGATGTGCGATGTCAAGTGGAGATTATAGTTGACTTTACCACAGTTTAGAATTTGTATCTTTGATCTATTGTATCTATCTTTGCTTCTAATTTGTGTATTAGGTTTTACACAGATGCGCTTTAATAAAAAAATCACCCCAATTATTTCTAAATTGAGCTATTTGAGTCACCCGGTAAAATTTTGTCAATTGCAATATATATATATATATATATATATATATATATATATATATATATATATATATATATATATATATATATATATATATAAGGCAGGAAAACTAAATATTGCAACGTCAGCTTTTTCCAATATTGTGCAGCCCTAGTAAAAAGTAATAAAATACAATAATTACCATTCTTCTTGGCTTTACTCTCCTTCGTGCTACCCATAGGTACATCTCTGACCAGAGATAAGACCTCCTGTGGTGTTCCTTTACAAAGCAAACCAGACCAACAAGAAACCTGACCCAACATTTGATACATCTGTGTTTTTCTAGGCATAGGCTGCAGTCTTGTAAATGGCAGACATACTTTAAAACAACTAGAATTCCATACATATCTCCTAATACTACTGTATAAACACCTAACCAATGGGTCCATATGAGTTTTTTTCAATCCGTGGCCAAAAATTGGTCCTTGCAGGCTCTAACAATACAATTTTCTCCTTACGGGAACTAAGATTCCCAAACACTGTTCCAGAATATGCTTATATGGGCAAAGACCCTGAGGTCCATGACCTTAGTGAAAACTTTTGGGATAAAGAGGAACATTGACATCAGCGTCTGATCTCACTATTGTCTGATCTTTATTGTAACAGCAAAAGAAGGGATAAAACAAACTTTTGACCATATTGTACACAATATTCTTAACATTATACTGTGATTTCTACCTATTTTTACGATGGTCCCACCATCCATTAGCATCACCATATCTGCTTTTTCCACAAATTCTATTCTGTGGGTGCAAAGGATTCTGGTCTTGTTTTGAAGCATTCCCAAAATACATTTCTCCATTAGATGATGAGCCACATCAGAATCAACTGCAGCTAAAGGATCATCCAACAGATAGATGTCCTTGTCCTGTTATAGAACACAAGATTTTAGTGTAAACATGAACCATAAGTTGTACAATATTCTAGAACTGGTTTGAAGGTTTTTACCATATAAACAGCTCGGGCTAGAGCAAGTCGACTTTTCTGCCCTCCGCTGAGTGTGACTCCATTTTCTCCAACTTCTGTCTGATCTCCATTTGGCAAAATCTGCAGAACAATCAGCGTGTACAGTGACAATAGATCATTAATTTTGTGACTGCATATATAAACCACAGAACAAAAAAAAGCTCTCCTGGTATGTTCCCTTATACTTTCAAGCAATAAAATGGTACCCTGTCCAGAGTGTGTCGCATTCCTTTGGATTAGGTTGTGTAAGATAAGTGCTACATAGCCTTGAGACTGGCCAATATACCAGGGGACTTAAGAGATAAGCATACACAATCTCACACAACTATTCACATAGTACTGACAATTTAATTACGCCTAAAAGCCTACATTGCCTTTGGATCAGGAACAAAAGAGAGCACCAGAAAGGACATACAAATTCAACACACAAAGGACAGAGGTGGAAATCCATCAGCTTTTCCAGTGTGATTTATTTTAAATAAGAAATAAGCTTACATTTAGGTCTGGAGTGAGAGCACAGGCCTCAAGCACAGCTTGATAGAACCCACTGTTAAAGTCCTTTCCAAACAGGATGTTGTCACGCACAGTTGCATGCTGGATCCATGGCTCCTGGGCAACCAAGCCAAAGCCTTGCTCTCTGCCCTGGACATGCACAATGCCTCTGACTCTGAAGATTTTTTTTAAAAGAATATTATTATATATGATGATTGTTACATGTGCCATTTATTTATTTGTTTTAATATGTGAGGAGAAGCACTTTCGGCTTTGCTTTGGGGTTAAGGAAACTAAAGATAACCTGCCCTATATTTAGGATAAAATTATTGATATGAAATAAAAAAGGAGCCTTACTTATGATTTACAGTAAGTTTAACTTAAAACATTTATTTTAGCTAACATTGCAGCAATTATAAAAAATAAACCTGATTTTAAACTGATTTTAATATAAACAACATAATTTAACGATACCTGTTCAGCTCTCCAGTAATAGCAGCCAATAGTGAACTTTTTCCACAGCCAACTTTGCCAACCACAACAAATAAAGAGCCCTGAAATAATTTTAAATAGGACAAATGTTACATTTCTCCTGAAGAAATGTCAGATTATAATGCTTTTGCTTTTAATTTGCATAGTACCACATACCTTCTTGACCTTCAAGTTAAGATTATGAAGGTACAGACTTCCTGATGTTGATGTTGGCTCCGGCTCAGAGTTAGACTCGGGATCTGACTTCTTCCATGAGAAATGGGCTTGGGTCAACTGAATGGTAGTTAGAGGATCCTCAGGGGATTCTTTAAGAAATATTTAATAATAAAAGGAGTTAAATCATAACTTTTGTCTTACAGGTGTGTCTGATTCATTCCAATGCATTTTTTCTGCACTAGTGACTTACCTTACACTGTTTTGCTCAATGTGCCTAACTTGCTATTTGCTTGATAGAGAACTGAATCTCTTAGGATTCCATAATCCTGCTTTGTATATTTGTCTTAATTTCCATACGTTTAAAAATATAGTAGATTACTTTGCTGAATATCAGCCGAAATAAATAACTGGATGTTTAATTATATTGAAAAAATGTTTGGCCCTGTTTATGCCCTTATTGGATTTATGGACACAGATTTTTGTAATTTCAGTAGAGCTTATTTAATTTCATACAAAACACAACTGCTAAAAAATGCTTGAAATATAATTAAATTAAATGTATATATCCATCAGTGAATTTAAGCAACAGTATCTGTTTGAAAATATGGATAAACCTGCTTTATCTTTTTAATGTTTTCAGAACTATACAAATAGTACAAATAATTGTACTACCTTGGCTATAGTATGCGCGGAACTCTTGATCATGCAAATTAAGGAAGAGCTGGATGCGGTCCAGAGATACTTTGGATTCCAGTGTTCCGTTAAGAACCCAAGGGAAGGCATTGAGTGGAAGAATAAGCATGCCTACCAAAGCCAGCGTGGTAAAGACCTACAAGAAAAAAATATGCAGAAAAGAAGATCCTTATCATTATCTTTACATTTAAACTTGCTTTTGTAACCCAATTAAATCCTAAAACAGGAGCTTAATAAAAAATGATCAAATGCTTTTCTTAGGATGAAAACCCAGTCAAACTTAACATTACATTCATTATCCTAATAATGTGGCTGTCCATGATATGCTTTCAATTAGGTAAGAACTGCACAAGACCAGAACGTCACAGAATATGTCATAATGTAAGTAATATAAGAGGAAGGG
The DNA here is from genome assembly GCA_005784505.1 of Bagarius yarrelli. Taxonomy (NCBI): domain Eukaryota; kingdom Metazoa; phylum Chordata; class Actinopteri; order Siluriformes; family Sisoridae; genus Bagarius; species Bagarius yarrelli. The sequence goes on from VCAZ01000101.1 coordinate 14,507, forward strand.
GGGTTGCACAATAATAAACTAAGAGATAAAAATGACGTAGTCTCAAGACTTTTGTCTTCATTTCAGCCCTGACATCGGTGGTCCGACAAGCTCTTCTGTAGGATCAGACGAAACATGCTAACCTTTGTACACCATGTACATCAGTGAGTTTTGGGTGTTTATGACCCTGTCTCCAGTTAACTGGTTCTCCTTCTCTAAACCACCCATGTTACATACTAATAACAGCACTAGGAATGTTCCACAGGACCTGCAGTCTAGCTAAGAAAATGGTCAAATCCTTATGGTTATTTTGTCCTGCTTTTAACACTTCAACTTTAGGAACTGACAGTTCACTTACTGGGTAAGATACTGTATCTCAACCCATAACAGGTGCCATAGTAATAAGATTATATGTATAATGTTATTTATTTGACCTTATATAAGTTTTAATTGGAGATGCATGACATTTATCTGACAGATAAATAAGCAGATAAATTAATGAAATGCAATTATTAGATCTGATAAAGTATGCTGGGTAATAAATCAATTAATCAATCAGTCTGATTTATCCGAGATTCATCAGCTTTCTGAGTGCAAGTGACTACAGCCAGTGTTCTTAGATTGTGTGGGTTTCTGCCAAGTGTTGCCAGATTGGGTGAGTTCCTGCCCAGTATTGCCAGATTGTGCAGGATCCTACCCAGTGTTGCCAGATTGCGCAGGTTCCCGGGCAGGTTGCAGCCCAATTTGGCTTCTTTTGATCAAGTCAGACTGGAAATAAATGCACTGGGCTGGTTGATAATATTTGGGCTACCTCTTGATACAAGCTGGGCTTCCTGATACTAACAGATGTTTAGTTTTATCAAAAATGTGATCAAAATTTGAAATAAATTATTACTGGTGTCCTACAGACAAATAGAAACAGAGTAGAGTCAGGACTGATGTTTGGTATTTTATATATATATATATATATATATATATATATATATATATATATATATATATATATATATATATATATAGACTAGAGCTACTAAAATACTATAACAACTATAATATAAGAATAATAACTTTGTTTTTAATCTGTCACGAGAAGAACTTAAGTATCGGCCCCTAGTTTTAATGTTAAATACTGATTGTTCTATATGCTATAAAAGTTTTGAACTCTGCTGAATCTCAGATGCTTCTTGTACCTGCCTAAATACAATAATTGAAATAAAGGCGCTCACATTATTCTGTCATCAAATATTCATACAAAGATTACTAAAAATAATGTTAAAGATTATTCACACTAACTAGGAAAGTTATGTTATTTTTTTTTTATTTAATGTCATGTCAGTATCTAAAGCCATCCTCGTTGCAAAACAATACAAACCATACAAAACTGGACAAAATAAGAATCAAGCAACCATAAAAGGCACAGTGATTATAGTTAAACAAGGTTTTTTAAATAAAGATATGACAGAAAATCTGAAATCTTTTCGGTTAAAACATTATTAAATTCTTAAACATTTAAACATTATTAAAGTCTTTGAGGGAGTGTACGTCATAAAAGAGTTTTCTACTTCTATTAATTTCAGGACTGTTTAATAAAATATGTTTGATGGAGAGGGGAGTCTTACAGAACTTGCATAGACGTGGGTCTTTGCCTTTAAATGTAAAAAAAAAAATCTAACATGATGGGAAGTGGTGGCTTAGGTGACATAAGGTGTTGGACTGATACCAAAAAGACCGGGGTTTGATTTCTAGCACCACCAAGTCACCACTGTGGGCCCCTTAACCTACAATTGCTCAGTTGTACAACAGAGATTATTGTAAGTCGCTCTGGATAAGGGCGCCTGCCAAATGCTGTAAATATAAATGTAATATGACCAATACGACGTCTTTTGAACTTAATCAAATCTTGCTTTAAAAGAGTAGTACTGTTTCTTTAAAATTTCAGGCTGGAGTTTGTACAATTTATTATTTGTAAATATATTTCACTCTTTCTGCCGCCTATTTAGGATTCAACACATGTGTATCAGCCATTTTATTTCTTAAAATCCAATCCGGTGATCTTTTTACATATCTGTTTACTGGAAAATGTTTGGTGTAATTTTCAGTCTCAAATTTTTTTGACTGTTACAGCACAGACATAAACACATAAACACAGGACACAGATCATTTTCAATAAACATTATTATAAAACAGAAACACTTTTTTCAGCACATACTAAGCTGTTTCATATCAAATACAAAATAGATAATCTTTCTCGGTTCTCTTTTTTTTCTGCTCACCTTTGCCGCAGTAAGACTGTTTCCTAACAGAACGTACGTGATGAAGGTGAGGATGGAGATGACGACAGGAAGAGCTGCCCAAGTGTACACACACACTGCATCCAGATACTTTAAGGTTTTTAGGTGACTCAGCTCTTTTCTGCGACTCTGCGTTACCTTCTCCAAAATGTGCTGCTCCCAGTTATAGAACTTAAGAACCCGGATTCCAAAAAGGACTTCAGTCATGAGCTTAAAAAAAAGAAACCAATAAAATCTTAAATTAAAAACTGACATGATTTCATAGTCAACAAATACTTAAAAAGATTAAAAAATAAAGGGAGAAGATCATTCGGTTAAGGTTTTTGTATGCGTTACATTTACATAGAAACTTGATGTAGATTTTACGTGTTATATTAATCCTAAAAGCTACATTTTGAAGAAAGAGAGAAAGAAAGAAAAAGAGCAAGAGAACAAGTGTGTGTGAGAGAAAGAGAGAGAGAGACAGAGAGAGGGAGACAGAGAACGAGAATCAAGTGAAGTAATAGCATACCCAAAATTGCTTTTAAAAATGGTGGTCCTACAATATTTACACAATAAAGGTTTTAAGATTTTTGTTTTTGATGTTCTTATTAAAAACTTTTCATAAGTATTTTATACAAGCAGCCTTAAAATATTTTTTTGTTTCGCACAATGCTGTAAAATAACCAATGTTGAAAATGTAAACTAAACTAAACTGTTATTTATTATTTAAAATAAAAAATCGTGCAAGCATGTATCAGGCGACTGCACTAGTAAACAAGGAACAGTGATGTATTCATACCTTCACCCTGTTGTCTTTGTGTGTCAGCATGTGTTTATTGTTCTCCAGGATGCAGGTTGCCAGCAGCTTATTAAGAGGCACAAGCAGAAAAGCCACAGCCAGACCACCCAAAAAGGCGACACCCACCTGCAGGTACAGCAAGTAGAGGGCCAAAATAAACTGGAAAGGAAGACTCCAAACTTCATGAAAGCTGTTGAAAAAATTGACCAGTCGGTCTGTGTCCGTGCTCATGTAGTTGACCACCTCACCCGTGGTGAAAGATGCCAGTGCTGAGCTGCTGACGCGAAGAGCTTTGGCATAAATGGTGGACACTACAGCGGCCCGAGCCTCCAGGGCTACCTTCGAAACCTCGAAAACAAAAAAGTTGCGGAGGAACGCTGCTGAGAATGTAGTTGAGAAGAGTCCAACAGCACACCACACACCTCTGCTTAGTGGCGCCCCCTCAGTCTCCATGAAACCCACTAGCCAGTTGAGAAGTATTGGTCCTGAGAAGGCTAGCAAGCTGGCCATTAACTTTAGCACACCAAGGAGGTAGTAGCGAGGGCCATAAGCCTTGTGTAGCACTCTAAAAAGTCTCACCTCATGGTAGCTCATTTCTTCTGAGATCTCATCAGGCTGGATCTCATGGTATAAACCGTCCTTCTGGTTTCTATCGGGTGTCCCAGGCACTCTGTTATTCAGACACTGAATCCAACACTGACTAAAGCGCTGCATAATAGATTTAGTTTGTAGCCTTTGAGGAAGTTGTAAAATATCACTAGGTCTCTCCAGCTCTCCACGCTGACCCTGCCTCAGCTGAACGTTCAACCATAAGTAGAGAAACCTGGACAGACAGCTGCAGCCGTCCTCTGCCACTATTTCTCCTTCAGCAGGCTCTGGAACAATAAGAGGAGCCCCATCGTCTGTGTTTACAAGAAGAGATTCCCTTTGCGATAAGTAACAAGGAAAAATAAAGGCCAGCAGGTACAAAAAGATCAAAGCTGCCCTGGTGACACACAGGATAAACCGTCCGAGCTGCAAAAGGTGCTCGCTACTGAGATAACTGTCATCCTGAAGGTATGTTATTAGGGTAAACACTATGTTGGGAACAGTAAGAAGAGACAGGATCAGAAAAAATGGTGGACCTCGAGTCCTTCGGTAGACAGATCTTTGCATGGACAAAACAGCTCCAAAATGGACCAGCCATGCAATGACACCACATCCATCAGCTAAGATGTTTATGTAAAGGTTCTGCTGGTGAAGTGCGAGCACCAATCCCAAATCTGTAATAAAAACAAAAACTAACAGCAGTGCAGCAACAGACCTGAAGATCCAGCCAACAGGAGGCAAAGGCAGAGGGAGGGTAAGTCTACAAAACAGACAGGAATAATAGAATATAAAAACAAAGATATTAATTATTACTACATTATTTATGCCTTAAACTAAACTAAGTGCTTTATCCTAGAAAAGACTAAAAATTCAGACTAAGTTTAAAATCTCAGAGAAGGCAGAAGCACAGCCTGGACATCACAGACACCCAAGTACTCTTACAAAAAAAGTTGTATTCTGTGGGACAATCTTTGACAATTTGTCCTCTTAGAGGTTCCAGACATATGCGACCGAAGACGCAAAGTACCAAGTTAGATAGTAGTAACATGTACATCTCTTCAAAAATAAATGCTAGCTAGCCTTATTGTTAGCCCGAGAGCTAATGGAAGGTTCTGTGCAGGCAATGTTGCACAAACAGTCTTGTACACAGGGATGTCATTACTGTTTATGGAATTGTTTACTGTCCAACTAAAAATGTTAACCAATAAACACACTTTACTTAAAATTTCTGGCATTTAGCAGGCGCTTTTATCCAGAGCGACTTGCATTCATCTTTTTTTAAATTCAATTGAGCAGTTGAGGGTTAAGGGCCATGCTCAAGGGCCAGGCAGTGGCAGCTTGGTGATGCTAGAAAATGAACGATCAGTAGTCCACCACTGATCCACCATGTCCTCATTTCTCACTTCCTGACTTTATTGCGATCAAACTAAATCATAGTGCAAATTTAATTAGTCAATTACAATCTAATATTAAAAATAATAATAATATATTTACGGAAGAGTTGGAGGTAGCAGAGCTAAGGATGTTGAGGTGACTTTGGGAGTGATAAGGTTGGACAGGATTAGGTTGAACAAGCACATCGAAGAGACGTTTTAGGGACAAAGTCAAATAGGCCAGATCCACAGGCTAGTGGCAAAGGGGACTAAATAAGAGAAGGTATATGGATGTGATAAATAAGAACATGAATTAAGTGTGTGTCAGGAAAGAAGATGCAGAAGATAGGGATAGATGGAGGCAGATATTTCGCTGTGGCAACCCCTGAACAGAACAGATAAAAGAAGACTGCATTTAATCATTAATAATATTCTGTATTGGTCCTCCAGGTGAGTATCCTACCTCGACACACTCAGATAACAAGCACTGAACACTGCAGTAACAGCATGCACAAGAGATCCACAGATGATATGGTTAAAGCAGGGACTGACGGTGCCATTTTGCCACACAGGAAATGGCCAGTCCTCCTCTGTGCCACAGAGTTCTGATATGATGCTGGCAGGTCTCGAACTCTCGAATTGGCCCTCCATTGGTTTCAATGACAATGACAACCGTGACAATGAGCTCAGTGTTCTCTAGTGTCCCTCCCAGTAACCGAATCTAAAACCAATACAAAAACATTTATATGTTTAATTAAAACATTTCGATGTGGTTTAAACAGAAGATTCACAGCATGTATGTGGAGCAGAATCTCAAAAAGAAATGTTTTTTAAAAACTATCTGGAAAACAAAACAAGGTTTCTATACAGTATTATGAAATTATTCTTAATTTTAAAAGCCTTTATTGACCTCATTTATATTAAAACACCTATCTGTTCTCTCCGCCTTTCTTTATCTATCTGCCTTACTGTCCCCTCTGTTCGTCTCATCACTATGAGGGCTAAAGCTTTCACTTGCTTGGAACCTTAACACCTCCAACACCTTAACCATGAGCCACTACCTCCCATTTATAGTATTGCATGTTTTCCTATATGTTATAGTATTGTAAATTTTCATACAAAAGTATATGTGCAATTTTTCTACAAAAGTATTTCTACAAAAGTGCAATTTAAATGGAACAAGTGACTGTAGCGATTTAATGTTTACTATACAGCATTTCACAATGATACATAGTGTAGATCTATTATTATTGCACTTTTACTGCAGGTACAGTGGTCCATATACCAGATATGTTTGTTTTGTTTACAGTTGTGTGGTAAGTAAAGTGATCAGACACTGAGATGGCAGATAATACCATGTATGATACACTATACAGCCAAATGTATGTGGACACCTTACAGCACACCCGGCATAAGTGCCTGAAAGTGTAAAGCACAGCCTGTATGTTCGTACAACGTCTAGAAGATGTTAAGAAAACTCATATGGTTGTGATGGTCAGGTGTCCCATTATTTTTTCCCCCCATAGTACATACTGTAGATATATTTGTCTGTTTATTTTACTGGATCATCAGTAATAAAAACATGTAAAGACACTATACATAAATAGTCTATTTGTAGAACTTATTATTATTTTCTCAAACTAATAATCAATGAGCATTAAAGCTAATGATGAACACACACAACAATAAATACATCAGACCGATTTTACAGTAGAACACAGACTAGAATATGCGAGCTGACTGTTTACATGTGACTTACAGTTTGGGATCATTTAATCCGCATTTATCTTTTAAAATTAAAAGAATGGCTAAGCAGCTCCTGTACATCATAAAATAAAAAGCTGTTTTTAAACAAAACTCATGAACCTGTTCTATTACCCGCTGTGCAGTACAGTTTTAAAACACTAATGCGGAAGTAAAAAAATACTCACCACACTTTCATAATAAGAGTCCCAAGTGACGCCATATTGGGGATTTATTTTGAGGCTATATTAGAAATATAGATTTTTTTATTTCAATTATTACAGACTTCATGCTTAAATATACTCCCACGAAAAATATACCCCTAATTTTTAACATTACAAATGCAAAAAAAGAGAATTTTCTTTGTACATTATATAATAAATATATGTCGTTATGACGTGGACCACTTCAGCTAAAAATTCTCATTGTAATGTTTTTTTTTTTTAATATATGGACTGCATGCGTCATACAGGTTTTTTTAATTATTAATTTTTCAGTCGAAATGCTATATCAGTTTTTCATTTGAATCTGTTTAATGAATTATTTATACAAATTGTATTTTAGTTACTGAGGTTTTATTTGGACCCATTTAAGTGAAAGGTCTACATTTTTAATCAGTTGATTTGAAGACAGTTTTAAAGGCTAGACTGGAAATGAACAACCTTCAACCACTTTCTGAAGTCTATTGTTACCTGAATTTACCATTCACTTAACCTTTAGTATGAAAACAGTATGGCCAAAAGTATTGGGACACCTGCCTATCACATTCATATGTATGTTTTGCTAAATTTGTTAGAATCTGGATCTCTTAGTTCCAATGAAGCAATAATGTAATTCTATAACATACAAAGACATTCTAGGCAAGTGTGTTTTTTTTTAAGCTTTGTGGCATGAATCATTATTAGATAAATGGGAGGGGATTTTTAATTACCACCGAAATCAAAAGATCCCAGAACAGCTTTAATATGCAAATAACTTTTCTGACTAATTTTATTTCTGGCATTTGTTAGAAACTTTCATCCAGGGTGACTTCTATTATTCATTCATTCATTCATTTTCTATACCCGCTTATTCTCTAATTCGGGGTCACGGGGATCTGCTGGAGCCCATCCCAGCCGCCTCTGCAAGGGCGAAGGGCAGGAGGGGTACACCCTGGACAGGTCACCAGTCCATCGCAGGGCTGACTTCTATTACTCATTTTTATTTATCAGCAGCTTGTTGCTGCTAGGAATTAAACCTGTGATTTTCCTATTAACTATAGTTGAACACCTTTAACCACTGACCTTCCACATCTCCACTAGCACTAACTATTGTTAAATATAATATTGTGGTTCATTATTAAGATTTGCAGTAACACACTGTAACAGACTGACATTTGAATGCTTTATTGTCAGATTTGGAAAGATAGATTGACTGTAAAAAAAAAAAAGTAGCAAGCTCTCCTGTTTCAACACCTCCAGAAGGAGTTACCGTTAATTTCTGAGTTAAGGGAGTTGTAGGTGTGGGATTTATCAAGAAAGGATTAAAAAATAGAGCATTTTTCCCCCCAGCCAATAATTTTGAATGAACAGAATACCAAATTTACCCAGTAAATTAAAACCCTGAATTTGGTCAGTGCACATCAACTTGGCATTTGATAATACAAGTTAAACAATAAAGCAAATCTACAAATGCAGTTCATTTAATTAGACAGAAATCTCTTTAAATAGGGAGTGAAGCTTTCTAACGCAACAATAAATTGATAAAAAGAGTCATCTAATAGACTTGAGTAGTACAGGAATGAAACTATACAGAGAAGCTTTTTTTTTTTTCATTTACATTATACACAGTCCTTAATCTTCAGGTTTGTCTGGAACAGCCGACACACCCGTTTGTGTAACAAATATCCTACATTTAATTCTCTCTGTGACGCACCCGCTTGTATAGAGAGACGTGATACCTATGCACAAACGTTTTGCCGTAAAGCATTTTGGAGAATCTGGCCGTTTAACAGACCTGGTTGTATACATTCTTCCTTGGTTTTTAGGCAGTTTGTCAAACAAAATCATCTCTAATAAACGTACTGTATTACAATTGTGTAGTTTATATTTCTACAGTTGTTATATTTTAACCTAATTTCTCACTTTTCCATCTGAATATCAGATTTTATCATTAACTCTACTCTTACAGTTTGTCGAAATAGTTGTGCAACTACTTTATCGATTTATTGGGATACAGCTATTATCTGTATGTGCTTTTGTAGTTTTTAACCCATGACCTAACCAGTGTCTATCAACTGTTCCTCCACACTGAAGACATGATTGTCCAGTCACAGCAAAACATATCGAAATGGGTGTTAAATGTTACATGTGTTACATACAGAGGATTAGAGCATTTCAAACTTTGCAAATTCTGAAAAAAAAAATAAAAACACAAAATGGAAAAAAAAAAAAAAACCACAACACAACATACACCCCTGGCTGGAGTATAGTGCAAGTCCAATCATTTACATTTGTACAAATGTATGTTTCAATATAAGCAATCATTTACATAATAGAAGCTGTGCATGAGCTGCTACACACCAGTCAAAATGTTAAAACGAAATATAACATAAAACTGCTCTAAAAATGTATCATATGGGAAAAAAACTGAGCCTCTTGGTTGGAGCACTTGTATACTGGAGTACTTGGATATGTCTTTTGATTCCTGCAGAGGAAGAAGAAACTGATCCAAACACTTAGGATTACTTTCACTCAGACGTTCTGGAATCTCAAGTTAGACAACATGGCCAGCGCTCCTAGGACAAAAGAGATGAGTTGAAAATGAGACACAAGAGGAGTGTGGGGTCGTCTGGATAGACTTCACCGTAGACGCTGCACTACAACACACCATGTATGTGTGGTTTAAATAAGAGGAGGCATTTTCCTCCATCGACACCCTGACTTAATATCTGTCCCACCCCAGAAAAGGTTTCCTCTAGAGTTTTTTTCCACTTGGTTACAAGTTCTTTGTGTTCAGGTGCGTTTTGTAATGCTTTGTGAGGTGGTCGCTCCGCATAAATCTCTTCTGACACTTGGAGCATTCAAAGCGTTTGTCTCCTGTACAAAGAAGAAAAAAATAATTATAGGTAAAGTTAAATTCTTTAGTTATAATTAGAGTAGAAAAATGGCAAAGAACTGAAAATGAATTTAAAAAAAAAATCACTGTACATTTATTCCTACAAATGATTCTTTTTAACACATAAAACATCAACTAACTTAGGCTGTCAATATCAAAATAGTGGATGTAGTATGTATGAATTTAATTCATACTACCCATAACTATACTAAAAGAACGTACATTTTTAATGACTTGAGTAGTAAGCGATTTCGGACTAAGCTATGTTTCACTTCCTGATTCTTTGTAAATTTGTTGTCGACTAAGATTTTTCTGCCATTTTGCCTTTATTGAAAGGACAGCACAGAGAAAGGGGAGAGAGATGGGGTGGGACCAGAAAGGACGTGAGCTGGAATAACCCACGGGGCGCACACTTTTAAAGTTAAGATGATCGTAGCTTGGCAACGATTTGATAACTTTATACGGTCCATATACAATGGCGGGTGTCTGGCTCATCAACTTAGGTAAACTGATTTACATTTATGTTAATATTTAAATGTAACCCACAGTGTGTCAAACCACTTCTTTCTTCGCTCCTGTGGTTGTCGCTGACTATTTTAGCTATTTGTTTAAATTTTTTAAAAACTTTTGTTTCAATATTGCAATGTATAAGTTTTTTAAAAATTTTAAACAAATAGCCAGCGACAACCACAGGAGCGAAGAAAGAAGTGGTTTGACACACTGTGGGTTATATTTAAATATTAACATAAATGTAAATCAGTTTAAAACGGAATTTACGCATCCATACTAGAATTTAGAATATCTATATACTAATATAATAAAAAAAAAATTTTTTTTAAATCACAATAGATAGCTGTATCGATATTTTTAAACAGCCCTAATATTAGAAATCCATCTTAGACACAATTGTATATTTTAAAAACTGTACCTGTATGTGTCCTGGCATGTCTCTGCAGTTCATCACTACGTGTGAAGCTTTTTCCACAGAAGACCCAACTGCAGGTGAAAGGTCGCTCTCCTGTGTGCAGGCGCACGTGTGCTCGCAAAAGCGACGTCTTCCGGAAGGTCTTCCCACAACCTACTATGTGGCAGATGTGCTTCCTCTTCCCAACCTCACCTGGCCTACAGTAACCAAGACGGTTTAAAAAAACAGCTAATTAAAATATATTATTACACCACATGATCACTGCTACCATAAACAAATACACTATAGTTTTTACTACAGATAATAATAAAAATTGTAAATATTGTACTGACTGTACAGACGGCACCTTTTATTTAAACCCATAACAGCTGAAGCTTTGATTCCTCTGAATCACCAGAATGTGAGTATGTAGAAGATGCTACTTCTACGGTTGTACAAACTCTACGCTCGTGGCAACTGGCACATTAGTGCTTTTTAGTCTATTCGATGCTTATCGGCTTATTGGCAACAAAATAATGTTGTTGCATAAACAGTGGGAGCCATAAAAATAAATGTTTCATATTTGTTCAGACTTAATATACTATGACTAGTCCAGTCACAGAATACTATAAACATTTAATTTAATTAAAATTGCCACCCGGAGGAAGATGGATATTCCCACCAAAACTATATTAATACAATTATTATTATTTTAACAATTAGTCAACATTATGTAGGTTTCAGAGAAAGAAACAAAAAGCTTCTTTGACTATGTTTAGGGTCTGCTGTACCTTTTCTCTGCATCTTTGCAGTTGGGACAGGTACATGCCATTCGTCGTTTCTTCTCTCCTGGTTGACTCTGTAGCTCAAGTGTAAGCGTCTGCTCCACCTTTAGTGGCTGCTCCTGCGTCTGCATGCTTCCCAGCTGAAGCCCAGCTCCCTGAACCGTCTGTACAGTCAGATGCTGCTGTCCTGGGAGTCAGAAAGACACAAACAGATAGGCATTCTAGCTTGCTTTCGGTGTAATTACAGAACATACCAATATAGTCACAGCACAGCCGTTGTGTAAATTATGCGTACAATAATTTGTCAAGATTATAAAATCAGGATTTTCACATTGCAAAGCAGCAGCCTGGAAATGGCATAGAAGTCACTGCTGGCTAATGTAGTTTTAAAAGGTCACACAAAGTTCTTTTGATTATATCCGTTATGTTCTCTGTCTTCAGAAACTGAAAAATATGTAAATGAGAAAATAATTTTTGAAACTTCATCCACATTGTAATTACAGGGTGTGGAAAATAAGCACACCCTGTACTGTGAAGAGCTGAATGCAAATACAACAGGTTGGATAACCAGTATGCTTATAAGCACATGACACTGTGCAAACTTAACCGACTTTCTAGGTACTACCCACTATTACGATGCCGATAACTGAATAAATTACGACAAATAATAATTATAAACGTTCATTTGTTTAACAGTTAGTCAAAACTCCTACTTACCACCCGAATTAGTGATGGTGACCGGAACTCCTTGTACTTGAACGCCGTTGATGTTAATTGTCTGCACAGCCTGAGCTGCTGAAGTGAGCTGCGCTGCATTAAGCGTTATCAGACCACCACCAGCAGGAGCTATCTTGGCAAGGGTCCTTTCTTTCCGTGCCCCCGGCTGAGCTTTTTTACTCAATATAGCCGGCGTGACAGGAGTAGTGGTGGGTGTAGGGGTTGTTACGATGGTCTCCTGCAGCTGTACTGCCTGCCATTCACCTGAAGCTGTTTTAATTAGTACCTGCATCCAAACAAAGAAAATGACACTGACCACAAAGTGGACACACCATAAACACAATTAATCACACAACATACTACAAAACTGTTAAAAATTTGCCAATGGCATCAACTGGGGCTCACTATAATGTCACATTAATTTAATGTCTGGGACATTAGCAAAAAAGGAGGTGCTGAGATACCTGTGTGGGTTCTGAGGGAGCCACCTGCACACTAGGGTTGGTGGCTGGCACTCGCTGGGGCACGGGAGGAAGTGTTGCAGAGGCAGCTTGTACCACTTTTAGAGCCTGAGGTGGTATCTGCACCATCTGTTGATCTGATTTCTGCTGAACCAACTGCACCTGCTGTACCACAGGCTGGCTCCCTCCTGGACTCTGCACAATCAGGAGGTTGTTCCCGGCCTGACGAAGGAGAAACTGTCAGTAACTGATTTTACAGTACACAACAAACCTACTTTATTTATAACTATGGTAAATAAAATGGCTGAAAAAAAGCTATTCATAAGAGAAACCAGGTACAGGTTATGAAGTTTAATGCCAAAATGTAATAAACCTACTTGAATGATGTTATCAGCTGTTGTTTCTATAAGCACTGTTTCCACCTGTTCAGCAATAGGTGGAGGTGAGGCTGGTGGAGGAGGAGGAGGGACTACAGCAGCTAGTTTCTTTCGCCCCCTCTTTCCTTTTACTGGCCGAGGTGAGGCAGCAGCTGACTCTGTGACAATCTGAGTTGCCCCCACGTCACCTGTAGCCGCACTAAGGGGCAGAGCAAGTCCACTAGGCAGATGCACTATGTTAGTGGTAGGCATAACAGTGGTGTTGTTTTGCCTCCGCTTTTGTGTGGATGGCTTGATGGGGACTGTCTTCTGTGCAGAAGTTGGAGTAGCTGCCTGCACTGTAACAGGTGAGGTGATGATAGCCTGGTTGGTCCCAGGGATGATCTGAATCTGTCCACCCTGGGGTACCATCTGAATTGTCTGAGCCCCCTGAATCTGGGGCACCACCTGGTACTGAATGTTGGCAGTAGCTGAACTTGCTGGGCGAGCTGGGGGCTGAATGGTAAGGAGGATGGGACTGGTTCCTGAAGAGCCTACACCAGCAGGGAGCTGAATGATATTTCCTTTGGGTGAAAGAAAGCCCAAGTTCTTTGGGGGCGCTGGAGCAATTGGAGCAGGTTTAATAGGGTGAAGGCGGCGAGTGGTTGGCTGGGCTGGTGGAGCACTGGCTGGAGCTTGGGCAGCAGGTGGACCAATTTTACTGCAAGTGGCAGCCAGGAGGGCCAAAGGTGATGGCTGAGAATCCTGCAAAAAAAAAAGATGGCAACAAGGCAGTTCACATTTTTACCCTTCACCTGCTGACAGTTGTCATAAACCGATGCAGTCAAACATACTGTAAAAGTTATAGCATTTTACAGCTTCACATAAAAATAGCAAAAATACCCACATTGTTTCACACAGTGTAAATAAGATACAGGTACTTACTTGAGAGGTGGTGGATGTAGGCTGAAGATATTCACTGGGACTGACAGCAACTGTGGTGGCCATACTGTCCTTTTGATCTTTAGGTGGGAAAATAGTAAACGGAACCTTAAGCAAGTGGTCGAAGTATAAAAAACAGTTGATTTTAAATTACATGTTTACATGAATAGAATTTAGCAGATGCTATTTATACGCCTTCCGAGTGATATATAAGGGCTTTAAACACTCTTTTAATGAATACATCAACACCGGTGGACTGCAGTCCCAGAATATTATAAGACCACAACTCTGATTATAAAAAGACTTTACAGTTTTATTTTACATTTGATTAGTCAATTTCTGTATCTGGATTTCAGGAAAACATTAAGCACCATTAATTCATTTGCATATTTGTTTTATTATATCTATCTATCATTATAATGTGTATTTTATTTGACACAGATGCTGCTTTCTTACAAAATCACCCCAATCATTGTAAAATAACGAATTCTTTTCAAATAGAGCTATTCAACTCATCTGGTAAAACTTGCATATATTGCAATATACATCACAGAAAAACTATATCACAACGTTAGTTTTTTCCCCCTATATTATGCAGCCCTAGTTAACATTAAAAAAAAGCTTTAAAAATCAGTCTATTAAACAATCAATAAATGAACAAACAAACAGGCTAATGGTTCACTGAATACACTGGATACTAGTTCTCAGGGACTGGAAACTGGATCATTAATAGCTACGGTAGTCCTAAAAACTAAATTTATGTAACACACACAAAAATCTATTTAAGGTGCAATAGGTGGAATTATTTTGGTTTATTTTACAGGTTATGTTTCTAAGATCTATATTTGAATGGTTCCCACCCATATTGACGACGTACCGCCCACAGTATCTCATGTGGCGTCTGAACATTGATTGACAGACAACGCAACCAAACACAAGCAAGCATTTCACACCTTTAAAAGACTTTCATGCACTTTTACGGCCAAACTGATTTAGCTAAAGATTCGCTGCATTTAAACAAACAGCATAAACAAAATTTTTAAAATTGTAAATAAGGTTAATAAAAATAAAACGCCAAACGACTTATATTAAATACAAGTAGTTTGGTGACATAGCTAACTAGTTGATACACATACTTAATTGCCTAACAAGCTTCTTTAAAATGCTTAACTTTATTCTTTACACAAAACAATATAAATCGTAATAAATAGGACATTACAAATGCAACAATAACGTCAACATCTCTACAAATTCTGTAGC
Organism: Bagarius yarrelli; assembly: GCA_005784505.1. Lineage (NCBI taxonomy): Eukaryota > Metazoa > Chordata > Actinopteri > Siluriformes > Sisoridae > Bagarius > Bagarius yarrelli. Next base: position 29,783 of record VCAZ01000101.1, read on the forward strand.
TATAACAGTTAGTAACTTGCAGAAAACGACAACATAAACTGCACTGTTAACTAAAAGCGAGCAATAGTCTGTCAGCGACTGATAAAAACATGTACACGATTTTTTTTAGTCCGGCCTCACAGCGCCCCCTCAGAAATATATATACATATATAAAAAACCCACACATTAAAAACCAACCGTAGCCAAACGCTAACTACCAAAAAAACTCAAACGACTTCGCGTTGGTGCTAACGTAGCTAACGCCACTGACGCGCCACACTGTGGATTTCTGTATTTTATTCATTTTCGCAGGTACTTAATCGCTCCGGATTTTCTTACTGCAGTTCTGTTTTAAGAAGACAAAGCAAGCAGACCCAACATCCATTAAATTATGATCTCAACTTAATTCTAAACAGCTTAAGAGCAAAACTGTAAAGCCTAACTGCGCTTTGCTAGCGAACATGCTAACGAACACCGAACTAGCCAGATAAACTCTTTGATACGTGAAAGCACCCCGATTCCGGAAGTATGCAGCATGTTGCAGTGCAATATATCGTTTTGATACACGAATCTCACTCTTGGATAATGCAGCATTGTAGTCAATTAAATAAGGGTTTGTTTCTTATTGGAAATAAAGTACATAGTAACATAAACGCCAACGTTATAATTCCTACCCACCGCTCATGACGACATTCGCTCTCCGTTAAACCTTCAAGAGCAAAGCCCATGTCCAGAGACCGCCCTCAACCTTCGACCAATCCGCCTGCTTGTCAAGAAATGAGTGATCGCAGTGCTGTCCAATCAACGAACATAATCTACGTGATTGATTTTAACTTGACCAATAGAATATCCAAACACCACGACGTCTGCCGTTTTGCCTAGTTTTGACCAATAGCCTAAAGCGGTTAAGTGAAAAAGGCGGGCGCTGAAACAGGCTAAGCGAGGTAGACTGAACCAATTATACACGATGGAGTATTTCACTGACGTCCATCTCGACCAGTTGGAACCGGCTGGAACTAATCAATCAAAAGCAATTGACATCCATTTTAATCCGCTCAAGCTTGAATTGCCCTAAGGATGCGTCGAATGATCTTTAAGTCTTAGTATTTTTTTTTAAAGTGGAAATACAGTTTTGAGTGAACACACTAAAATTTCTTATACTTTTATTTTTTTAAACCACCAGATGACACCATCCCCATGAAATCAATGATTTTTTTTGCATTAACTTACTACTCTACACAGAATTCATGCCACTGTACGTCTGTGTACTTAGACTTTACATTATTAATTGCATTAGTAATCTACAGCTTGGTTGATAATAGTTCACAACTAATGATAAGTGGTAGATCATAAAAATCTTCTGATGTCTGTGGTCCCAACAGAAGATAGATCCCAGCAATTCCACTTTAAAAGAAAATGTATACTTAACTCCAGTATTATGTATTGCTTGATGGACCCTGATTGGTGCAATGCTTTGTTTTACAATAAATTAAATCAAATTAATTGATATTAATTTTAATTCATTGGTGTGGCAGCATGGTGACAGCAGGTATGGGTCCACAATACACACTTCCTTCATTGGTATGAGTTTACAGTTTTAGTTGAGATCCCCAAAAGATGTGTTGCTAACCTAATTTGCTGGGTGTTAAATTTAGTGTGTGTGTGTGTGTGTGTGGTGTGTGTGTCTTTTATACAATATGTCCCTGCCTGGTGACCAGGAACAGAGCAGGGTGGATGATAAAGATAAATAAATAATTCAATTATATTTTTTTCCTACACACAACTCTTTAATTTAAAAAAAGGACAATTCCAAATACTTTTTCTTTTAGTTTTACCTTCTTTCTTACTGAAAAGATGACCTGCAGTCATGTTGAGGTGTGGGTTAATGTGTAGGTACCGAGCAAACAAGAGGTTGGCAAAATACAGAGAGAAAAGGACAAAAAACAAATAAAATAGGAAAAAGAATTCACAAATGTGTCCATTTAAAAAGTCCAATGTTTTTTATGAGCTACAGATGGAGGTTTATGTCATAACTCCATATCACATTTAACGTTCTATCCATTCCTGTGCCTGTCTAGTAGTCTAATGCCAGATGGATCATCCCTGGCCAGTTTTATATGGATAGTACTTCAGCATTTCACTACCCCATCTTGACTTAATACAATGAGCAGCCATTCTGTTGATGTCCACTGGCTTCTGCTGGAAGACTGATGGGGAATTTTGGGCAGAGTTGTGCAACAGGAGCATCTACGCACTATTCCATCTGCTATTTATACAGAGAAAACCTAAGGAAATAACGTGCTTCATCATTATTCATACGCCTTTATATTTGGTTAATAAACAACAATTTCCCCTAAACACATTCTTACAGCAAATATGGCTCTTGCGTTACGTCTCAGACTCCGGCTCCTGCTCCACACTTGCCATCTGTCGCATGCCTTTGATTGACAGGTACATCTCCTCCTCTGGGTCATAGTAGTAGAACTTTTTCAAATATGAAATGAGGGGTCTGGTGTAGACAGAAATAAAGGAGTTTTTTTAGTACAGTATATATAGCACTAGTCAGAGAGACTATAAACAAAACAGAGCAGTACTTTGGGAGAGGCAGCTCCTGAATGTGGTCTATGCGGACGAGCTGCCGGATACAGAAGCGGCAAAGGTGCTGCAGGGATTTGACGTTACAGAAACGGGAGACTGGATACAGCAGCTGCACTGGGGTTGGTGGGAGTCCTGTAAGGCAGTAAGAGGGCAAACAGCCACTGTGTAATTAGGTTATGGCCAATATTTTTAAGACTAATAAAGATAGAGTTATAGTAAAATTACCAGGTACACGTGAGCGCAGAAAGTAAAGAAATTTTCCATTCTTTGAATGCATGATGGCACGCTCTATAAACTCCACCACAGAATGACACCTATCCTCAAACTTTGGATGGCACCATAAGCTGAAGGTCCCTGAACATGATGCGGACAAAAACAGTATTCTTTTTTTGTATTTCTTTTCTTTTTATTCTGCATGTATGGGATCTAAACATATTTTGTGTGTTGTGTGCTGGTTACCTCTGTAATGCTCCATGCGTGTGTGGTGTGTTACACCTTGCGAACGGAAACTCAGGCTAAGTATGTATCTTGGGTCTGAACTGTCTCGCACCAGAAATGAACCGTCTGGTTTTCCTTTTAGTTTTAGCTCAGCATCCTCCCAATTCATCGGTCCCCAGTACCAGCCACACTGCAGAAAGACAGACAAACACCTTCATAAGCAGCCATCGGCTAGTCCAGGTTATTAAGCCGGAGCACAGTAAGATTGACGAAGCTACAGTATTTCAAAGGAAAAGTACAGATATAGTGTCAGTTAACTTGCCCTCTAGAAAGAGCTGCATTGTGTTCTAATACGCATTATCATACATTATCATATGAACTGCCCTTTTCCTCACCCTCTCGAGTTCTCTTAGGCTGGCGGTAAAACTGCTGGAATCAACTCTCCTTAGAGGACACACGTTTGCAGGTGGGGCTACTCTTATTGGAGGTGGAGTCTCAATCGGTGATGGTGTAGAATGAGGAAGGGCTCGGAGGAAAGCATCTACAAAGGAAAGATAAATTGATATATATTTAAGATTCAAAATGTTTTCGTTCACTTGCTAAATATAGTTATAGTTATATTTAGCTAAAGCTACTAGAAACTATAACTATTGGATAGTAAATACCAGAGATAACCCCCTAACCCTAGCCTTAACCCTAACCTTGGGTTAATCAAATTGAATCCTGCCTATTACAATGTTTTAACACCAGTTAATAAATTAACTTAATTAGTTAAATAGCTATCGAATATACTGTATGTAAATTGAATGTTTTTAGCCCCTGTATTTTTCTGTAGGTAAAAACCACAAAACAATTTTATGCATTTGTTTAGCTAGCGGTTTGACAAATTATTAGTATTAATAGTTTGCATAGTTGTTTACACTGAAAACACAATAAAAAATGTGCCTGTATGAACGTTACAAAGTAAAATGTGGAATGTTGCACTCTGGCAGAACTACCAGGACCCTGTTGCCGGATGAGAAACATTTTCAAAATAGCTAACAAACTCTGATAGACGAGACATCTTTTATATCGATTGAAGACTGGCGTATATAAGAGTAAATTAAATAAAATTTTAAATTCATACACTAGATAAAAGAGGACCGGGTGCACAGCATGAGTTACATCATTTAAGACATAAATTCCGTTCTAGCTTGTTGTCTTCATACTTATACTGATATGAATTCAGAGCACAAACATGCATTTGTTTCCTATACTAAATAGGTCAACTGTCATGGTTCTCCATCGTGTTTGTTGTTGAGTTTGATGTCATCTGTAGAGTTTCCAGAGACTTATGCGTAAACAACTTGGCATTTTTTAAAAATTATATAGTAAAAAATATTATTATTTGCTATATGGTTTTTCAATCTATGATTGATGATTAACCAATGCAATGTCTTTTGTATGTTGATGCAAAACCTCTGGTCATTTTCATACCTAAGGTCTCACAATATGCTATCTTTAAACCACATGTACATACTTCCTGTAGCTCTGTGGTTTTCAGCTTTGTGCGAGTGGGCGAACATCTCTGGTTCTAAGGTTGATAGATTACATTTTGCAACTCTTTGGTGGTCCTGTGCTCAAATGATAGAATGCACAGTCAAATGTATTTGTATTAGGAGTGTGCCCTCCACCAGGCATTCATGCTGTTTACTATACAGTGCCATCATATAGCTAAATTCAAGAGATGTTAACCCTGAGTGCTGTGTTCCTATAACACTATAGGTTAGTGCCACTGTAAATAGATCACAGGTTCGTAATCTGGGATGGTCAATTTCACAAAACAACCATTAAAATATAAAAAAAGCAAAGATGTTTTAAAAAGATAAAACGGTGTTCTATCAGCATTACTGCATAAAAGTAAATGAAAACAGGTCTAATATCTTCATCTTGTATTCCATCGCTATCATATGATTACACAATGTCTCATTAGCAAGCTTTTACATTACATACTAGTTTTCTTATAAACAAGTTTTATTTATAATGCATGATATTATCATCAATATATAACCTCCTTTATCTATATATAATATCTCTAATATCTATATCTAATATCTATATATATATTGATAGAGGAGGTTATATATTGATAATAATGTCATGCATTATATATATATATATATATATATATATATATATATAATTAAACCCCTCAGTGTGTGTCAAACGAATTCCTTCTTCCCTCCTGTGGTTGTCGCTGATACAAAAGCAAACATGACGAAAAAATACTGCTTTTGTTGTCATATTTCATTTTAGATTATTTTAGCTATTCATTTTGCATTTTTTATTCGAAGTCTTGCAATATTTTGTAAAATGTATTGTATTGTAATATATCATGATATTGTAGTATATCATGACAAAACTAAATCTGTAATGACATCTATTATTGCGTCTATTATACACCAATCTTACACCCTACTTTAATATGAAAGTTATAAAAATATACTTAGTATATGAGCTTGCAATGCTATTTCAACCAAAGCCATCACAAATTCACAATTTCTTCCACAATCATAAACTGTCAATTTGATAAATTTGCTAATACAAATAGAAATTATATGTTTAACACCTTATTCAAAACTTTATTTAAATATAAACCATAGTGTAAGCCATACTAAGTTACACTTTTATTAGCTCTTTAAAAATGTGTTCATTAGAATTTTTGTTCTACCCTTTGAAAAAAAATAGTCAAGAAGTGGTAGAAATTAGGGTAGTCTGTACTATTCCTAAATCAATTGTACACAACTAGGAACATAGAAAGGACATACAGTTTGGGAGTGGGAGGAGAAGGGGGGAAAGGGGTTGGATTATTCTCTTAGGACCAGAAGGTGTCCAGCACACACACAGAAACACACTTACACACAAAGTGCCACCATCACACCCTTACCATTTAGACTGAGGCTATGTTGGATGGTGGCATGGAGAGGGGGAGGAGGAGGAAGAGGCAGAGGGAGAGACTGTAGGGATGCCCCCATGACATTCACTAGGAAAGTCCCTGGTTGTGGCCCACCTATATCGTCTGGAACAGAGTAGCATGTGTTGAGAAACCAGAAGGAGGCATAGGTGTCAAACTCTAAACCTGAGGTTAGAATGCAAGTTCGAATTAAAGTCAGGCCTGTGTCGTTGCTTATGTAAACTGTGATATTTAATGTTAATCAATGTAAAATAGGGCTGTGTACAACAATCAATACATTATATTTTTTTAGAATAGTGTATCATCATTTTAATCTCTATAATCAATACGGATTTGAATTACAATTTAAACTGATTCATATTTACGTTAAAGCTGACACATGGCCAAGCATGATGAAAAAATATGGCTTTGTATTTGTCGTATTTTTAGTTATACTGTATGTTTTACTTTTTTTTAGAACACATATAGTATATATATTTCTAGTATAATACATGAACCATCCTGGCCTAATTTTTTATTCATTAACCCTTCTTCTTCTTTATCTTGATTAATGTAATATATACTTATAGTTAAATAATTTGATAGCCCTTAAATATAGCCTTCAGTGGCATAAAAATGATGCTGTGTCCTGAATTTGTGTTCGACACCTGTGCTTTAAGATGGAAATAATAGATGTTGGGATAACATAACAAGCATTTTTGCTGGTGACAAGTTGGGATGAAAGTAAGTTTAAATGTCCTCTGAGCACTATTGCTTAACAAGGGCCGTAGTATGAATATGCTCGTTTTAATCTTAAGTCTTGATTAGGAATTTAAATAGTGTTTATTGTGCACTGTTGTATACAGTAGTTACAAATGTTTAGTTTTGCAAAGGTTAGAAACCATGTGCTAAAACAGACTACTACAAGTTGACATCAGTAGAAAGATGCACTTTCATCCATATGAACCATATATTTAATAGAAATCAAAACATAAAAAAAGGTTTTAATACTTGTCACATTATTTATCCTTATTTTCTTCCCTATATTAGCTGTAATACATTTCATGAAGCTTGTTTATGTTTCATGAAACTTATTCACACATCAGACAGACTGATATAAGAGTAAGGGATATGTAATTCCACAAGCCGGAGCAAAACAAAACAGAAGAAAAGGAATAACTGAAAAGATTCCTGTCGAGATGAAGGAGAGGCGAACATACTGAGAATGTCAACAAAAATGGCAGACAATCTAAAAGATAAGATAGGGGACAGAGAGAGAAAGATAGGAGGACAGAATAAGAGAATGTAGGCCAGGAAAGGAATAAGATCATGTGAATGGTTGCTGGTGGGTTTTTGTGTGTACCTAACAAGCTGAGACTTCTTCGTGGAGGTGGAGGAGGGGTTGGGGGATGAGGAGAGTTTCTTCCTCTCTGTGAGATGTCCACATCCACCAGTGACACTGTCTCTCCTGTAAGCAGGACACAACAGATGCTAAGGACTGAATGTGCAACCAGTTTTCATAACCTTTATCCTATTTTTTCTGGTCTGAGTATTTGAGTACAATATTTACACATACTTCATTAACTAAATTAAATTCACATTATCTAAAATCACAGACTGAGGCTTTTTCTGTTTTTAGCTTCTTACCGGTAAAGACCGGAGTGAAAGCAGCACCAGAGAAGACACTTTGGGTCCTTGTTAATCCAGGTTGGCTGGTAAAAGACATGATGTGAAGAGTTTTTTCACAGAAAACATGTTATATGACAGATAAAGTGTAGTACAAATGTATGTAAACACAGGCAATCTTTAAAGACAGACTGGTGGCTTTGTTATACTACAATGGGCCCGCAATAGTGCAAGTATAGAAATTACACTGATCAACTTTTTTCCCACAAGCACACATTTCTATGCTGATACAAGAGAACTCATTATATAGTTTGATGAGTATAAAAAAGATAACAGTCCTGTACAGCCTGTAGAGTGAGTAGATCTCAAAACAAATTCTATCATTTATCTATACAACCCATCGCCAGGGCATAATCACACACACTATATAGTATAGGCATGTCACAGGCAATTAAGAGATGTCAGACAGCAAAGCACAGGAAAAACTATGCACTGTCGACACTGTTGAGGCAAACTCAAGCCCCCTAAGCCCAGTTTTCATAGATAAATCTTAACGGTATGTTGAAAAACATGCTTGTAGTTGTTCCCTGGCAATTTTAGTGCCTTCTCTTCTCTAAACACAAGTGCCTGGGTCTCACTGCCACTTTTCTCTGCCCACACTATTTAGGCTCAGGGGTACAGGGGAAACATCCTAAGCCACTAAGCCCAGGGGTGCTGCTAAGGGGGACTGTTTTTTAGGCAGTAACACTGTGGAATGAGTGTGGTAGGGGGTCCCTTTCTAAGCTACTATCATCATATATTACCTATTAGGGATTTTTTAAATGACGAATGACAATTCTATAAAAAAAAGTCTTTTTAAAAGGTAACCAATCAAGGTTATTAGCTTTTTCATAAAGGGTTTTACTTTTCTGATTAAAATGAACTACACAGCACCTGTAAGGTATTTATAGAGGAAAATCAATAGAATTATTGCACAGTTCAAACAATTTACTAAGATATTTGTGGTAGCTTTCCGTAAATATATTTGCATTGTGTTAAAGTGAAACTAAGTAACTCATGGTGCTGCAGGTCTTTACATTAGAGAAGGAATAAATAAATTAATTAATCGTGAGGAATTTAAAAAATAGTTTTACCTGGAGGCGTCCTGCTCCACGCAGCTCGCACTTGACATATCCACCAAACTTCCGTCCGAAGAAATGGAAAACGTCACCGATGGTCTCTTATCCAGAAGACTGTTCGAGCCGCTACAGCTTTTAGTTCTGAAAAGTTTGCTCAGACAGTTTTTAAGAGACCCCTTCCTGGTCTTTCCTGGCAGTTTCAGCGGCTTCTCTCCCCCACCGCGAGGACACGGCGCCCGCGACGCACTGGCGCTTCTCTCTGCCTGCAGGATGGGGCTCGCGCTGTAAGGACGAACTTCCACGGTGGGCTTTGCTGTTGATGGTGTCAGGAATTGCGCTGAATCGCTCTCAGTGGTGTTGCCTTGCGCCTGCATGGTTAGAGAGCCTCGCACCAGACAACAAATCTCCGAATCGCGACATGTAACCCCAACCGCCTGGCCCGAGATCACTGACGGGAAACATTTAAGTGCGAGCTGGGTTTTCACCTGTGCACAGTCTTGAGAATCAGGATTGTTTCTCATGCCCAAGCCGTTGACCTCCTCGGAGCCGAGGCCCTCTAGAACGAGCAGAGCATCGCTAGTCTCAGTTGGATCTTCGCCTTGTCTGATTCCGGTCGTCGTCGTACATGAGCAGTGTTTTAAATCAGCGTCCTTGAGCAAAAAGTCAGGGACCGGGGCGACTCCCAGCTCTCCAAACTGCCTTGCAAGTTCTAAAACAGGCCTGTCAGTAAGTTGGAAATCGCTCTGCGCTCTCATGTTCCATGAAGGGTCTAACACTGCAGTCGAGTTAGATTTCTCAACAATTTGCGGCCAGTCGCGTTTATCCGTAATAATGCGGTGCCGGTGGCACAGTTCAGCCCTCTTTGTGTCCACTGTGTTAAGCTTCAGCTGAGAATGCAGCGCCCATGGAGGATGGTATTGATGCTGAGCATCTACAGTGCTGAGCGTATTCTCATTTGTGCCGGCGCTCGACTCGGAAATATTCGTCATCTGCTTCTCGAAAGCCCTCGAAGCCTGTTTATCATCAGCGCTGTTTTCAGACAGTCCATCAGCGTCTCTCGATACATTTCGGAACACTAACAGCTGAGGCCCGATTCCGCTTCGGTGGCTCAGATCATAAGCGCGGGCCTCGGCGGAGTGAAGCGCAGGAGATGGAACAGGCAGGGAGGCTCTGGTCGCCATACCGACAGCGTCAGGTGCCTCGCTTCCGCTAGACTGCAGAGCTTTGTTCCCCACGGAGAGGTGACTAAGCCCTACCTGATTCTGCGCGCAGTCCAATTTAGCTTTAACGTTTTCGTGGTTTAAGACCTCCTGCCCGAATCCAGCCACCACTCCAGTGCCCGACGACAGATTACCGTTCTCATCGTCCAAACGGTCCTCCTCGGCCGCAGAGACCAGGCGCATCAAGACAAAATCAGGAGACATATCTTGCCCGGTGTTCATTCTTATTCCTCGGTGCACGGATGGAACGAGCAATATCAGCGTTTCACATCGTCCCAGTGTCGAGATCGTTATCACTGCCTGTGTTGATCATGAAATCCAATTCCGATTGCTGTAGTTCGCACATTTAAACCCAGAATTAGAAAATAGATGATTTCCACCGAGGCTCGGCAGTCAAGATATTTATTGAAAAATATTTATGAGTCCACTCGGAAAAACAACAACGGGTTCCTGCGGGGTCATTTATAATGCTTCATTTAACGGAATGCTTGCGCGTCTTGGTCACGTTACCGCCTGTTCGGCCCCACCCGCCCGCGCGCTCAACCACTTCCGCACGTTCCCTGCGCGAGTTTATCAGCTCTGACGCTCTACCACTTGGCTCCCTATTAGGGCTCAATCCTGAATGACTGCATGCTTTCTTTATTCGTGCACTACACAAGCTATGATATAGTGCTTTCTGTTGTGCGCTAGGGCACTACATTTGCGCGACTTTGCGATTCGGGATTGAGACTGTGCGCACTTTCATGTTTTATTGGTGTGTAGGCCCAGTGTTGTTCTGTGTAGAGGGTGGATTAGTGCCTATTACATGTATTAGAGCCTAGACATTGAGGAAACGTTCGAGTTCCACACTGAGTGAACCATTTAATGAACAATGAAAGCCCTGCACCGAAACTTGACTAGGACCCAACAGTGGCAAATTGGTGTTGCTGGGAATCGAAGCCTTATTTTCCAATTAGCATTCCAACACCTTAACCACTATGCTAACCAAATTATTATATAGTAAATCATGTAACAAACTTTATCCAGCTTCCCGAATAAAATTTGTCACATGATTTATTATCATATATCAAATTATTACATATATTTTAATATATAATAAATCATGCGGCAAACTCTATACAAAGAGCTGGCATTATTTTAACTTATTTAGATGTGAAATTCGTGTACATGCACAATGTATGTAATGTATGCAATGTAAGATGACAGATTTGTGGTCATATGTTGTCTTGACATGATTTAAGAGATTGATATAATTTGTTTTCTCTCTTTCACTCCACTTATTTATTGACTGATAGAACAGATGTGCTTTGGTAATTTAATATTCAAATATTACGACAAATTATTTAAGACTAAAACACAAGGTAATTTACCGATGTCAGGAATGAGTATGTCAAAAATAAATGCTTTCCATGCGTCACTGAGGATAAAATGAAAAACTAAACATACCTCAAAAATAGAAAAAATGTGTTGGTCAGAATGATGTAAGACATGATTAATGATGATGTTTTAACTTCATCTCTGTGTAGGCATCTTGAGAACTTTATTATGTGAATTTTTTTTAACAATGTGAACATTTAAAAATTGTTCCAGTGCATCTGAATCAAGACAAGCATTTATATGTTTATATGTGGATCTGCAAACTGACGTATTAGACTACAGTTACATCTGGCTTTAAGTTATATGCCTCCTGCAATATCCCTGGGGACCAGATGATGTTGCTGCAATCAAACAATCCTTTACTAAGAAGGAATACATTAATATATTTTTTCAGGGATATGAATTTATACCCAGTGAAACAGCATGTCGATTTTTTTGGTTAAGGGAAAAACTACCCCGTTATACTATTTATTTATTTATTTTTACTAAAACAAAATAATTAAAAATATTGACACAACTGTGTTAAAAAAATGTTTTCTTGGTATCCCCGAAACCATCATCATAAAATATTACTCAATCTGGTGGATTAATCCAATTCTGTTCCATCCCATTATAATCAGGATCATCATTCTATGCACTTGTGCACTAACACACATAATTCAACTCTCATATTAACAGTTGCGTTTTTCTCATCAGTCGCACTTCTAGGTAGAGAAAGGAGTGAGAGACAGGCTTTGCAGAGAATTCGAGGATTAAAAGGGTGTTAAACCAAAAAGCGTAAAAAGAGGTAAAAGAAGGCGGTTTTTTCACCCCCCCTCTGCTGTAAAACCTCTGTCTGGTTACACTACAGACTGCTCAAATGTTGGCTGGTTGCTTGTACTTATCACATCTGTGCATTGCAGGAACAGCAGATGCTTTGTGATTTTTGCTGGCTTTATTCAGAATTCTAAGAACTTTAGCTATACAAAAGAAGATTGGTGACACAATTTAAACAGTGTAGCCTCCCAAGTACCTAATACAACTAAACAGATTTTTCACCTGGATGCCCAGAAGAAGGAATTTAAAATACTAGCGATGGATGAGCAAATCTAGATCTTTGTAGTAAAGAGATGTGTACCTATATGAAGATGTTCTTTCCAGACAGACTCCTGATTCTGCTTCTTCTTTATTCCCTGCTTTCTGCACAGGTAAGAAGCATATTTGGCTCCAGGATTTCCTCCATCCAGGAATCCACTCCATTTGCTTCTTGTGTAAGCTCCACAGCTGAACAAGAGCTTGAAGGTAGTATACAGCCTTCCAGTGTAAGTATAAACCCTGAAGTAGAAAAGGAAGAGCAAGCCTGGTCTATGCCTGAACATTATCTCTATACCGGTGACACATCTATCCTGAGTTCCTCAAACTGCCAGAAATCTTTCCAGTTGACTGCTCTGGCTGGTGCTATACCGCAAGACATCAAAGTTCTCCTTTACCAGCCTATAGTGTCGTTGACCAACACTGTAAACTTTCTCAATCTTATCTTTCAGGCAAGTGAACTAAGGGAGACCAGCATAAGTGAGGACATAGAGTGGTACCATGCACAGATTCGGTCCATGTTTGTTGGTGATAAACCTGGGTTAGTGAGAAATGCTCTGCTGAGCTTTTATGGTAATCCTACAGCAGCTCAACCGCAATTGATGCTCTGGGCCTCCAAGGGATCTTCTCAGAACATTTACCTGCAGGACCTCACTTTGGCTTGGGAAAAACTTCACTTATTGCCTCATGGCCTTAATCAGACCTGGTTCACCTTACTAAAGTCAAGCAACCAATTTCTTACTAGCCTGTCTAAACAGATTCTGCTGAATGATCTCAACACCTTGGACACACCCAAGTGGGCAAATGGGAGCTCCTATATAACCAATAGCAGTGCACTGCAGTGGGGTAATGCCCCATTCTTGGAGTGTAAGGAGGGGAGTTACCTGCCAGGATGGCTGCTTACACTTTTTATGCCCTTTTATGGGCTGAAGCCGGACCTAAGTCCTGAGTTCAGGTCAGTTAAGGTTCTGCTTCTACCTTCTCTAATCTTAAACCCTTAAGCACTATTTGGCTTTTTCCATTTTTGTGAGACCTGTACAACCCTGTAGTAGTGCTTCTTTAATCATAAGTAATTTCTTAGAGTTGATTCTAATTTCAGTCAAAAATGCTGGATTTGGAGCTCAATGTTTTAGTTGGTGGAATGCTAACCAGAAGATGGTGGGTTTGATTCCCAGCACTGCTAAGTTACCACTGCTGGGGCCCTGAAAAAGGCACTTAATCCCCAATTGCTCAGTTGTATAAATTACATAACTGTAAGTTGCTCTGGATAAGGGAGTCTGTCAAATGCCATAAATGTAAATGAACTGAATGAATGAAATAAAATGAATGCATTTTAGTCTTGATCAAGAAACATCAATGTCAATTTTCTAGTTAATTGTTTAAGTAAGAGATTAACATAATTAAATTTTAAAAGAATTTTACAGCGCCAGTCTAGCATGAATCAAAGCACAGGTCCTGAAGGAAATTGCAATGTGTACCAGGTTGGACGGAAAGGTACAAAACCTGACACTATATATAGGAGGTGGTATGAGTTTGTTGCACTGGAACCCTTCCACCATTCCTGTAACGCACATAAAGCATGTACACAGGACTACAGGAAATAAAGCAACCAGGACATTTATTTTATTCGATATTGACGTCAGTAACAAATGTGTACCATGATGGGCAAAAGAACACTGTGGGATAGAGAAGAGGTGAAGTTACTTCATGCACATCATAGCTGTGTTGTGTTTTACTTGCATGTTTGTGATGATGTAAGATGACTGCAAACGTGCGTTTGGTTTAACAGAAGTGTGTCTCAAAGATTCTACTAATGAGTCTACAGCAAACACCCAGTGTGAAAACTACATTATCTACCACGACCAAAAATACCTAAGTATTTTCTACATTTGAGTAAATATTTATTTCCTGACTGTTCAGAAAAAAGTATGTTCTATAAAGTATAGTTTTGTGTAGTATAAATAAAATATTTATACTTTAGCGTTGGGCAGTAACTTTAACGCATTATAATTTCCAAATTAGTAAATAGATTATATTTTCAATCCTAAAATTACTTTGTTACTCCTGCGGTGAATTGTTGATAGGACAATTTGCTGTGAAAGGCAAACACATTATGTGGGGGGTAGAAAACCTTTTAAACTGTGAAAAACTGCACATCCAATTTGTTATACCGCCTCAAAAGTCAGCACAGTACAAATAGAATGTACCGGATGCGGAAAAAAATTCATAAACTTCTACTGTTGAGTCCAATGTCAGCGGGTGTCCTTTTCTTAGCTAAACAACAGATGCTGGATTTTTTCTGTCCAAAACCAACTGTAAGTGGAGAAGGTCTGAACTAGTAACTAGTAATGTAACTAATTACTTTTGAAATAAAGTAATCAGAAGAGTAACGTAATTACTTTTAACAGGAGTAATAGTTAATTACTTATTTAATAACAATTAATAATACATTTTCAGAGTAACTTTCCCAAAACTTGGTCACGTGACATACGACAACACAACAATGCAAATTTAAATTTGGATAATGTTTCCAAGGATAATGTTAAACAAGTGCAATTTTACCACCAGGAACAATGTTTTTTCCTTAAAGTACCATAGATAAAGCTACTTAAAAGCATCTTTATAGGCTCGCAGTCTCGTGGGATAGTAAAGTATGCATAATGTACATACTTCAAGATTCAGGTGGAAGGTCATCCAGGTCATTCACATACTGTTTTTCGCATACCACATACTACCTGTCTCGTATACTCAGTTTTGCATACTATATAGTATGGAAGTACACGATTATTTTAGATGGAGCCCCTGTCTTTTTATCTCTTTTCCTGAGTGTAACCTGATCCTTTATTAAACATCTTTCTATCTTCTGTTGTAGAGGTGTGATACGTGTAGATGTGAACATCCAGGATTTTGATGTAAACCAGTGTGCCACTGGGGATTTCTGGTTTGCTAACACACATCAGTGTAACCGTACTAGCATGGAGGTAAATTCATTGCAATCAACAATTGCACTATACAGTCAATTTAAATAAATGCATTGACATAGGGAAAGTATTGAAGTAGGGAAAGTATACACAAGTGTATGAGAACAATTAATATAAACTATGGGAAGTGGGGGCTCATGGTTAAGGTGTTGGACTGCCGACCTGAAGATTGTGGGTTCGATTCCCAGCTTCACCAAGTCACCACTGTGGGCCCCTGAGCAAGGCCCTTAACCCACACTTGCTTAGTTGTGTAAAAATTAATTAAACTTCTTAGTGCTTGCACAACCACAATTAATAGAATTTGTAACTTAGTCATTAACTTATTTCATGCTAGCAAGCTAGTCAGTCCCATTCGATGCTCATAAAGATGCATTTTCTAGTGCTAAACCACATTTTTGATAACAAATAAAATAATACAGTTAGTTTTAATAAATGATGATAATGATTATTAATATTATACGTAAGAACATAAACCTTTGCCATTAATTAAAAGGAAAGAAAATAAAAGAAAGTTAAAACACATTCTTGTTAAAACTGCTTTCGTATTTTGCATGTACTTACACTTTTACTATTAATACTTTACTTCATTTAATATTAAAATACTTTTCATACCTAAGTACGATAAATCTCACATACTTTAAAACTTTTAATCAAGTAATATTCTAAATGACCCATCCTGCCTATCGCCCTTTCAGAGACGGCTGATCCCTGTGACCCCGAATAAGGGAATAAGCGGGTAAAGAAGATGAATGAATAATTATTCTAAATGGTGACTTTACCTTCTACCAAAATTCCTGTAAATTCCTGTAAAATAACTATACTTTTACTCAAGTGTTGCTTTCAGGTATTTTATACACCTCTGAGTAAAAAATTATTAGGACAGCATATAAAAACTTACATTTTTATAATAATAAAAATTTGTAATAGTTTTTGTATAATAAAAGTTCTATTGAGTAAACCTGCACTAATAATGATGGGTTGTTATTATTATACTTCATGCCTAAATTGTATAATAATCTAGATTTGCTTTTTTGCACTAATCCAATTTTTTCTCTTATTTAGTTGCTTTTTCATCTTCCTCATCCTCGTCTTCATCTGTCTCTGTCTCATTCAGGCCTTCTATTTAAAGAGCTTTTTATTCGCTGGTACTGGGATAATCTGGGATTATTTCAACATAAATCCAGTGACGTCAACATCCTTTTCCCTAATGCACACTAATAATGCACAATAATACACAATAATACATATTTAAAAAATCCTAGCAGGACAAACACTATGGTTTGGTTTAATACTTAAACACACAAAATTTAAAATGGAATTAAGATTATGAAATTACAATTTAGAATAAAGAAATGGATGTAGAAAATACTTAAATTTGTATCAAGTATCATTTCTGTAATACATGATTGCTCAATTATTTTGGCCAGTTTCAGTAAAAACTATCATTTAGATTAGAAACTAATTTAACATTTCATTCCTACATATAATAAAGCCAGACTTAGTAAGCAATAGCTATTCATTTAGAATTAAACATTAACACAGATGAAAGTCTGCTTATGTAATTAGAAAATAGCTTTTATTTTCTCTCTCTCTCTCTCTCTCTCTCTCTCTCACACACACACACACACACACAGACACACACACACAGGACTTCGATATTCTGGATGTAGATAACTTGACATTATTACAGAACTTGAGTAGTCAGTATAAGTAGCTGATAAAGTTTCCATTATATAGGAAAACCCTGTGATTTTAAACTAAATTTCTAAAAGGAAAAAGGAAATTGCTCAGAAACACAGTCAGTTTTGTCTGAAGTGAAGGTTAAAACAAACATGCTTAGAAAAGAATTGTTTATGGTATTAAGCTGCAACAAAATAAAAAAAAGGTTTAATTAAGTTTTTAGCCTTATTTAAAATTAAAACTGAATTTACAGGTTTTCATTTTGTACTTTTTGTGAAAAACAAATGTAACCAAGTTGAATTTCTTTTTAAACAACTCAAGTAAAAGAACCACAATTTAATTGCACTCAAACAAGTAGAACAAATGAAAAAATCTACTCAAGTACTGTAAAAAAATTGTTTGTAATTAGTAACTTTCCAACACAGGTCTTATGTCTATTTCAATAAGACATACGTACTGTGGATAAGAATATCCGAATTGCTGAAAGCACGACATTTACTGTGTACGGCATCAACTGCCTTTTCCACCACGTTATCTAGATATGATTATAAAGTAACTAAAAAACATGAATATATGAAACATATTTGGATGAAATATATTTATCTTTTCTTAAAATGAAATGAAAGGCAAAAAATACTCAACTTTTATCTGTTCATTTTAGAATCAGTGCTTTCTGGTTTTCACAATTTCTCACTATATCTTTTGCTTCTCCTTTAATTAGTGTGAGCCAATTCCAAGGCAGGGGTTTCGTCTTGGCCAGTACTGCTGCCGATGTAAAGATGGATACTACAGTCTGCCAACAATCCCAGAGAATCAATGTATGGCCTTTTGTCCAAAATATACAGTATTACATATCGAACAGGACAAATGTTCTACTTCCACTTCATTTCACTTCGATTCTGTGTTGGTAAAACAGTGGATAACAGTTCCAGTGGTACTCCAGGCTGTTACCCAAAAATTCCTGTGTGTGTGCCCTGCCAGCCGGGCTGTTCGCAATGTCAGGACGGTTCCCCGTGTTGGGTTCTGGAGGACAGGTACCTGAGGGCAGTGCTGCTTACTACTCCAGAGGTGTCTTTAGGCTTGTTTGATTTATCAGCATGCTGAAAGCGGTGCTTTTTTTCAAGGCTGCACTTGCCTGTCTTTAGGGCATGTGCTTATATCCACAGCGTCTTTATGGCACTTGTGATT
Source organism: Bagarius yarrelli (assembly GCA_005784505.1). NCBI lineage: Eukaryota > Metazoa > Chordata > Actinopteri > Siluriformes > Sisoridae > Bagarius > Bagarius yarrelli. Next base: position 47,991 of record VCAZ01000101.1, read on the forward strand.
ATCAGCATGCTGAAAGTGTACCAGTGTCAGAGGGCAAGAGTGAGTACTCACAAGTGATCCGATACTTTTCCCAAACCACATGAAAGCAAAAAAGTAATTTAAATATACTTATTTTTGATTTTACCAGTACTACATGGCGTAATGTACATGGAAATATCTGTTTATAATTTCAGCTTTTAAGCTTGTGGTCGTGTGTTTAAAGCATTCCTTTAAGATGGAGTCCTACTTTACTGTCTGCTATACTAGGAAAAGCCTCAGTGTTCTAGTTCTTATTAAAGGTGTTTGTAACTCCATGTTCTTGCACACCAACTATCTGTCTTCATAGTCTTCAAATTTTAGACAAGTTTGTGCGTCTAAATATGGGCAACAGTTTGTGGAAGACCCTCAAAAATTTCACATACTTTTGGACATGCTATGCATGTAGAATACTGTTGCTTGGATAATCTGAAGATTATTAACTCTTCTGTTCACAAAAAATGTGTATTTATATTACGACAACAATTATTATATACATTTATGTTATTTAAATCAAACTTGTTTGCGCTTCTCGACAGAGGATTGCTTATTATTATAGACAGGGCAGAATTTTTATTCGGTGGACTTTCAGTGCTGTCAAAAAAAAAAATTATTGTTAATCCTTGAATGCCAATACTCAAGGCTATAAATAATCAAGTAATTTACTATATAATTCACAAAAAATCTAACACATCTTATTTAGTTTATTGTAGCTGCATACCAATGTTTTTATTCTTCTGCAATTTTTAATTGTAAGTCTTGCAGTACATAACGTGGCATACTTTATGTTGCATACTAAGTAGCTAAATAAACTATATTTAATATTGCATTTTGTCTTATTACCATTGTCTGTTGAGATAATATAAAGACCTGTAGTTCATGTACACTTGGGAGGGGGCCCTGGTGGCCACTTGGGCACTAAGCAGCCGCTTAGTTCACTTATGCCATGGGGGGGCTCTGATTATAAACAGTTTTAAAGATTTTTTTAAACATTTATTTAGTTAGACCCATTTCCTTTAAAGATGCACCATAAAAATGTTCTTTTTGTTTGTCGCTCTTTTGCCTTTCATTTCTTTTTTTTTTTAATGGCAGCCCATTCGAGCATCTGGTCTCCTGTTGCTGGAGATTATTCTTTTTGGGTCTCTACTACTTTACTTTCCTGTAAGTGCGCTAATAAAAAGCTTGTTTTCTTATTTAAGCATAAACATTTATAATGTATTGAGACTGAAGAATAATTAAACATAATTTATAGATTTAGACTAAACTGATATTAAAGCAATTAATAGGACTTACTTAACATTTATAATGATCTTATTCTATTACATGAGATTATTGTAATAATGCAGTGGGTTATGTAATGCTGGATAAATTACTTATGTATTACTTTCATACATTACAATAACGCATGAGAAATAAAAACATTGCAAACTGCCTTTCTTGTGTAGCAAAATAACAGAAAAAATATTGATATTATTAACTAAAAATAAATTAAATTAGCTCTCTGTGCACATGTTTATTTTAGTATTATAAAAGCTTTAATTTAATTATGTATCTACATCTCTGTTTTTAGGTTTTGATCATATATTTCAAACCCAGCATATTTCGCTGCATCCTGTTGCGTTGGGTCCGTATGCTTGGCTTTGTCATTGTTTATGGCACAGTCACACTGAAAATGTACAGGTTTGTATTGCTAACCTAAAAAACATTGTCCCATCTGGCTGAACATCAGCAGGATAGAGTAGGGGAAGACATCCATCAGTTTAATAGATAGTCTGCTCTGGCTGGTTCTGCTATTAAATCAAACTTAAATTTGAAAGATTCTTGCACTCGTAACAAACACTATAAAGTTTATCGACACCTGACTACCACAAATATATGTTATTTTTAAACATACGTTCAACGTTCTTTTTTTACTGTTATAATATTATAATAAAGAAGAAACACAAGTGAGGCGCAGAGAAATTGCACGAAAAAGAAACAGACCCTTCAGACTGACGCCGAAAGGGTGGGTAAAGAAGGATAGTATTTGTGATGATATGTAGCTTATATTAGAAAAAGGCTTTCTAGCCTAATCTTTAACTTTAAATTCTTTTACTTTAAAGGAAAAGAAGTGTTGACTAAAAATTGGAGAAAACATCAACCACAACTGTGACAAATTGGTGTAATTCCATGCAAAACATGTTTTGTGAAACAAAGAATGTCAGACACTGATCTTTAGTGAAGCCACAGCTAAATGCCTAAATACAAGGCGTGACAACTTAATTCCTGGCATAGAGCTACTACATTCCTTAGAGGTTTAGGTAAAATTAATCAAGGCACCATATTTGTGAGACCTTTTTCATTTCCAAATTTTCTGTTAGAATCTCTCTCATTGTTTCCCTTTTTATGTTTAATTCTTCTTCAATTATTATATAAATCTTTGATCTGAGTACCAGGGGTTCCCACTCGGTCCACATTTGTTGTTTTTGTGTCCCCCTGTATGTGTCCCCCTAATCCACCAATGCCATTCGAAAAAAACACTTGCTTTCTCCATATTATGCCCACCATAAGCCTGTTTCACTCACAATGTTGCAAAATTTTAAGCAAAATTTCATGTTCATCCAGAAATAAGGATGCAGTGAACTAGTCTGCAACGCAAGCGACACCATGGCAATTCCGGGAATTAAATTGTCCCTAGAATAAATACCACTCTGTTTGACATGCATGCAATATGTTTGACAGTTAATAACTGCTATCATTCACTTCCACAGGGCTCTGAATATATTCCTCTCATGCACCACCCAGAGAGTCTCCTACATGACCATCACCAGTGTGCTCAGGATGTTGGGAATGATGGTGCTCACTGTAAAATGGTTTTTGTGTGCCTGGACTGTGGGGGTCCTTCAGAATCAGGATCGGAACATTCCTCTGATAACCACATTAACCACCTCCGATGGACAGAATTTCAGTGTGTGTGATTTGGACCGATGGGATTACATGATGGCTATGGGTGGGTGATAACTGCACAGTAGAGCCTTTTATAACATCATATTCGTGTTATTCTAATAAATACAACACATCGAATATTACTGTAGCAAGTATCAGGAAATTACTTCTTTACAGCAATAAACTGAAATAACTTTTATCCATCCATTTAACCTTCTTTCCATCCACCCTTTGATCTTTCTTTTTTCTTTCCATCCTTACATATTTTTCTTTTCTTTCCACCCTTCCATCCTTTCCATCCTTTCATATTACTTTTTTCTTTCCACCCTTCCTTTCTTTTTTCTTTCCAACCTTCTATCCAACCTTTCCTTTTTCTTTCTACCCATCCATCCTGCCATATTTCTTTTTTCTTTCCACTCTTCCATCCTCCCTTTCTTTTTTCTTTCCATCCTTCCTTTCTTTTTTCTCTCCAACCTTCTATCCTACCTTTCTTTTTTCTTTTCATCCTTTCATCCTCTCTTTCCTTTTTTTCCATTCTCTCTTTCTTTCTTCCTTCCCTCCTTTCGTCTTTCCTCAAACCTTCCAAAGAAATGTATATGCCTGTATTGTTATGACATATTAAGGAAGTACACCGCAAGCCTGTAACATATTCCAACGGTGATTTTACAATAGTGAATAGCTTAATAGGAAATAAAAAATTATTCCTACTTAGATGATAAGAAAAATAATGTATATATTGTGAGTTGACTTAAGTAGAAACTAAAAATTAACAGTAGTCATGATTTAATTTTTTAAAAATAATGTTAAGAAAAATAAATTCATATTTCTATTGGGGTGAATAAATGAATAAATCAATGTATAAAACAAACTTGACCCTGTTAAGTTAACCATAGTTAATTTCCCTGGTTGTCAGCGGAGCTGCTGTTTTTGTGCTGGGGAAATTCTCTCAGCAGTGCGGTGAGGTCTGTGCCCTCTGCCCTCCACGAACCTCGCTATATGGGCATCGCCATGCACAACGAGCTAGTCTTCTCCACCGTGTTTTATCTGCTCAGGTGAGATTATATACTCAATAAAAAACCCAACGATACAAGCAGGTGCAACAAATTGTTTAAATTGTCGTCACGTATTTATTCTACTCTCAGATTCGTAAAGTCATCTCTACACCCAGACTGGATGCTGTTGCTGTTCTTTATCCACATACATGTGACAATCAGTGTAACACTCGGCCTGCTATTCTTCCCAAAGGTACATTTCATATATGGAAACATATCAAAGATTATAATACTTATGATGAATCCAGGCAAAATTGCGATTAATTCTTATGTTATTACTGTTAATACAGTTTCTTCACCTATCCCAGCTTAGAAAAGAGAAAATTACTTCAGAGACGTATGAGGATGATTTTGACCTTCGACATCCCTGTTTGCACCTGAATAATAGTTTTACATCCACCTGCTGGAGTGACCACAACTTGGACCCTGATGACATTCGGGTAAACATTCCTGACCCTGAAACACCACACTAGCTACAACAGACAATTATTAATCTACATACAGATTATGCATATAGTTCGTAAATACAAGATTTTACAGTTCCTCACTGGTCAAATTTAGCCGCAATATATAAAAAAATGTCTATATAAAACTCTTTAAATGAAACAATGCATGTCAAAATGTATTATATGATTATAAATGTTTTTGATATTCACCTACATGTCAAGGTACACAAATTTACCAACATTATTTAAACTACTAAATTTCCAACTCTTGTTTTTAATAAGATTACGCACATCTGTAAAATGTACATCTCTCTGGATAAGGGCATCTGCCAAATGCTAGAAATGTAAATGTCTCTGACTGTACCTGAATCTGCTTTATATTTTCTTGCGAATAGGGTGAGCTGAAAAAACTTTATGCTCAGCTAGAAGAAAAAAAAACGAAAAAAATGGAAAACAAGAACCCACACCTGCGGAAAAAGCGTAGCTCTCGCCTTCTTCTTGGCCGATCCTTTATTAGGCAGATAGCTGAGATTCCGGACAGCGTGAGTCGGCAGAGTATACGTAAAGGTAAGGACACTCCGGGAGCTGAAGAAAGACAAAAATACTCTAGACCTTGCCTAGTGACTACTGAAAGCACAAGTGTCATTATAAGGAATGAGACAGCAAAGCTGCCATCACCTGAGATGCAGAAGTGTGTTGCAGTAGAGGATACCTTACTGAAAAATCCCACAGACAAAAGAACCTCAGTTACAGAGTCCATCGATACAGCACCACTTTTCTGTAAGTCAGCCAGTGCTCAAAACCTAGCTGTAGACTTCCTAAAGCCAGTTTCCACCAGGGTTCAAAAATCATTTAGTTTTACATATAAGTACAGAGATTATTATCCTTCAGCTTTAAATCAAAGCTTAGTGGACACAGATGTTTTGAAACCAAGCCCGAAGGATAAGACTCCTGATAAGACTAGGGTTAATGAAGAAGAGTCCACAGATTCAAACATGTCAAACGAAAAACATGTCTCTGAACAAGAAATCTCTTCATCAAACCCTACATTACCCCCTCCACTACTATATGTTTGTCCATGGGAATTTGCCTCTTGCTTGCCCTCCTCATCACAGTCTGGGATTAAGATTGAAAACTCAGGTGTTGAATCCTTAAGACCAAAACCTCAAATATCGTCAAGTGTTCCAGGATCACCATATCACTTTAACGTTCCAGTGGCCCAATGTGGTTTCTCTTTTCATTCTGCTACCCAGACCATCCTCTTAGCAAAGGGTTTGGTAGCTAAAAAAGGTAATGACAAGCATAGCAGTAAAAACAAACTCAGAAAAGAGAAGGAAAAATCATGAAAAACCAGATTAGCAGTGCTATAAAGTCAGCAAAAAAAAGACTTCACAATCACTTATAAGATCTCTGACTTGTGTTAAATCAAACCCTTCTCTTGTTAAAAAAAAACAAAACAAAAAAAAACAGGTAGCAATAGGACAATCACCAGTAAGAAACTCTATAAGCAATGTCCTACCACATATCTACCCATGGGTATACAAAGGAGAACATTGAATATGGTACAAGGTCAGAAATTTGGCAAGCATAGACTGTCTTCGAATCCTAGTATCAAGAACACTAAACTATCTTGGCATCAAGCTGCTTTAAGTGTTCCAAGATCAACAGTGTTTCAGTAGGATGTTAGAAACAGAGCTTGTCCACAAAGCAGCATTGCAGATATTTGTCCAAGCAGCAAGATCAAATACAACCCAAATGTATTAATGATGAAGATGATTGGTTAAATTGGGAAGCAGACATCAAGCAAATGCAAACAAAAAACAGAGAAAATCAGCGCATTTGTTTATAGGATTCCAGAGGAAATAGTGATTCCATCCAACGTTAAACAAGATTCTGCCAAATTAGCTTCTGAGGCAGTTCTTCTGAAAGTTTTATGATACCTAGATCTGATGCCTGTTCATGGGAAGCAGATGACACACATACAGATCAAGAGATGAAGTGTGTTGATATATAACCCTGGAAATTAGATGCCACACGAAGAAAATTCTCAGAAACTAAAAGAAGCACTGATTCAACTACAAGCAGTAGAAAGCATCTCTTAACAAAACAGCCTACCAGTACAGCAGCTATGAATATATGCCCATGGGATTTTCCTAAGGGATTTTCCAGCCAGAAAAGTTACTTAAAAACAGATGCTGAGAAAGTGAGAGATGATGTAAAGAAAACAATTGCGATGCCAGATCCACTGTCTAAACAGTCGCCAACTGCGGTAAGAGAAGTCTATCCATTGGAGCCAGACAAAACGTTACTTCAACCAAAGCAAGAAGAGAAGACAGGATTGCCTTCACTAGTATCCACAACTAAACCAGATTGCTTCTCTGTGAGGCCATCGGGTATTACCGTGACAAAAGGAGACAGATACTTCAGGCTGATATTTGCCCATGGGAAGCAGAGCAGTCACCAAAACAGAGCCAAGTCAAAATGACTTTCAAGAACATGCATCTCCTTAGGATCTAGAGTTTCCATGTAGATGTTTCCACTTGGAAATCTGATGAAATAAGCGAAGATGAAATAAGTTCCTATTGCACATACTGCACAAGGAGCATGACTCCATGCGATGCACTGTGTCCATGGAGTATTAAAAGAGGATCACAAACATCCAGCATTGACAATGATAATTCACATACCTTAACACAGCAAGAACAAATACCAGAAGAAGAAAGCGATGCAGAAATTTTCATTTGTTCTAGTTTTTGAAATGTAAAGTATGTTTTTCCAAATTAGGTCACTATTTATACACTACAGTAAATAAAGTTAAATACTTAAATGTATTATTCAACTACATCCAGATTAACTGTAGCTAAACTACATAAGCAAAATGTAAGTGGATGCCAGACCCATTTGTGCTCGTCGAAAATACCACTGTTCCACAGACTCTTCCTCTGTGAATGTTTTCCACTAGATGATGTAGTTTTTTTTTGAGGATTTGTGTTTATTTGTCTACAAGACCACTAGTGAGGTCGCGAAGTACTGTTGGGTAAGGAGTTCCGGGTGCAGTTGATGTTCCAGTTCATCCCAAAGTTGTTCAGCTGAGGTGGAGGTCATGGCTTTGTGCAAGACAACCAGGTTCCTTCACACCAAACATGAAAATGTCATTGTGCACATGTACATTGTTATGCGGGAACAGGTTTGGGTCTTTTAGTTTTAGTGATGGAAAACAGTAATGCTATGGCATGCAAAGACATTCTATATAATTGTGCACAGTTTGTGTATAGGTGTGATGGTCAGGAGGTACACAAGTGTTTGGACAGAACCTCCTATTTTGCATTACTACCCATTGTGACACATTTAATTACATTATTTAATATGTAAACACTGGCCATAGTAAATAAATACTTTTGGTATACTTTTTCAATATCAGTAGCCAAACTATGATAATGTATATATTCACCATTGTGTTATATGAACTAGGACAATTTTGTAGTGGAAACCGCACTAAAATTTTAATCTAGGTTACAAATCTGTTTCTTCCATGTGGTTTGACATTAATGTTTGTCAGTAGCTGTTTATATGGACAGATTTTGTTTCAATCGGATTAAAAATCAATCAGATTGTTGAATTTGAATGCAGTGTTTACTTGAATGATGAAATAAATCAGGTTGATATAAATTTTTATTTTCATTTTCACACAAAGTGTTTACTTGTCTTTTTGATCGAATTAAAGGGTTTGAAATCACCCCTTACAATCTGAACGAAATTGTAATTAGAGTTGGCTAATTAATTCTGATTAAAGTGTTTACATGTCACTTGGTAAATCTGATTATGTCGGATCATTAGGGTCCATGTGAACGCAGTTGATGTTTAATCGCACCATCAGATCACCTTAAAGTCAAAGACTGATGTAATTATACGTATTTTCTCGATTGATCCAACCGAAATATTAATATTTTTTAATGATTGAGTCTAAAGCTGTTCTTGCAGAACACATTTGTAGTGATGCATTAGTTTAATTACATTAAATGTTATTTTACCTGATAATGGTTTTACCTGACATTAATTAGCTGTGTGTTTTTCAAATGTTATTATTACTTTGACCCCGGATGAACCGGTAACACCTCACCTTTCATTGTCAGTGCAGTATACACACAATGTTGTGAAATTGAATGTGAAGCGGTGTACAATATATATCTATCTTTGATAATGCTACAACAATCAGCTGTACTGGGATGGTTCGGTAAACATACCCATAAAGAGCCGTACACTTTCAGGAATATTAAATTTATTTCACATGAATAATGAAATCTGTACAAATGACATTAAACGCCCCGCCCTCTGGCCTATTTATGCCATTGCACCGGCTTAGGCTTAGGTACCTCATAATTAAGAGCCTCAAACTCCTCCTCTGGTTTAAGCTTGGGCCCTGGAATCATAACAGTCTGTGGAAAGATAAAAAACAGGAGTAAAACAAAAGTTAAGCTTACATTAAAGCTGCAGTGTGTAGCTGTTTGGTGAAACAAGTAGCTTTATATTAGGACAGAAATTGTTTCTTGCCGGACTCCTCATGCCCCAAACACAGGCATGAAACCACAAATAATAGAGAAAGGCAGACATCAGGCAGAAAATAAAACAGATTAACAAAACTACCAAACTCTAATCCCTGTTATCCTGAGGTGGTGTTAATAAGAGTTGGGTCAGCGTATAAAAATAAATCAAAACAAAACTGCAAGTACGAGTCTAAACATGGAATATATCAGTTACAAGTAATTGGCTTATATTGGCAAAATGGCTTATACCAGGTCCCAATGCTCCAATTCAAAGCCGTTATAAACTCTTGCTAAAGTAACGGCCATAGCAAACTGCACTGTCAACCTTCATAAAGCAATAACTACAGCAAACAATCATTTTACTTAAATCATGTGTCTTCACAGCACATTAACCTTCACAGAGCAAATAACATTAAAAACAGACTATTTGCATATTTAAGAAATAATTTAATTTGATTTTGTCCTTACATATATACACCTTTACCTAAACTTTCACTTCAGAATGACATCATCATCTACTACACTGTGCTACCTATACCAACAAACCTTAAGGACGGGTTCTTTAGGTGGCGCCCAGGCTGGGACGATCTTGCCATGTAGCCTCCAGAGGCCATATGGGTTGACCAGGTGTCTCTCCATCACCAAGTACTCCAGGACATCCCTGGGTTCCTCTTCATCTCCCAGCATCAAGCGACCGAATCGGTCGTAGACTGCCAAAGTCTGTAGAAAATAAATTCCCTAATAAATCACAACTGCCTAAAGTTACAGACACAAACGTTTGCTTATTTAACTCACCTGTCTGGAGTGCATGCGGATCGTTACTTGGCCATACAGATTGCCTTTACTGATCATGTCTGGGCATCTGGCATGGACCAACCGTGGCGGCTCCAGAGACTCTACAAAACGCCAACGCAGTGTTTTATACCGGTTTCCTCGAACCATCTCCTACAACATAGAGCAAGCTGATGACACTGAGAAATAGATTAAAAAGGTGTGGCATTAACAGGTGATAAAGAGATAGTTTACATACAGGGTAACACCTTTCTGTGACCAGAGAATGAAGTTTCTCTCTGTTGAATCTGTAAAAGGAAGAAAAAAATATAAAATATGACTTTGTATTCAAACTACACTGACAAACAAACACCAGCCATGTTTTCATCTACCTATTTTTATGCACATTAAAAAAATTATATGCAAAATCGAGTAAATGTGCATAAAAGAAACACATTTACTTAATAAATTTCAGTGTGTGCATTAAACAATCTGTCATATGAATTTACTTCAACAGATCATGTGACACGCATGCTGGAATTTATTCTGCAAATGTGTTTTCATCTGGATCAGAATCTGGCTCAGCAATACTAATAATTTTTTATCAGAAAAAAAGTTTTGTAATTATAAAAATGGTTTACAAAAATAATAAATAATAAACATGACTAAATATTACATTTAATTAAACAAACTTTCCACCCCATCATCATCATCACTTTTACCACTTATTGTACACAGGATCACAGAAAAGCTGGGGTCACAAAGTAGGGGGCACCCTGAATGGGCTGCCAATCAAATATAGAAACCGGAAACTTTTCATGGGAACTTAATCTGGGGAATTTTGGAAATATTCAAGTAGAAAACTCATAATAAGAAAATGTCTAATAACTAAAAACTATAATAATATAATAACTAAATATACAAACAAAAATAATTCTTTTGTTTGGTCATAAGCTGACGTGCAATCGAACACATTTTAATAAATAACATTATGGCAGAATGCACAATGCATGCAGAGGTGTTGCCTCAGTTGCTGTGTATTGCTGTGTGCGTGTGATTGAGGAATATACAGGCTAGAAATTGAACTGTATTTGCCTTTTTGGTTCTGTTAACCAGCATAAGGTTATTGTATAGGTTAAATCTAAATCTACAATTTTGCAAATTTTGAGGTAAACCCCAGTTAATTCCTATTATCTCCCATTAATTCCCAAATATTCCCATGCAAAGGTTCCAGCCTAGAAAATTTTAATGATGCTGCAAAGCTAACTTTCTCGAGCACACTTTCACACACTTCAAGTGTGCACTCTAGTCAATGAGAGTTCAATCACCCTACAACACTCATCACTGAATTAAGGGAAGAATCCAAAGTATTTAAAGCAAATCTAGGAATCACAGGGAGAAAATGCATTTAAACAATCCTCCATATTTTATTATTAAAAATCATCAGTGTGAAAATCATTTGCTTTGTTATATCACGTCTTTGTTGTAGCTGTAAAGTAAGGACTTTGAAACTTGTGATGGAGGTAATGAAGGTGACTGATAAAATGTTTTTTAACCCTCAGAAAGGTTTAAAAGAACAAATAGAGAAATACAGACTGCTTACTGTGTTAGAGCCAAATGAGCCTCGATAAAGATTTCTTGAGCTCGTGTGGCAAACTCTTTACTAGAGAACTCCGGGTCGTGCTCCTTAATCTTGCGCAACCTTTGAGAAAAAAGTCCACAAACAATAGAAATGTTTTAGAGCTGATTATGATCTAGACCTCAAACTTAGCATTGCCTAGTAAACCATATAGAACTTTAGTCTATAGTAGATAATCTATATTTATTCTAGGCTGTCAATTTAACATTTTTATGATCCATTAACTATCAAATCCTGATATCGAGAAGGAGAATGCAGCGGCGGGTAAAACCAAGGAAACCGCAGATGTTTTCTTACGCCAGCTGTGAAGCAGCACTCTGTCGCAGTTGCTCAGTCCGCTGTTTCAGACCCTCTTTGGACAGAGAGGAGAGACGAGCATCGCCTTCTGGAGGGATGTACGGATCAACGACTCCAGCTGTCACAGTCACACAAGGCAAGAAACTTATTAATTTGAATAAAACCAACAAAATAATACACAAATTTTAATACACAAAATTTTAATAATAATTAAGAGTTTTATGACATTACCCACAATGCTGTTAAAGTACACACTGTCAATTGCTGTAGTTTAGTCTCAGCCTCGGTTTTTCTCAGAACATTGGCTAAACATCCTAATGATTTGACACACAAAACTGGAAAAAAAACTCTCTGGATTTTAAATGTCACTCCTTAATTTCCCAAATCATATAAATAAGTTTATAGTGTAGACAAATTTGTCTGTACGACTTTCTTTAATAAATGATCTATGATTGTATGCTGTTTTTTTGTAAGGACATAAACCTAAATTTCATGTTCACAGTTCTAAACAATACAAACTGTGATTGGTTACTTTACATGGCAGATGCCCTATTGGTCAAAAACGGCTGCTTTGTAGTGCTCAATCATCTGCTGTCAGTCTGAAGGTCAGCAGTGGAAATTAAGCCTTCACATAATTTATACAAAAAGAAACACAACTTGATCAGTATTTAGTACTCAATCATTATCTGTGTATTGAAAAATAAGTCCCTGAGGATCAGCTGCTTTATTCTTGAGTTGTACCTGCATGAGTAGGACTGCTGCCACATGAGCAGACGTTTCTAATAAAGCAGACAATAAGGATGTGACAATATATTACATCATGCACAGAATCAAAAGCACATACCTGTGCATGAGATATTAATGGGTCTCTCCATGTACTCCTGTCTGATGACCACTCCTGAAGCGCGTGCTCTCGCTTCATGCTGGGTGTGCGACTTTTCCTTTAGTTCCACAGCCGGAGGGATGAAGTAACGCTTCTTGGTGCGAACAGGAATCAGTGCAGCCTGTGGCCATTGTACCTCCAGGAAGGGCCCAACACACTGCATGCATACGGATACATCACACCACGTGAGATACTAGCATCATTACACTGCATCAATATTTAAAATGCTAATCAAAGCTGAAACATCAAAGCTGAAACATCAAAGCTTCTTGGTTCATGCTCAAGCCCTGGATTCTAAACACCTAATTATTGATCATGTATTCATGAAGACTATGATGCGCTGATGAGGGGTGCACTGACTATCTGTCCTCACTAGGGCTGCACAATATATCAAAATTATCCAAATATTGCAATTCCGCATATCGTGAAATGCTTTGTCATGGTTTGCGATGTAATACTTCAAAACATACATATGGTTAAAGTTTTGGGTTAAGTCAATCAACAAACAGTGAAGATTTTAAAGAAAATTAATCTTGATACGGTCGAGGCAGTTGCAGCTGCTGCTGACGATTTCATGCCAAAATGAAGAAGCCCCCTTGATAATATGCCATTAGTTGTGTTTTAAAAAAGAGAAACACATACAAACTCAAGATCAATATAGAATGTAAATCTCAAGTGGCAACACAAAGGGGGGAAACGACAAATCTTAAAAATCGCCTCAAAACCAAGCAGACTTTGTATCGGCTATGCTCGGCAAAAAAATCTGCAAATCCATTCAGACCTATGTTGGTTGTCAATTTTATTTAAGTATCGTATTGAATATCACATATCGTGCAACCCCTAGTTTGTTTGTTTTTGTGTGTGTGTGTGTGTGTGTGTGTGTGTGTGTGTGTGTGTGTGTGTGTGTGTGCGACAGCTCCGCCCTGTGGCAGGGAGAATCTCGCTCATTGTAATACTGCACATACGTCCTGTTTAATAATGTACAATCCACAATATACAGTAATGTCAGACATATTAAGCCTGATTCCGCTCATACTTTCTTCTTCATGCTGTCTCAGAGCTGCCTTTCCTCCTAATATGACCTTCATATGCATTTAAAGCTAAAGTTAATATTAACCCATTCTGATAGTATAAAGTATTAAATTCGCTTAATTTAAAAATTAAACCGCGGTGTATGTTAAAGACAGTAGTATGTATACTACATAATTCTTTAATTTTCATACCTTTAAACTGGTGCATGTGCTCTGATGAAGAAATTGTAACGTCCTACAGATGGAAGTCGCCATTTTTTTTCTATCTTCCTCTGCGTTCTCATCTCTTGCTTGTATTATTTAGGAGACGACAGCGCCGCCTTGTGGCAGGGAGAAGAACACTCGCTGAAATACTGGAGCTGAAACTCATCGCCGGAGTAAACACACTTATATGGTCAAAAATAATAGGACACAATACAATTTTATTTACTCTTTAGAGGTTTTTTTGTTTGTTCCCCCCCCCCATTATTCTACCAAACAGAAGTTTTAGTTTCATCATAGACACCTGAGGTTTTCATATTTATTTTTTACCTATTAAATTAAAACACCAGGCTCAATTCCAGGGCAGGGTTTTTCTTCTGTGTAGAGTTTGTATGTTCTTCCTGTGCTTGCGTGAGTTATTCCAGGTAATTCAGTTACCTCCCACAGTCCAAAAACATGTATGTTAGATTGGAACGTGATGATAAATTGTAAGTGTGTGTGTGGCCCTGTGATGGCCTGGTGACCTGTTCAGGGTGTACCACTCCTGCCTTTCAGAGACGGCTGGGATAGACTCCAGCAGATCCCTGTGACCCCGAATCAGGGAATAAGTGGGTATAGACGATGAATTAATGAATGAAATTGTAATACTACAGCATTCAAGAATATTCTGTACAATTCTATGCTACCATTTTTGTAGTAACAGTTTGAGGAAGAACCACATATGGGCGTAATGTTTTTTTTAAGAAATAAGTCATATCTCCGTGGCTAAGACCTGGGGGAAATAATTGAAAGGTCATGAGTTCAATTCTTAGGACCATTGATAGGCCACTGATATGCCCATGAGCAAGGCCTTTAACCATCAACTGCTTTGTTGTATGATTGTAATTTGTTCTGAATAAGGATGTCTGCCAAATGTTAAAAGCTCTTTACAAATAGATGTGTATATTATACATTTCAAACATGTTATACATTAAGTTGTACAAACCTAAACAAAAGAGATCCCTGAAAAGGCACATTTTGGGCTGGTTAGATGTACCTTTAGAATATATATATATATAAATATGGAATATTCCACCTGTCTACCTTACTGGGCGTCTGTATGTTCATGTCCCTGAACATCACACCCATGCGTGCTCCTTCCTCAGATGTTTTAGCAAGGTGTTGGTAACACATTCATCTACAATAATTTTGTATTCCATAGCATTGCAGTTTCTCTTTAAAGGGATGGAACATGTTCCAGCATGACAGTACCCCTGTGCATCGTCAAGCTGGAACATGCATCCTGCACAGAGCCCTGATTTCAAACCCACTAAACACTTTTGGGATGAGATGGAATGCAGGAAATGTGCCAACTCTCCTTACTCAGGACCTTGTAGCTAAATGAACACAAATCCCAAAGCCAGCCTTTTTAACTGAGCTTATTATAACAGAAAGAAGAAAACAGCATCATATTAATGCCCATGGTTTTAGAAAGGTTGGTTCAGTAAGCCGATTCAGTTGTTATGAACATTGATCATATAATGTATTTTTTAGTACATCATATTTGTCAAGCATAGAACTCAGGAACACATTTTATTTAGTATCAGTTAAATAAAGCAGCTCCTTTTAACGCTTCTCCAAACCCATTATTTAGTTAGTGCAGTATGTCCTTTGTCATAATCATTTTCCTTGGGTTACACAATGACCATAAAGTTAAATATTTATTTATATTAAAATTTAACCACCTAGCTACCACAACTAAAGTACTAAAGTGCTAAAGTTACTAGCATTAAAAGCATTATATATAAAAAAAGCTCGTCTCATTAGCAATAATATTATTAGCTGTAGTCGCCAGAGTATTTGTAAACTCATCATCCAAGTTAAAACAGTGCTTATATTACCCAGTTGGCAAAAGTGTCACTGGTCCCAATATTAGTAAATTAGAATCAGAAGCAGAAATAAATATTTTTAGGTAAAGTATCCATATTAGAAGTAAATTCATTCATTCATTTTCTATACCCGCTTATTCGCTAAAGGGCAGGAGCGGTACACCCTGGACAGGTTGCCAGTCCATCACAGGGCCACACATACTCACTCACTCCTATGGGAAATTTAGAATCACCAATCAACCTAACATACATGTTTTTGGACTGTGGCAGGAAACCAGACAAGCACAAGCACGGGCAGAACATGCAAACTCCACACAGAAAGACCCCTGGAATCGAACCCAGGCCTCCTTGCTGTGAGGCAACAGTGCTAGGGCTGCCCTAAAAGTAACATTATCGGCAGTAATATTAGTAAAAGTAGCTGTTGTAATAGTGGAAATATTAGTAAAGGTATTAAAACTGGTAGTGGTGAAAATATAAATTATGGGCAATAGTATTAGTGATATTAGTAAAGGAAGCAGTATTTTTGGTCTATTATTTATCTGCTGGCCTAAACAGTATCACTGACCTACATTTACAACCTAAATTCTAACAATTTATTCTATGAAATTGTATTTATTTATTCCCAACAGTTTATTTTCTTTATTTCGTAGCATTTCTCTTGGCCGCACTGTTTCTATGTGCTGCCATGTTAATCTAATCTGCCCAGAGCCTTCAGAATCAGTAGTGATGCCCATGGAACTTAAATGTGACTCTTAACGCTTGCTAACTGGCCCACGATGACATCACAATTTTTCTGTCCTGATTGATTGATCAGAGTAAAACTGTTACAGCATAGCACCGACTATCAAAACATGCCTGTATAGTTGAATCATAATTTTTACGCCCACAGTAGCTGATGGAGGAGGAGGAATTGACTTGGTCTTGGACATACTTTAAAATACTATTTTAAGGCGGACTTTTGCGGAAAAGTTAGACGTTGTGAGGAGCGATCGGGAAACCCCAAAGATAACTAGCTTGTCTCAGCCCGGGAAAGAGTTAATTTGGCACTTTTAGACCAGTGCAGACGACCGCTAATGTCTTTAATGTTTTTGTGATGTCAATATTAAGATAAATATTGATTCTGAACTGCTCCAGATGATGTATGTACGTGGCACAGTTGCAGTTGTAGTGTAAAGGTTTGGAGTTGTCCTTAGTGTGTTTCTTGCGTTAATAAAACTGGTTTTCATCCTCAATACGCGAAATGCCCTTTTCTCTGTAATGACACGCTGTTATATTGTGTTTTTGCATAGTATTGATGGTTTCTATAAATGCGACATGATAGTGGTGGTATTAAGAGGTGTATCAGTTGGGTAAATCCTCACTGAAGGCTCAGGTACCAAATGTACCGCCCAACACTGGTAGTAATATTAGTGAAGGTATTAAAACTGGTAGTGGTAAAAATGTCATTAATAGCAGCAATCGTAGTAACAGTAAAATTAGTTAATGCAATTAGAGATGGTGGTTATACTGGCGAAAGTAGCAGAAGTGGTAAGTGTGATAAAATAAAGGTAGCAGCATAGGTAGTAGTATTTATAGTAGAAATATCCATTGTACTAATAATGTACAAAAAGCAGTAGTATTAAAGCTCAAACTAGTATAAGTTCTAGGCTTGTAAGTGAAAAATATTTAGTGGCAAAAATATAAATAGGAACTTTAACCAACAGAGAAACACAAATCAGACAGAGACTTTTTTTACACAACACTGCAACATTTGTTTTTCCAAGTTGACAAACATTATGCATTTTCTAACTTGGAGATAATTTAAAAGATTGTATCCAGCAGGATATAACTTGTAACAGCAGGAATCACTGAAGCAGCGATCCAACCACTCCCTTCTTCACTACAACACAATAGAGCACTGGGGAAAATGAAACATGCCTTTGGGTGATTAAATCATGCCTCTCCTAGAAATGCAAAACTGTTTACTGCTAATATGGAAACACCGTCAGACAATGGCTCTGTCCGTAATGAACCCCTATTGGCTTTTAAAGTGCACTACCTAGAGCATGGAATAACGGTTTCACTGCCTGAGGTGTTCCAACTGGGAGCGATACAGGGTTTGAGTCACTGGCAGTGGCGTCATGCAGTTTATGGTGGGATGGAACATTTGGCCAGTAAGCTGGAAAGTTAACATGGACAATACACACTAAAATGTGCACAGTAATTCTGTCTGGAAATGTAACTCTAGAACGCATATACAAATACTAATGTAAGTTTGTTAAAATGTATAATAAGTGCCAATTCTTCAGCTTAAACCACAACCTGTACAATGTTTACTGTACATCCAAATGTGCCTGCTTAACTCCTTAACCACAAATAATTTCTTGTGGACATAAAAAACAAACCTTACTCTCTGACATTGGACTGACTTTGACAGTAGTATTTAAGAAAACGAACACAATGTGAACACTTACATTTACATCATCATGTTATTTTTCAGTATAAGCATTTAATAGGAACGGGAAATCATTAAAGAAATGTAAAACACTCAGACACAAACTTTCTTCGTCAGACCATCTTTTTGTTTTCATTTCATGTTTAATTAACACCAGTTGTATCCTTAAACAAAAGCACAACATGTTTTAGGGAGTCAGACATTTAAATCTCCTGTAAAATTAATAGTCTCATCAGATAATTTTTAACCAATATACACGCTCATCAAACAAGCCTAAGTGTCTCTAACTGACATCTGCATGCCCTGTTCAGAAAAATTACCACTCTGATCGGGATACAATCTATTATTTGTGAATTATTTCACTCCTTTAAGGCCTCAGAGCACAATAACCAAGTAAATAATTACTTTAAATTGGGCCATGACTTGAACTAGAGTTTACATATATATATATATATATAAAGCAAAAATCCAAGGAGGTCTCTTCTATTTTCGGTGTTACTCCTACAATGTTAAAAGAGCTGCTGAATATACACTTTATAAAATGATTTCCGTCCACATACAGGTGCCTAAAATGAGTGTTTCTTGTTTGTTTTTATTCTGCAGGTAACAGAAAAGGAGTGTGTGTAGTTCTCAGGTACAGACAAAGAAGGAAAGATCATGTACGCCACAAATCAGATTAGTTTCAGGTCTCGGCAAGAACGCTTGCGTTATACGATATACATACAGTACCATGCTTACGCTGTTCGGTCTGTTCGAACCTTTTAAAAGCACAGTGGATTAGTGCCTTTGTTGACAAAAGTCCTATGTACAAGCAAACCATGACCTTTAAACCCCATTCTGCCAAGCCATGTCTCAAGGTAATTCTACATAAAACTGGCTACAGCTGTGGTAATGGATGACGTGGCAGAGGAAGTCAAATACTGTTTGCACAGAAAACATACGTGTCTAAAAATAAAACACTGAAATAAACCCATTATAACAAGACGCTGATAGCAACCGTTGCAAGCATGCCGCTTTTTCAAAAGAGAGGTGGAAGAGCAAAATCAATTCACAGTTATCATACTACTGTGTAAATGCATGTCCATGGTGAAATGTCTGCGTGACTAAGTGCTAATTGTACAAAATCAAATGCATGCATTAACATCCTTGGAGGTCGGGGAAAAAGGGCAAAAAAAAATAAAAAAATAAAAAAAAATAATCACATCTGGAATATTTTTTACATCTTTGCATGATCATTGTTTCCAGCAGGCATAACGGTACAACATTCCACATCACATCTCTGTCTTGATTTTTCATGAGTAATTTCGCAAGATGGAGATACAGCGCTTAAATCGTTGTCACATAATATAGAAAGAAAACGAAGCCTGTTAAATTTCTGGATGATCTCGCTTCCTGCTGGGTGGACTGGCGGAGGCAGCGATGATTTGCTGGGAGGTCGGACTGAGTGAGTAAGCAGGTCAGGAGAGGTGGGGATCTGAGTTCAGGGGTCACACTGGTGGTGCTTTGCGCCGCAGCAGGTACTGATGGATGTCGTCGGCGTCACGCTTGAGCCAGGCTGCGTTCAGGAGAATGTTCTCGCAGCACTGCTGCACGGTGCGCTCGGCCGCTGGCGCTGGGTGAGACTCGAAGAAACTCTGGTACAGGAGACACAGTGACAAAAGAAATGGCCATTACACAACAGATTGCTTATAATTCATAATTAATTAATTGATTAGCATTACACAACAGATCGCTTATAATTTATTAAACAATTCACTGCAATTCAATACTTCCAATGTAATTTCATCTGATTGATACGGCTTACCATTACTTCAGCAGCCATTTTGTCGATCGCAAACCCGTCAACAGTGAGCTAAAGAAGAAAGATGTACAAATTTTATTTTGTTGATCATTGATATTAATGTTTGATTAAACAGCTTTTATTAGTGTTTAATTAAACTTGGACGTAATACTTTATATTTAGGCATTTTTATATTCAATATTATTAAACAGGCTTGCATTGCTATACCCAACAACCCTTAAAATCAAATAAATCAAATAAAGATAAACAGTTTAGTTTGTATTATGCCCATCGGTTCACCTTAATGAGTCGAGATATGAGGAATCCACCCTGGTAGCGGTTATAAAGCTCCTCCCAGTTATCTCTGACAAATTTCCAAGCTGCTTTGCGGCCATGCTTGCTGCTCCCGGCCACGCCCCCGATCACAGACACTGTATCCTGCGGACGTACGTCATCCTACGCACACATGCACACACGAGTCATCACTATAAATATTCACAGTACAACATGCTTCAGGTAGTGCTAACGAAAGCAGAAGTTTTTCCACAATCAAGAGTGATGACATAAAAATACAGTACTATCTTTAAATGAAACAAAGCTGTGTTCGATTATCATAAGATTTAAAGCCAAGAGTTTCCTAACATCAAGTCAAGAAACCTTTATTGTAATTTTAACTTTAAATAGCTGAAGCAGTATAGCAGTGAAATAAAGCAATGTGCTACAGAGAATAACAAAGAGCTACATTTTAAAACAAAAAATAAGAGCGCTTAGGACTAAAGAATTAACTGTCCTAACAACATACTATACTGTATTTGTTACAGGCACTAGAAAAGCTATTTGAGGTCTTAACTTAATCCGAGACGATTCCTTTTCGTCTTATTTTACTGAAACGCACCTTTAAGTCAGCTTTATTACAACCTCTGCTACATGGTTTCTATTTACATTTTCATCAACTTTTTTTATATTTGAAGGGAATATGTTAGAAAAAAACCTAATATTTTTGGGGATTTGTAATAATGTACTTTTATAATTTTTATATTAAATTAAAAAGGTACATGAATTCTTCATTATTTTCATTTTTAGCTAAAGTAGTTTTTGTTTTTTAAAATAAAATTAGATAAGAAAATAGATACAGCTATGAAAAAAGTATTTGGGTATGGGTGGGTATGGGTGGGTTTTTTTCCCCCCAGTAATCCCAGTAAACCTGTGCAGCTCTGCGTGATGTTAAGTGCTCTAATTTACCGAAAGAGAGAAATTCAGCACTCGCTGGATGAGGTCTGGAGACGAGATTGCTCCCAGAACTCTTTCTATACGGTTTTTTTCCTCTTGCATGTCAGCCTGTTTATGAAGCTGGACAGGGGAAATTAAGCACAGCATGTTAGCATTATGTAATTTTTATTCTGTCCAGATGTTTTTTAATTTTAAAATTTAATTCCATGGTATTACCTTCAGCATAGTGTCCAGCGTTGAGCTATCCCCATGTTTTAAAACTGTTAGATAAACCTACAATACAAAATAAAAGGCCTGTACAAAACTTCATGAAAATCAGTGCAAATCAGAGAATATGAACTACTTCTCTATACCTCATTTAAAAGAACCATAATACTTATACCCTTAAATGTTAAACAGCTACTGTATTTATTAAGCCTTAAAAAATGGTCTAAACATGTTAGTCTTACAGGACTCCTGAGGTCTGCAGAGAGGATCTGCTTGCCTTCCACATGCTCTTTAAATCTTCTGCGAGCCTCCCCCAGAGTGGCCTTGTGCCCAGCCTTCCCCAGCTTTCCCAGCACAAGTCCGCGCAGCAGAGCATCCAAATGTCCTAAACCATTTTAAAGTAAACAGGAAGTAAATATTAGAAATTGTCTAATTCTACACTGTATAGAAGGCGAAACTGAGTGAGACGAGCAGCACAGCATGTCCGAATCTCTACTACTACTAGTTTTTAGCAGATTTAAATCCTTTGAGATAAAAACATTGCTCCTTATGTTTGAAATTGCAATCTTGTATCACTCAATACCTCTTAGCATCCGTGTGGATCAGAATGTTTACCCACAATGCACTCACTGTCCTTTGGTAGACCGAGCAGGACACTAAGGTGTTAAACATTATTCAACTTTAGATTCATGTTCCAGTGATGTCATAGTATGTCCTTATTTATTTATTTATACTAACCTTAATCATACTATATAGAACATACTTTAATAATAGTCGGAAAGTAAGTACTTACTTAAATGTAGTACATACAAAAGGATTAAGAGATTTAGATGGAGCCATGAATTTGCTTTTACAAAATCTGCTTACTTTCCCCAAAACTAAGCCCCCTACACTCACCCTCGCCAGGTTTGCTGTCCCAGCCCAGCTTTAAACCGATGGGGGTAAAGAGGTCTCGGATGAACTCCTGAATCTCCTCGTGGTAGTCGGTGTGGGAGAGCAGAGAGGAGAGCATGCCCAGGTTACAGCTGAGGTCACTCCACACTGTGTAGTTTGGCTCGTTCACAAATGCCTCCATCAACTTCAGCACTTCCACCGTGCTGATCATACCTGCGCGAGACTAACAGGACAAAAAGCATGATAGTGTTTATAAAACAGATGTTATTTTTTTGTAAATCCACAATATAATCTGATTAGGGGTCAACTACTATCAAAGTTACAGACAAAAAAAAGAAGAGTTAAAGTGGAGGATATGTCAGTAATGTGGTGTGTGTACCAGAGAGAAAAGGTCATTCTGCAGGCCCAGGCGATCTACAGGCAGCAGTGTAAGATCTCTAATTCCTGGCAGCAGGCTCTCCAACATGGTTGTGCTGTACTGGACCCTGTAGAAGCCCACTGTGCCTGTATTAATCTACAAGAAGATAAACAAACAAGTTTTAGAAATGTGAAAATTTTTGGTTAACCAAATAAAAGGCAAACAAACCCAGGCTAATCTCTCTTTCATGAGGCGTTAACAGTACACATACAAGGACAAAGAGATCTGACCTTGACCCACTTATCTGGTCCTAGGTTAGGGATGGTGACCGTAAGTTCAGGACTGTCCAGCAGAACATTAATCTTGGAACAGCCGGGGTCCTCGCTGGTGCAGATGCTAATCGGGACCATCCAGTCAAGGCAGTCCTCGTCTAGCAAGCATACACAAACAATGAGCAAGCGGAAAAGCAAGTACCCATGCTCCATGTCTGGGAACTTATTTTTCCTTCCTTTCATTGAACACAAAACAGAACAGCAACTTCCATTTACAACACAGAGCTTTTACAGTCCCAGTGAAAACATGCAGAGCAACACGAACAAACAAAGGTTTGCTTAACAGATTTAGAAAGAATCAAACCAGCAAGTAACTCATTAAACACGAATCTTACCATTATGTGGTCCACTAGCACAAAACTTCCTTTGGGATATCTTCAGCACACGATCATCTCCTTGCTAAAAAAAAAAAGTTTGCATTATTTGATTTTAGAAAGAAATGTCTAAAAACTTTTATAAAAATAAATAAATAAACAAACAGAGGTCACCCAATGTAACCTATATGTTTGGTTCTAGTCACAGGGCAAAAGATTTTCCCACTTCTGCCTATTCAGTATTCTGGAAATGACTACCTGCTCCTGGTCCACTACAATAATAGGGAATCCCTTCTGTTTGGTCCAAGAGCTCATCACAGCAGCAGCAATGGGCTTCCCACTTGCCTGCTCAAGACAGTCCCACAGATCCTCTGAAAAAGAGAGAAAAAAAGAGAATGAGGGAATAAATTCTCTAGTTTGGAATACAAATGGTGCAAAATAAACACACCCCAATGACAGGAGTCTTAAGAGAGTTGTTGAGAATATCGGAAATCAAGGCTACCACTATAACATCTAGTTATGAAAAGCAAAGATCTTAAACACGGTACAAAAGAACAAATTCTTCTTTTTCACTAGGGAAAACTCCCCGGTAATGTCTGGAAAGAAATAAAATAATTTTTTAAACACCTCCAGTGGACAAATTCATTAAAACATTCTATAAAACATGTTTATGAACAGCTTCAACAGTTGCCAAGAGCTTTCAACATAACTACTGGTTTTTTGGGGTTTTTTTGCTAATAGCTGCAAAGAATATATGCAAGTTATTTTCGTTGATCCAAACGTTAATGTAACATGGAACCAGACAGTAAGTAGGAAAGAATTAATAAAAATGTAAGAATTAATTGCTGCATCAAGTGGAAAAAAAAGTCCAACACAACTCCTTTTGTTTTTGTTTATGCACTTCATGGATTAAAATAAATCTGTTGGTCTGTAACTGGCTTAAAGGTGTCATCATTTGTAAGGGTTTTAACAATAAGTCGAACAAAATATAACGTACCTGTTGATGCATTTTTGTTTTGAAACTTTAAAAGATAAGTGTTCATTCCCTTCCTGAAATCCTGGAAACACACACAAAAATGCTATTTTGACACACTAGTTGCCAACAAACGAAGCAATAAATCGGTCAAACTAACTTAATATTTATCTAAGCTGTGAAAGACCAATAGTTCCCATGATCGAGTTTTTCCTCTTACCTCATCTTCTATGTAATCGTGCAGCATGCGAATAACAGAAGCACCTTTGCTGTAAGAAATGGCATCAAAGATTTCATCTACTTCCGAGGGATGTCCTACATTAACCTGCAGTAAAGGACAAGCGAACAAACACACATTAAAGCAAGACTTCTCAAAACAATTTATTAACAATTATCAGTTATAATTTAATTTCAGTTAAATCTGGTTCAATATTAGTCGTAAACTTTAAACTCCCTATCAGGTAGGAAAATAGAGTAGATATTCATATGCTTCGAGTTTGTCAGATGTTGTTTACAGTATCGATTTAAATCAACATTAACTGCTTTATAATTTTTGCATCAGTGTAAGGCATGTTAAAACTAGTGCCCTGTTGCCTGAGCTTACTAAGCACTCAAAGTAAATCTCTGAACGCTCCTTACCATCAACAGGCAAATTAAAAGCTGCCTCTATAACATAATTACGACAATTACCCATTTTAACACATTAGAATTTAGTTAATGGTTATTCTCTGTTAGGCTTGTGTAAACTGTAGTCATTAAAAGATGTAATTTTCATCTCAACCATGTGCCCACACCCATTCTGCACTGTTACTAATATTAAATCAGACCCGGCAGGGTCTTAAAAAACATTCAAACTTCCCTAGGCCTCTGACTTTTTTTTTTTTAAACAAGAACAAAGCTAAAATTCTCAACAGTGTATGTGATGCTGAAACATGAAAAAACCTCAATTGGGTGACTGTTATCAAGAGCATCCAGTTCCAGAGCCCGGGTGTAGTCTGCAGATACAAACTGCGTCCAGATGTCATACTCTGGGAAACAGTGATCCACACAGAGGTACTCGATCCATGACGCAAAGCCTTCATTAAGCCACAGATGGGTCCACCATTCCTGCAGAATAACCTTTTATCAGTAAATAAAGTAAATAAAGTCTAGACTGCAAGTTCTTTTAATTTGTAGATAGATTATTTGGATTGACAAGCAATTGCAGACAAACTGTACATTTAAGTGTATTACATACAAAAAAATAAGCTTTACATACTCGTAATCAATATACATATGCAAATTACAAAAAAAAAAAATACAACCTGAAAATCTTAAATCATACATTAGATCAAAAATAAAGAACCCTGCTGGATATGTCGTTTAATAACAATGTTCTTAGCTTGGTTTTTCACAGTCAATAACAAAGCTCTTAAGAGGTCACTCCGGTTACCAAGTTCACACACTCACCATAGTAACCAAATTCCCAAACCACTGGTGTGCCAGCTCATGGCCTACTACCAGGGCCACCCACTGACGCGACGACGCACAAGAATTCTTTGGGTCAATCAGTAAAGCGGTCTCCCTAAAACAAAATATTCAGTGAGAATTTTTTGTCTGTGAAATGTTATTACTACAAAAAAAATAATTCTATCATCAATAAAACACTGTTTACTAACTCTCTATACTAATAAACATTCATACCTGTAAGTAACAAGACCCCAATTCTCCATGGCACCTAAATGCATTAAAAGGGGGAAAAAAATATTAAAAAGAAAACTTGTACTGCATAAATTCTGAAATCCTTTAAACAAAGAGGAAAAACAGAACTACATACCAGCAGCAAAATCAGCAATTGCTATTAGATCAATTTTCGGCAACGGATAAGGAACGTTGAAATAGTCTTTGTAGAAAGGTAAAGTCTTAGTAGCTACCTATAAAAGAGGAAAGAAAAAGATTAATTTTAAAAATAAAGTAAAACCTAATTAATACTTAAACATAAATTAAAACTGAATAGAAAATTAGTTTTTAATCTGCTTACCTCAAGCGCAAACTTGCCCTGCTCCGCTTTCCCTACTGGCGTGTAAACGCGAACCGTCACCCCATCAGACGACTGACTCTCCACAAAATCGTACTCGCCGATGACGAATGCCACCAGGTAGGTGGACATGATAGGCGTAGTGGCGAACTTTACTTCAACAAGACTGTCATCCTCTGGGTACGGCTTCCGGTCGATGACGTTCTACAGCGCGGGATCACAATTGAAACAAACAGACAATAGGGTTAAAAATAAAAGTATTTTACACCATGCAAGAACATATTCCGAAATAGCTTGAGAGGTTGAAGGAAAGGAAGCTTTTATCTCGTCGCTTTGCCTCCATTAACTGCTGTAATTAACATGCTCTCTGAAAATCAAAAGTGAAACAAGAGCTGCACTGCTATTACACTCTCTATCCTATCACAACACTGATGCATGAAATGGATGAAAACAATGTATCTCAGGAAAAAAAACATTTTTCGCTATAATTATTATTTATGCAGTTCAGGAAATTCTATTTTATCTATTTAAATAATTTTAGAAAAGCAGGAAAACGAACCAAAACATTAAATTCTAACCAAAAACAAAATCTATGAATATACACAAATATTCTGTTCGCAAACGTGTCTTTTTTTTATATCAGTTTACTTACTGTAGGTAGTTGTTGTTACTAAACTTGCTTTAGAAACCATCTTCAAAGGAAAATCAACCATAACCACAATTTAATGTTATTTTTAGCAGGCTGTGTATGGGACAAACTATGTTCTGCAACTGAATGTTTTAAAACATTACTGCATGATCTAACAAATCTCCATAGCAGACATTACCGTATCAAACTACTGAATATATTTTCTGTAAATAAGCATCTATACATTTTTCATATTTGCAGTGGTATAAAACAATATTGCTATAAAAACAATGTTGCGTAAAAATACTGGATTTACTTGATTATGTAGCTCTAAATTTCATTAGAATATTTTCATTAGCGATGTGCGCAATGCTACCCCCAGAATTTAAGGTTTTAAAGTGAAACTCAATGAAAAGTAAACGACGGCCACAGTTATCGGCACCGATAAACCAGAACTTGTTTACGATCCACTAAAAACTTTTGCAGACCGAGAAAAAATATTAAAAGACATACCTACCACACTCGATTCATTATCAAAGGCCAGAAATGTTTTTTTGTGCACATTTTCAGATGATTCAGAAGATTGCTATAAAGTGCTATGAGTGGCTAACAGCTAGCACAGAGTGCAACAAGCTACACTGTTGTTTGTCTACTTTTATACAAGTAAAGGCACATGGAATAATTCTGGCTTTGACACTCTCAACAATTTTAGTAAGGCAGTTCCGAGCGCCATATAAAGTCAGTCATGCATAACACAGTTTTGCACATCAGCAAATGGGATGTGCAAGATGTGTGTATGTAGTTTACGGTTGCTTACTAAAGGCCCTGACTAAAACTTTACAGTACGTTACTGTTCAAAGAGAAATTAGCAACTTGCTAAGATTTAAGGCGTTATCCTAAATGTTGAAGTCTAACAAATCTCTCTCTAAGATACATTATTTTAGAACCGGATCCAAACCCAGGATCACAAAATTGGCATCAGACTTTAGGAAAACTTCCTCAATGTTACAACGTGACAGGAACTGAGTGCACCGAATGCTTTAGGTCGAGTGTTTACAGACAGACGGGATAAAAACATGACACGTACCATATTTGACAAGGCTACTCTGTCCTTGGGGACAATAAGAGTGATGTCAAAGGTGGCTTTGATAGCTGGCTCGTCCCAGCAAGGGAAAGCTCGGCGAGCGTCTGTGGCCTGAGAAAAAGAGGGGGAGGGAGAGAAACATTGACAAAAAGTTCACAGGTGTTCAAGCTGGAACCTTCATGTAAACGGATCACATACAACAATACCACAGATGATACTATAGACACACACTATTGTAGTGAGTGTGAAAAAAGAGCATTAACACGAGCATTCTTCTTCTACTGTCTCCATTATTGTACTGTGTGTAGTTGAGATATAAAATATTCTTTTAATGTTTTCCGATTATAAATGTGTCGATATGCCAAAACAAGTGCTAGACTTTAACAGAGACAAGTTGTGTATTGACTTACCTCAAACTGTGTGACAGCTGCATAGCGAATTTCTCCTGACTGGGATGTATATTTACTTCTGTAGAAACCTTTCATTTTATCATTCAACTCTCCAACAAAGTCAATCTTCAACTTTCCGGAGCCTAAAACATGCAAAAAAACATTTAAATTCACATAACTTAGTTTCCCTGTCTTTGTATAATCTCTGAAGGTTCTGGTTTGAGTCTATGTGATCTGATTGTGCGGTAACACATGAAATAATACATTTACAATAATAAAACAATAACATTTGACAGCAGGCTAAAAGAACGACTATAGCAACTGATTACATAGTGACTGTCAGCCTGACTATAACAGGGTTGCTGTGGTGTTTACCGTTCTGAAGAGTGCTGGGGAAAGACAAAGTGACTTTCTCATCCTCATTCTGATAGTTAAATCCTGTAGCACTAATTTCTAAACAACAATAAAGGGAAAAATATAGTGAATAGAACAAAGGATACATGTAATTAATTATACTAGAAAGCAAAAACAAAATGCAGGGGCGAAAATGCACAAACATCCAGTAAATACCTATAATAGGAAGAAAGATATAACACATAACAATGAGTATTAAATGGATTACTTTTTAATATTGTCAGTAGGAATACACAAACTCACTAAACTGACACTGAATTTTCAGTATTTTTCATCTAATAAAAATGTTTGCTAATAATTTGTTTTCGTGTGGTTTTACACAATAAACACAGCAGTTCCCTTTAGCATTTCACAGGATTTTTGTAATGTTGTAAGCTAAATCTCCAGCAGCATTCCTAAAACAACTTTAAGGAAATTGCTTTGCATGCAGTAATTTGCGTTAGTAAATAGTAGACGTTATCATTGCACGTCTTTATCTTCTTTAAAATACAAGGAAACAAGCAACTGTATTTGGTTGAATTAGTCTTAAACGCTGCATCAGCGGCATTTTGAAATCCTGGACTCGATCCTGGTTCACAGTTAAGCTTAATGTTATAAAATGTCAGAGAGACAAGGTTATTCCTGTTTTTTCCTAAACTATAGCAGTTACTTTTATTTACCCCTCTCCTTTAGCTGTTCTGAAGCACTTGGATAACTGCATGGATTTTAATCTGTAAATCTTTACATAACCCACACAAAAAGTAAACACTTAACAAGGTACTGCACACATGGTGTGACTGCAGAAGCTGTAATGGGATTTTCATGCTTACCTTCCCCTCCTTCTGGAGCAAAAGATGCAGTGATTATGTCTATATCAGCACAGTTCATCACAATTTGATTTGTCCCTTGTGTAACCTGCATACAAAACAAGACAGTTAGTTTACCTAAAAAGGAAAATTCTGTCATTACTTACTTACCCTCGTATTGTTTCACAATTTAAGATTTTTGATGGACTCTGAGGGCTCTCTGACCCTACCATAGACAGCAATGTAACTTACCAATGTAAGTACCAAAAAAAAATAAACATACTAGAAATCCACACTGACTAAGTTTTGGTTTTGGTCTTTAAAATGGTGTTAAAGTGTGCATTTCGACAGCTTTTATATAGCGTGCGTTTTCCTCCGAGTGTAAACAAGGCACAAGGCATGTGTTCAACATCATGCCAGATTTGGGTCAGCTGCATAATGACCTTGAACACACTGTCGCTCATGATACTTTTTTTCGGGACTTGGTAGTTACCTTGCTGTCTATGGGAGAGTCTAAGAGTCCGCAGATTTCATCAGAAAATCTTAAATTGTGTTTGTAACACAAAAAAGTTTCACCAGAATAACAGAAATGCGCTTACAAAGCAACAGAAACAGTTATTTAATCCAGACATAACAGGCAGATGTAATAATTATTCAAAAAAATAAGAAACAACTTCAAATTCATCAACTGTTTTTTTTTTGGTGGGGGGGGGTCCTCCAATTAGTGGTTCAACACCTTAACCACTGAGCTACCACCTCCCAACGTAATAAAGTTACATTTATTCGGTCTTCATTTATGCAGATTTATATCCAGATCAAGAGCTGCACAAAACCAGATAAAAAGACGTTTAAAAAAAATCGGACTTTTTTTTTATTTATTCTCTTGCAACACCAATACTTCTTCCACCATATTTCAACCGTTTGGGAGTAAAGTCCATCACCAAACTCAAAGCCCAGAAATGTCAACTTTCCACACATAAAGTAGCAAAACACACACAAAAGTAGAGTGTAAACAACTTGCCTGAACCCACAGGCAACACTGATCGTCCAGTGCCGCCGCAACTGATAGACTGTAAGACCCTCCCACCCAGACACTACAGTCAAGTTTGTTATCTTGGATATCAAACCAAAGTTTGCGTTTCTTTTAAAACATTTTATTTGAATATAATAATCTAAATGAGGGTAGCATGTTGGCTTAGTGGTTAGCACTGTTGCCCCACAGCAAGAAAGCCCGGGTTCGAGTTTGCATGTTCTACCCGTGCTTGTGTGGGTTTGCTCCGGGTTCTCTGATGTCCTCCCAACATTTATGTTAGGTTGATTGGTGATTCTAAAACCCCATAGGAGTGTGTGTGTGTGGGGGGCCCTGTATTGGACTGGCGACCTGTCCAGGATGTACCCCACCTGCCTTTCCCTCTTTCAGAGCAGATCCCTGTGAACTCGAATTAGGGAATAAGCAGGTATAGAAGATGAATGAATGAATGAATCTCTAAATGAACTTGCTGACTTTTCTTTTAATTGTTGCAATTTTGTTGCCACGCTTCCTCTAGCCCTTTTCGGTTTGTTTAATTGCATGCAGCCAGACATCCCAACATAATTATTAACCTTCAGCAATAGCAACTAAAATTTGTCTGGTTTGATGAAAATATGACTAACCATCTGCCAGATACTAAACAGCCGTTCATCCAGACTGACCAGTTTTTCACCAAGGGTCTCAGCTCCGCTGCCATATGTTGCTTTCATGCAGCCTTAAAGCTTTTAAAACACTGAATTAATTTATCTCTTTTCTGTAAAGTTTATGTAGACAGGGCCACAGGGAACCTGAATTCTACCCCAGGACTTTGGGTACAAGGCAGAAGTTTAATCAGTACAAGGCAGTTTTATCACAGGGCACAGTCTCACACACCTAATCACATGCTATAATTAATTTAAATGTGCCAAACTAAATACAACGCATAACTGAAGTATGAGAACATGCAACCCGCAGCGTGCACACACACACACACACACACAGACACACGACGGATGCATGAACCACATACCCAACTGCACATCTTTTTTATGTCAATTAGATGTGGTTTAAAACCTTTGCTAAAGTAATGTTATTTCAATGCTTGTGTACATATTTATTGTGTACATATTTAAAAATCTTTACGCATGACTGGATTTATATAAAACGGTAACACTTTATAATGCGATTTTATTTATGACACTCGTTCATCAGACAGTTTGATTTCCGTTTAAAAAAAAAAACCTGTTAGGGAAAGATGGTTGAATAATTGTGGTGCCACTGTTTTAAATGCCTAATTTAACACAAATCAAATTTGCACACACAATTATGTTTCTGCAGTTCATTTCCTCACATGCCTCTGTAATGCAAAAATACAGGCATGAAATATGAGAGCTTCATCCCCCCCAGGCTTCAACGCCGCTTGTACTTAGGAAGAGCAACAATCGATTTATCCAAGCCTACCTAGCTGTGAACAGAGCATTTCTGATGTTTTTTAATTGCTAACAGCAATTCATGACACAAGTCAGAATTAATATTTTTCCACATGCCTAAAAACACCCACAGCGGTCCCAGATGAGGATGAGTAAAGCGAGTCCAATTTAAACGTTACGAATCCTGTACCTGTGATAAAGAATGAGTTGCATAATCAGGCGGTCTGAGCAGTCACGGTTAGTAGCATTATGGAGACGGAGTTAATCTCGCGGCCCCGAGAGGCCACACTGAGCCCAGAGGGGGAAATGTTACTATGGGGTTGAGCTGCTCGATACAGGCCATTATGGTGGCCTACAAACGAAAAAAAACCCTCTTTTGGCCAGATAAGGACTCAGGAATCCATACTCCATAAATCAAATGGCACGCTAAGGAGCTTCACCTAGTCCCTCAAAACATTCGGCAATTTTTTAATCAACTGCTTTGTAAATTACACATAAATAACGATCAGCAAATGATCCTTTATACAAAAAAACCCTCAAATGATTATGAATGCATGGTTCTTGTGTTTGTCCCCTAAAATTCCCATGCGATGGCTTTAAAGCCGATCCGATTCTACATTGATTAAATTAAATCAGATGTCAGATTAAATCTGATATCAGCATCTGATCATAACATGGTAACAAAAGCCGTATCTGTCCACTAACTTAAGTTAGAAAAAAATTTATACAACTTTTTCTCTTTAAATTCCTATAAAATGATGTTTGGGGTTTTTTTTTAAAACTGGTTATTTGATTCAAAGTGTCGACAATCATTTCAGATTTTTTCTAGATCTAATTTCTTATCGGTTTCGCTGACAGTAAAGGGGAAGGAGAAAAAAACCTGGCAAGAAAGAATTCATTTTCTGTTTTTCATTCCAGCCACTTAAGGTCTATACAGGGGCAGGTTTAGTCAATCAAATAGACTTTAAGTAAACATTAGAAAGACTAGTTATTTAAAGCTAGTCAAAAACTAGGGCTGTGTTGATACAAAACACTGATAGTTACTCAGCTATGAAAAAAAAAATTGGACAACCTAGGGAATAACATGTCTGCTTCACCCAGACACACTGATCATAATCTCCAGGGCAAAGACAATTTAAGTAATCTGATCAAATTTGGACAATTAAAAGCCGTTCGGTTCTGTAAAGACTCAGATTTGCACTGTCAGTTACTAGGACAGCTTTGGGAGTTGGCAGGCAAACAAATAAGACAACTAAAAGCAAGACAATTCTATAAAAATTGCATTAATGATAGATCTAGAACAGGTTTGGGATCTTTTTTTAACTGATTAGGTCCCCCCCCCCATTAACCAATCAACCAAATCGTACTACAGGACTTCCACAATCCGTCCACTGAAATTCCCTAATGTCATTAAAAGAGCTAGCTAACGATTTGAAACTGCGTGCTAACAGAAACATGCTTTAATAACTAGTTAACTCGTCCCTGCGCTACACTAGTATCTAGTTTGTGTGATATCTAACTAACCCTAACTCTCAATGGCTCAAAGCAAGAAGTAAAGCTAAGTTAACTTGCTACATGACTAGCTTATTTTGGGCTCACGAGCTAGTTAGCTTTAGCAGCAGGAGTGTAGTAACTGTGGACGTTCACCCCGTTCACTTAATGAGCGCATCAAAAGCAAGCCTACCTCCACCTCCGCCTCCAGCTTGCCCTCGAAAGTGAAGTCAATCAGATCGGGCTTCAGACACAGCGCATAGTTAACGGGGTAAACGTCAGTCGGCAGCCGCACGAAGGGCCTCCTTTCAGGCATGCTGACTCGAGTTTGGCTGGTAGCGTCAGCAAAAAGCGTATGACACTGAGCGATAAGACGAGTGGTTCTTAAAAACAAATGAACAGGCTTCGAGTGCAAAACAGGGTTTGCTGGTATGACCTGCCGAACGACCGAGAGCGAGAGAAAAACTTGACGACTCAGAAACAGCAACATAAAATAGCAGGATTTTGCTGCTAGCTGGACCCCGTCGTCTTCCTCTCTTACTTTAAATCGACCGAAATAGCAGCCAGTGTGTACGTGCGCGCTCTGGTTGTGACATGACGTAATCACGCAAAGGAGCTCCTGGCGCGCTGTACTAAATTGTGAGCGTGCTATTGGTATTTTAATATGGAAATCAGCTTTGCAAATACACACACGCACAAAACAAGTTCTACAACAATTTTACAATATAAGCACTTGTAAAATATCAAAACTTTTTAGTGGAAATTATGGCGATGCTTTTAATATGTTTTTTCCCTTAACATTAACAATTTTTGGAACATTTGCATCCAAGTGTATTGCTTTTAATTTGTTTACGTTTTACATATTTTGCCTATGGAGAGACTTTCTCGCTTTCTCTCTCTAAGAGTTTGAAGTTTTTATTGTCGGTGCCCAAAGGTCACACAGAATAAGAAACATAAAAACGAACCTGAGAAAATCATACATGGATCAAAACAGTCAACCACAAACTACGTGATTCCGTTTGTTTTGTTTGTTACTTTGTCTTTTAACACACGTTATATAGTTGTACTGGTGCACTAAGAACACTTCTATTTTCTATAATTATATTCAGACTCTTCACAGTGTGTGTATCACTCTGACTTGTCGCTTCTGATTCTTCTTCTTTTGTTTTACAGCTGTTGGCATGCAGCGTTTTGGCGATTTACCGCCACCTTCTGTTCCGGAATGTGGATCAGATAATCCTTCACCCGCACTTGTACATAAAAACAGGACCGACCTCTAACGTAAATTGATATACATCAGCCTATAAATAAAATACCCACTGTCATAATTTTTAGTTAATTAGGAGGCTGGTCCAGGTCAGACTGAAATAGAAAGGATCAGATTACGCTACTGTATCGTCTCATACTAACAGTAATGCATGTATCTGGATCATAATCATATGGTAACATGTATGAACTCTTCTTTATTCAAAGCTTCATACCATTTCATCGTCTTTGAAATTATTAACAACTATTACCCCAAATAGTGTAGCAAAATGAAAATGTATCTAAGTAAAGTTGAGAGATCCCACATAAAAGGCAGGCATTTTGCTTATCCTGAAGTTTCATATCATTTATATGTACTTAATTCACTTACATCGTATTGTAATAATAATTAATATTATTCTATTAATGGTTAAGATGCAGGCACCACCTAAATTGGTGGTCTAATATTTTAAAATATGTCCCTACTATCTGGGCTTCTGCTTACAGTTTGGTCTTCCACACTTCTGTGAAAATGTCTCTGTTTGTGACTGTATGAAGTGGGTCGGTCTGGGACAAAGTGCCAAAGCCGTTTTTTTGTCCTAGTCCAGCCCTGTTTTTGTTTGGCAAATATAAAATATTTTGAATTCAAAATAACTAAATAACTAAAACTGACAAAATCCTGACAACCCAAATCATAAGTCACAATAATCAAATCAAGCAACAGAAACAATAATAAGATAAATTATTGCTGACATTTCTGGCAAAAATATGTGGCTCACAAACACTAGTAGCTATCCAGCATTTTTCTCTTTCTTGATTCTTCTTTTGCGGTTATCTCACATGTATTTTAGCTCTTTTTATATACTTTATATCATTAATCAAGTTCCACAAGCCCACTTTTCATGTATTTAATAAATGCAACATGTATTAACAACTTATAACAGGTAATTATGAATAAACAAATGAATACAAATGTTAGTTATTACTGCCTGTTTTTTTTCCTTTGAAGTATAAAGTTGTTATTTTCATCCTTGTCCAATAAATGTAGAGCTGAATTTCAGATACCACCTATATTATTACAGTTTAACAGTATTCACAAGATTCTACAGTCACATGTGCGCTTGAACAACCTGGGAACTATGAGCAAAGGCTTTTTCTCTACTGGTCATTATTTCTTTATATATTAGAGACTGTAAGAACAGAATGTGCATTTATATTTTATATGGAATATTTTTCTGCCTTTTAATTATGTATGATAGCTTTAGCGTGAACAGGGATTTCTGTTTAATGCATCCGTAAAATAATTATAAAACTTCAGATTAATGTGTTAAAAAATAGTGTCAAGGAATTACAGAAAATCATGTGTCTTCTTTCTCACACCAAACATTAACCTCATATAAGATGTAGCTATCTTATCTTAGCCTTATTGCTAACAAAATTAAAAAAATATATCCTAAGATTATTTTAACACTAAATAGTATTTTAAGCAGGTTTCAAAAATCTCTCACCAATTATAAAGTGAGTTACAAATTTTGCTTGTAAAATTATTCAACTAAAATTGTTCATTATTAATAATTATTAATCAAAGAGATATGTAATCTATCTATCCATACACTCATCATCCACCTATTGTCTATACCCGCTTATTCTTAATCAGGGTCACGAGGATCTGCTGGAGTCTATCTCAGCTGTCATTGGGTGAAAGTAAGGGGTCACCCTGGACAGTTCACCAGTCCATCACAGGCACATACTGACAAACAACCACATACACACACACTCACTCCAGTGGGCAATTTAGGATCACCAATCAATCTAGCATACATGTTTTTGGACTTTTAGAGGAAACTGGAGTACCCGGAGTAAACCCATTCAAAGACGAGAAGAACATGCAAGATCCACACAGAATGGGTCCTAGCGGAGATTCTTAATCATTAAATTTGATTAATAAATGCAGTTACAAATAGTCACTATTGTTTTCTAATCAAAGAGATTCGCAATCATTGCGTGGAAATATTCTTCTATTTTCACATCTTTATTTTAAAAGCCAAGTGTAGGTCAAACAGCGCCTCCTACTGGTCGTACGTTTTTCTTTAGTATTATAAAGTTGTAATTTTAATCTTTATCCTATAGGAGGCGCTGTAGTGCTGATAGTGAGATATTTTTCCGTCACGGTCAAAAAATACATAAAATAGAAAAATAAAAAAAAATATATATTTTTTTATTTATAAATAAAATGTTCTTTGATATATTAGGGCAGATTTATTTTATTGTTTATGGTGAATAAACCCAATGTATTTTGTAAATCAGATTCATGTGAGGGAGGTTTAGGTCTGTTGTGTTTGTTCAAGTAAAAACAGGGTAATGATTAATTTATAGACTGTAAAAGAACGGTGTGTAATATGAATATTTGCTGTGTTTAATGGTTTAATGTAAAGTGGGTGTTAAAAGACTGAGTCCCGCTGTATTACCCAGGCTGCACTGCAGCGTCTATTCACAGGCGCGATCCCACTACTGATCGGTACGGGGGCTTTGACCTGCTCCGTTTCCGACCTGGGCCGGTTCACCCCTCATTAGACGACCTGGTGGTCCCGAGCTCCCTCAGGAGCACCATATCGATACCGAACTTAGTGCGGACACCCGATCGGCATAGTCCACTGCAGCCCAGAACCCCTGAGCTCAAACGATCCACCAGCCTCAGCCTCCCAGTAGCTTGGATTACAGGCACGCGCCACCGCGCCCGGCGAAAGCAACACACAGCTGAACTGAGTTTAAACATAAACCCGCGCTGCGATACAGCCCTCTAGTGGCTAAAATAGGAACTGTACAATCCAGACTGTTATTCTCTTTTCTACTTCTTATTTTTCCCCCCTTTATATTATATTTTTCTGCCTCATAAATGTGTACATTAGTTTTAGCGTGAAAAGTGAATTACTCTTTATTTGTAGGCATGCATGTATAAGTAAAGCTAATATGAGATATGAACCATAACCTGTAATTCCTGTGTTATAGGAGCCAATTAAATATTGAATTTAAGATTTTCTTTTTTATTTATATATTTGCAAATACGAGTTTAAAAGATTCAGTCACCAACCTCACCGCAAGGTCACTGTCACAAAGCCAAAATTGTCTCATGAAATCATGGACCATATCCTCAAAAAGAAATAATTTTAACATCTTGTGTAATTAATGTAACAAGGAATTTAGGGTTCTTTAAAGCACAGATAGTTCTTTATCCAAGATTAGATTAATGTTCATAATGAAAACCTGGAAGAGTTTAATACGTGCGTGTGGACAAAATCTTTCTTTTATTTTATGCTTTAGATCCAGGTGCTCTTCAACCAGCACATTTTGCAGCCCTTGACTCTTTATTTAGGAATATAGTTTATCTTTCTCCATTAGAAGACAGTGTAGTGCTGGTACTTAGATACCTTTTAATACTACCAACAGACAAATACAATAAACGAAAGATGAGAATTTGGGGTGGGTTTATAATTTAAAATGATACCTGGTAGTTTGAGGAAGTTGCAATTATGTTTACATACATTGAAGAACCCTCTTTAAATCCTATTTATGAGATTGGGGTGTGAGTGTGGTCCACACTGAAATATATGTTTTCATTTTTATAAACAGGGAAATCTATAAACTCATCATCTGTAAAAGGACGGGCGTTACTGATCGGTACGGGGGCTTTGTTCTGAATAATTAAAATATTTTTGCAATAAATAGCTTTTTAAAAAGTATTTAAAATCTCTTAACAGATATAAAGAGATTTACAGGACTAAGATGCTGTGTGGAAAACCCGGTTTCATTCTGAGAAACATTTCCTCTATTTTATATACTTAATAAAAATGCCAAGTGTAGTTCAAACAGCGCCTCCTACTGTCCGTGAGTTTTTCTTTTGTATCACAGAGTTGTAATTTTGTTAGTATGTGTAAGTGTAATGTACAGTGTAGTATTTGTCCAAGTAAGAACTAGTAATAATATGAATATTTGCTGTGTTTAATGGTTTAATGTAAAGTGCGTGTAAAAGACTGAGTCCCGCTGTATTACTCAGGCTGCACTGCAGCGTCTATTCACAGGCGCGATCCCACTACTGATCGGTACGGGGGCTTTGACCTGCTCCGTTTCCGACCTGGGCCGGTTCACCCCTCGTTAGACGACCTGGTAGTCCCAAGCTCCCTCAGGAGCACCATATCGATACCGAACTTAGTGCGGACACCCGATCGGCATAGTCCACTGCAGCCCAGAACCCCTGAGCTCAAACGATCCACCAGCCTCAGCCTCCCAGTAGCTTGGATTACAGGCACGCGCCACCGCGCCCGGCGAAAGCAGCACACAGCTGAACTGAGTTTAAAGATAAAAACGCTCTACGTTACAGCCCTCTAGCGGCTAAAATAGGAACTGTATAATTCCGACTGTTACTCATTCACACTGGTCATTTTGCTTAATATTTTTTTGCTTTATAAATATGTGTTAGTTTTAGCATACAAGGATTTTTTCCCCCCCCCTTTAAACATATTTAAACTTAATTTACACAGCTGTAATATGCTGCCCTATAATAAAATGTTTCAAATGCCTAAAAAAAAAAAAAAATGTTACATTTATTGTCACCAGTTATGACAGTAAAATTATTGTTTCTAGGTGTGTTTTGGAGGCATGCAGGAGTTAAAGGTTACGCCGTTGATACGGAGGACAGGAGGGTCGTGATGAAACAGTTTAACAGTTTGCATGAGGTACATTTTGATAAGGAAAATGATCCTGCTCTAAACGCTAACTAAAACTTCAGACAACAAAGTTCACATTTGTTGGTTTTTAAGCCAAACGCCAATGTTAGGTTTTGAACGTTTATTTAAAACATCTTTTAGTGATAAGGAGAAAGCGAATTATGATTCCTTTTGGTTTTAGTCTACATGATTCATGTCAACTGATCCTAATTTTTCCTAATAATGTGGCACAGATCATTTCGTCTTTGTTCATTGCATCCATTCATTATCATGCCGTTTTTACTTCCTTTTTTAGTCAGTACATCTAGCTTGAGCTGTTTTGCCTTGTATGGTAAAACTGACATAGGCCAGTTTTAGAAGATGTCTTTTAAAAAATCTGATATAGTCACAAAATCTAAATTGGGCATCCCGGTCCTCAGTATAAATGCAGCCATAGTGCGTCTAATAGCCGTCTTAAATAGACAGTATATTTAGTAGTATCACTTGTGCCTGTCTGCAATACAGAAGAACAGAAAAATACTGCCTAGGTTTTTCCATAAAGGCCAGTAAAATACATTGATATAAACTGTATATGTGTCCACACTATATCAAATGCCAACTGTCACCATTTTCAGGTCATTTCTGATGACAATGATGCTGTTCCAGATCAGACTAACAGAAAGAGAGGATCAGATTGAGCTGCTTTATTCCTCATACCAGCTGTAGTATTTGTATTAGATAATATCAGTTATAAAAAGTCTCAAGAAGAGTATTTTGTGTTTTCTTTTGAGGAAACTAAGTTTAAAATCACTGTATTACTATGTTAAGTGTTTCAGTCATTAGAATATTCTGATATGTTAAGCTATAATAAATTTCACATTCACCAAAAAATGTTAACTGTAAACATATAAGAAAAAGAGAGTGCATGTTAATTCAATAGTTTAATATCTTTAAATTAGATGATATAATACGTCGAACCATTTGACAGTGTTTGGATCATCTGTCAATGATTATAAGGAACTGGAAAAGAAAAGTTGTTTGCAAAATAAAACAACTAAAAGCACAGGTCACAATTGTAAAAATCTCCAATAAAATTACTCACTATTCATGTTTTGTGATCAAACGGGTACTTAATCATTACATTTTATTATTAAATGCAGTTTTATTCTGGGAAGCATTTATTTATATTTTTACTTTAAAAGCCAATCGTAGTTCAAACAGCGCCTTCTACTGCCCTTGACTTTTTTTTCAAATCATAAAGTTGTAATTTTAATCTTTCTCCAATAGGAGGCGCTGGTGCTGATAGTGAGATTTTTAACGCGGTTATAGAATATAAAATGGATAAAAGACGAAAATGGCGAGCGATTTTATTTTTATTAATAATTAAAATGTCCTCTGATATATTTGGTCAGATTTATGTAAATCTTTTAATTTATAGACTGTAAAAGGACGGTGTGTTAAATGAATATTTGCTGTGTTTAATGGTTTAATGTAAAGTGCGTGTAAAAGACTGAGTCCCGCTGTATTACCCAGGCTGCACTGCAGCGTCTATTCACAGGCGCGATCCCACTACTGGTCGGTACGGGGGCTTTGACCTGCTCCGTTCCCGACCTGGGCCGGTTCACCCCTCATTGGACGACCTGGTGGTCCCGAGCTCCCTCAGGAGCACCATATCGATACCGAACTTAGCGCGGACACCCGATCGGCATAGTCCACTGCAGCCCAGAACCCCTGAGCTCAAACGATCCACCAGCCTCAGCCTCCCAGTAGCTTGGATTACAGGCACGCGCCACCGCGCCCGGCGAAAGCAGCACACAGCTGAACAGAGTTTAAACAAAAACCAGCGCTACGCTACAGCCCTCTAGCGGCTAAAACAGGAACTGTAGAAAACCCCTGATATTTTTAACTACACTGATAATTTTTTTTGCCGTATAAATGTGTAGATTCGTTTAAGCGTGTACAGGGATTTCTGGTAATTTTTCTTTTACACATGTTAGAACAAAATTTGCACAGATGTGATACCCCAAAATGTTAAAATGAACACAAACAAACAAACTAATAAATATATTTAATAAATGCTATGTATATAAATAAATATTGTAACCAATTATGACAGTAAAGTTGCTGTTCATTGGAGTGTGTTTATTCCGGGACCCCGGTTTCATCTAACAGTCCAAAAACATGTGTGCTAGGTTGATTGGTGATTCTAAA
Organism: Bagarius yarrelli; assembly: GCA_005784505.1. NCBI lineage: Eukaryota > Metazoa > Chordata > Actinopteri > Siluriformes > Sisoridae > Bagarius > Bagarius yarrelli. Next base: position 89,591 of record VCAZ01000101.1, read on the forward strand.
TTGCCCACTGGAGTCAGTGTGTGTGTGTGTGTGTGTGTGTGTGTGAGAGAGAGTGACCCTGATTAGGATTAAGTGGGTGTAGACAATCGATGGATGGTTGGATGGATAGATGGGTGGTGTGTTTGAAGGAATGCAGCAGTTTAAGATTACATTTACCTTTAACACACAATTGGCACGATTTATTAAATATCTATGATGATGTACAAAATCAGATGAGTTTGAAAAAACATTGAATGAATTGATACATGCTCTTGACAGTTGTAAAGGTTTATCTTAATACAATAAGCAAAACAGAGCAAATACCATGTGCCTTCTTTCACCAATCATTAATTTAATTTCAGATGTTGTCTGTAGCTACTGGCCTTATTTCTGACTAAATAATTAAAATATCCCACACATAATTTGACACTAAATAGTCTTAGAGGTTTTAAACATCTGTTAATTGTTCTAAAGTGGGTTATGGGAATAAAGTTCTAATAGCACGGGATTAGTAATATCTGCGGAACTATGGTCATTTGTAATAAATGCGGAGGTTGTCTGATTTGGTGGGGTTCTGTATCATTTTTCCAGTGTTTCTGATTCATATGCACAAAGATTGATGTTGGGTTAAAGTTTATAGGAACATTTTGAGTGCTGCATATCACTTTACACCAAGCTCCACCAAGCCACCACTGCTGGGCCCCAGAGCAAGGCCCTTAACCCCCAATTGCTCACTTGTTGAGATAAATGTAAGTCGCTCTGGATAAGGGCATCCGCCAAATGCTGCAAAATGTAAATGTAATACATCAAATGCCATATTTTAATATGACTTGCAGTGCTATTGAAAATATCTTTGCAAAATTAAAGAATTTAAAAAACTGGTCGATTTTATGACAGTGTTTGTATATTTTCCACTTGTTTTTATTTATAATTAAAATAACGCCTTATATATTTGGGCAGATTCATGTTATAGTTATAAGGTTAATAAACCCAATGTCTTTTTAAATCATATTTAAGAGAATGGGATGTAGGTTTAATCTACACTGTAACGGTAATATTTGTGCAAGTAAATAAAGGGGAAAAAATCTAAAACTCAATAACTGTAAAAGAACGGTGTGTTAAATGAATATTTGCTGTGTTTAATGGTTTAATGTAAAGTGCGTGTAAAAGACTGAGTCCCGCTGTATTACTCAGGCTGCACTGCAGCGTCTATTCACAGGCGCGATCCCACTACTGATCGGTACGGGGGCTTTGACCTGCTCCGTTCCCGACCTGGGCCGGTTCACCCCTCATTGGACGACCTGGTAGTCCCGAGCTCCCTCAGGAGCACCATATCGATACCGAACTTAGCGCGGACACCCGATCGGCATAGTCCACTGCAGCCCAGAACCCCTGAGCTCAAACGATCCACCAGCCTCAGCCTCCCAGTAGCTTGGATTACAGGCACGCGCCACCGCGCCCGGCGAAAGTAACCCACAACTGAACAGAGTTTAAAGATAAAACTCTACGCTCTACGTTACAGCCCTCTAGCGGCTAAAATAGGAACTGTATAATTCTGACTGTTACTCATTCACACTGGTAATTTTCCGTTTGGTTGATACTTTAGAGACTGTAAGAACAGAAGGTGCATTTATATTTCAGGTCGTACATTTTTCCTGCTTTATAAATATTTATGTTAGCTTTAGCTTAAAGAGGGATTTCTGTAATTTTTTTTTATTTGAACATTTTTAGACTAAATTTACACAGCTGTAATATGCAGATTCTAATTTTTTCCTCCAATGTGGCACAAATGGTATATGACCCACAATCGTGTAAGCAGGAACAAAGCACGTGTATTCCGATATTTTCAGATCGGTTTCAGGCCTTATTCTTAGGTGGAAATAAATTGGATATAAATCAGATGCATGCATTAGCGTCTACCATGTAAGCAGACAGATTGGATTTTCACCTGTTAATGCGAGTCGAATGTCATTGAATAAGCGACGATGCATGTTAATTTGATAGTTGGATATCTTTATATCAGATGATTTAATATGCCGAACCATTTTATAGTGTCTGTTTGGATTATAACCTGACTCTTCTTCTTTTAAAGCTTCATAAACTATAATCACCCCATGTAATAAATACTATATATTAGACCTAGTAGAGTGAAATCACAGAATCAAACATGAATCATTGTAATCATACAGATTCTTAATTATTACATTTTATTAATAAATGCAGTGTCATTCTGGGAAACATATCTTTTAACTTTATATCTTAACTTTAAAAGCCAAGTGTAGTTTAAACAGCGCCCCCTACTGGTCGTGAGTTTTTCTTTAGCATCATAAAGTTGTACTTTTAATCTTTATTCAACAGGGACGCTGTAGGGCTGATAGTGAGATATTTTTCCATCTTCTTCTCCTTTCGGCTGTTTCCTTTTAGGGGTCACCACAGCGAATCATCTGTCTTCACCTAACCCTATTCTCTAAATCCTCTTCACTCACACCCACTAACTTCATGTCCTCGTTTATCACATCCATATACCTCCTCTTTGGCCTTCCTCTTTGTCTTCTGACTGGTAGTTTTATTTTTAACATCCTCCCACCAATATATTCACTATCCCTTCTCTGTACAAGTCCAAACCACCTCAATCTGGCTTCCCTGACTTACTCCCCAAAACATCTAACATGAGCCGTCCCCCCTGATTGTTCCTAATCCTGTCCAACCTCGTCACTCCCAAAGAAAACCTCAACATTTTTAGCTCTGTCTTTAAACTATACATCATAGCTAGTCTTACCACTGTCTTGCACACCTTCCCCTTGATTCTAGATAATATTCTCCTGTCACACATCGCTCTTGACACGTTCCTCCACCCATTCCAACCTGCCTGTACTTGCTTTTTTACCTCTTTTGCACACTCTCCATTGCTCAGGAATACTTAAGTACTTAAACTCCTGTACCTTCTTTACCTCTTCACCCTGTAATCTCACTGTTCCACTTCTGTTTCTTTCATTCAAACACATGTACTCTGTCTTGCTACGACTGACTTTGACCTGTTCCACATTATTTACCTTTTCTACCCTTTTCCCCCCTCTCATTTTCCTCATTCACCAACACTTCAAAGTACTCCTTCCATCTTCTCTGTACACTCTCCTCACTTCTGCACTTGTACACACAATATATTCATTTATCACAAGTCGAATTGCATCTATGCTAACATATGTCTGTTCTTTGTTATTCCGAGCTCACCGTCGCCACCATCACTTTGAGACAATAAGGCAGTTTCTCAGTGATCTCTTGTCTTTTAAAGGCCATCCGGACAAGACCACAGAAACTTTGCTGCAGCATAGGTAACCTACTGGTTTATCTGGTCAGTGGAGAACTGACCCCCAACTGAGCCTGGTTCTCCCAAGGTTTTTTTCTCCATTCTGTCACCGATGGAGTTTTGGTTCCTTGCCGCTGTCACCTCTGGCTTGCTTAGTTGGGGACTCTAAATTTATAGATATCAATGAAATGGACTGTTCTAATGAATGTTTAATATTGTTGTTTCTGATGTATTTCTGTAAAGCTGCTTTGAAACAATTCCCATTGTTAAAGCGCTATATAAATAATGGTGACTTGACTTGTGAGCACCTTTCCATCTCAATCCTTAATAACTCTAACCTGCTGCATGTCCTTACTATCTCGATCCCTCTGCCTTGCTAACCTGTACAAGTTCTTGTCTCCTTCTCTAGTGTCTAACCTAGTGTCCAACTCATCATATGCCTTAGCCACTTCCCTCTTCACTCTGTGCTGAAAATCTTTGTATTCCTGTCTATTTTGCTTAGTCCTTTTCATGTCCCACTTCTTCTTGGCTAACCTCTTCCTCTGTATACTATCCTGAACGTCCTCATCTCACCACCAAAACTGTCTTTATCTTCTTTTCTTCTTCCATATGACACACCCAGCACCTTTCTTCTTGTCTCCCTTATCACTTCTGCTGTAGTTTGCCATTCATCTAGAAACACTAACTGACCGTCAAGAGCCTGTATAAACTCCTGTCTAAATTCTTTACAGTATTCTTCCTTTTTCAGCTTTCACCACTTGGTTTTCTTCCCTACCTTTCATCTCTTCTTCTTCCAGATCAACATCTTCATCTGGCTACACTCTCTCACACCACAACTTTACAGTCACTAATCTCTTTCAGATCGCGTCGTCTACATAAGATGTAATCTACCTGTGTGCTGGTGTTAAAATGGCGTTATAAATAAATAAATAAATAAATAAATACATACATACCATTACTGTTAGTATAATTATTGTGTATTGGTGAGTTTGGAGGAATGCAGCTGTTTAAGATTACATTTACATTTAAAACATCTGGCTTGATTTATTAAATATTATTAATGACTTGAGATGAAGTTAAAAAAAACATTGCATGAATCAATACATAATTTATACATTTAGAAAACGTTTATCTTTATGTAATGGACAAAACTGAGAAAAAATTACTGTGAAAGTAATTCAGATGTGGTCTGAAGCTACTGGCCTTAATTCTGACTAAATAATTAAAATATCTCAAAAATATTTTGACACTAAATAGTCTTTTAAAGAGGTTTTAAACATTTGTTTTGTCTGATTTGGTGAGGTTGTGTATCATTTTTCCAATTTTTTTGATTACTATATGCAAAGAATGATGCTGGCTTTGAGTGTTTGGGTGTATTTTGGGTGGTGCATATCACTATACACCAAATAACAATACAATTCGCAGAAAGAAAAAGTTACACGCCAACTGAGAGGCAAAAACAAAAAGACTGATAAGATAGAAGACATTCATTGAGCCTGTGGTAATGAACAGGTTAGTGTTTATGACATGTCATACATCTATACTTATAAAATAAATATTACTATATATAACATTACTCGATGCCCTCAGTTCCATTGTGTAAAACTGTATTTCTATCTTTATTTCAAAAGCCAATTGTAGTTTAAACAGCGCCTCCTACTGGCTGTAACCTTTTCTCTAGTATTATAAAGTTGTAATTTTTATCCTTCTCCAATAGAAGGCAATGTAGTGCAGCTATTGAGATATTTTTTGTTAATATTTGTGCAAGTAAAAAGGGGAAAATCTACGAACTCAATAACTGCAAAAGAACGGTGTGTTAAATGAATATTTGCTGTGTTTAATGGTTTAATGTTAAGTGCGTGTAAAAGACTGAGTCCCGCTGTATTACCCAGGCTGCACTGCAGCGTCTATTCACAGGCGCGATCCCACTACTGATCGGTACGGGGGCTTTGACCTGCTCCGTTTCCGACCTGGGCCGGTTCACCCCTCATTAGACGACCTGGTAGTCCCGAGCTCCCTCAGGAGCACCATATCGATACCGAACTTAGTGCGGACACCCGATCGGCATAGTCCACTGCAGCCCAGAACCCCTGAACTCAAACGATCCACCAGCCTCAGCCTCCCAGTAGCTTGGATTACAGGCACGCGCCACCGCGCCCGGCGAAAGCAGTACACAGCTGTACAGAGTTTAAACATAAACCAGAGTTGCGCTATAGCCCTCCAGTGGCTAAAATTACATCTTGTTTAATTTTCTTTTCGATGTATAGTAAATATCTGGGGTCAGAAAAAGATATTATTATTTAGTATACACAATAACCGACTTTAAAATGTTTAAAGAATAAATAAATAATAAAAGTCCCGTAAATTTAAGATAAGTATTTTAATAAGGTGTGGTGTACATATGGTGGACGGCAGATGGCAGTAAAGCACCTGTGGTTTGTAAAAGGTATGAAGAAGAGAGAACTTCAGTAGCGATGTTAGCAAGATATTTTTGACAATGCGCTGGTAAGATATAATTACCTCCAATTTACGTATTATGACGTTATAAAACGCAACGTTTGGTTTTTAATGCGTAGTTGCGATTTTACTTTCTAACTGATATCCAGCCTGTCAGAATAGACTTCCTGCTATTCGTATAGATAACCCAGGCTCGTGATGTCTAGTCCGCGCGTGCACTGTTTTAGTAAGGAGGAAGGTTTTTTTTAAAGTAATATATAATTTATATTTTTAACCAAGTTTAATATGGCCACAGTGATTAGTTTTTAGATGTATTCTGTAACTGTGTGGCACGCTTACTAGCTGGTTAGAGCATTTAGCTGCTGCTGGTGAGATTATTAATATTATTATCAATATTATTATTATTAATATTCTCTAAATTTATAACAGTACCTAACGAACAGACTTATACATATTATAAACCTGGACTCAATGCAGAAACCTGGACTCAATGGAGCTAAAATATTACAAGTAAAATTATGTTACAAATTACACGTAAATAATGTTCGGATAATGTTTAAATGGTTAAATAATATTCAGAGATTTTCTGCTCAATTTATATAAAAGTTACAAAGGCCCCCTCGCTATGAAACATTTTAATTAAAACTAATTTAATAATAACCTTTCCTTGACAAATTGTTTTAAATCCATGTAAAGAAAAACATTAAAAATCTTATAGTGTTAGTAGTAAAATATTAAATCAGAAAACAACAAACAAAAGTCAGGGGAAATGTGATTTCAGTGACCAGGACATTCTATCTAGAGATTTGTATGTAAAAATTCCTAAAAAATTAGTGATGCACCTATTTCATTTTTTAAACACAGAGGACGATTGCTTGTATTTTTTTCCTGGTACTTGCAGATACTGATACCTTTACTTTTTTGGGGATGTGGGATTTCTCCTGCTATTGCTAGTGTATTGCTTTTGTGTTTTAAATCCAGATGTTTTATTAGACTGCTTGTATTATAAGTAGTCATTTTTGTACCTCCTCTTGGTATTTTTGCATAACAAAGTTTGTCGTCTGCTATGCGCATGTTGTCATAATTCATTTTGGTATATTTACACAACCCTTAGCCTGACATTCGGTTTCTGCCACTGGAGTCTTTGTGCACTGAAATAACGTCACAAGAGAGGTCTATGATATCAAAGTGTTTTTTACAAGTAGGAGAACATGAGCTTAGAATTGGGCCCGATAGCGAAACGGTGTCAGTGCATCTCTACTGAAAATCCCTAAAGATCTTTTGATTGTTCACCAGCACATGGAGATAAGATTTTTTCCCAACTTTAATGTTTGTGCATTATAGACTTTAACTTCAGTATACAATTGGCTGATGTAATAATTTATATATGTACATGCGTATTATTGTTAAAATGACTATTGATAGCGTGTACATTTTCAACATTAGGTTTACTGAAGTGAGTAGTGTTTACTAGAAAAAAACATAAGCTCAAAAATTAGCACATTAAATTTAAAAGATTCTTCTTTTGTTGTTGATTTAGTTAATTGTTTACTGAAAATGAGGACGTGCTGTTTTGTAAAATCACATCTATTTGTGTGCTTTTATTTTTGTCTTTACAGGAAGGCTACAGATGTGTATGGTGGCTGGCGGCAGTGACCATGCTGTTTTTCCGTATTTCGTTCTTGCTGCTACTTTTCTCTCAGGTCCAAAAATCCATCCAGGTTTCTGAGGAATTCTCGGTGCCTGATGAATGGGTCCTGCTTCATGTTGTTCAAGGTCACATTGGCGCAGGCAACTACAGCTACCTGCGCCTCAACCATGACGGACGCATCGTCCTGCACATGCTCAGTCTCAAAGGCGATGCCGACCTATACGTCTCCGATAAGACGCTGCGCCCGGACTTCGATACCTATAAGCTGCAGTCGGTCACCTGCGGCCATGATGTTGTTGTGGTTCCAGGCGACTTTGTTAGGCCGGTGGGCATCGCAATATATGGGCACCCCTCTTACCTGGAGAGCGAGTTTGAGATGAGGGTGTTTTACGATCAGACCGCTTTAACCGAGGACCTGTTTCAAAGTAATTCTTATTTTTCAGAGCAGAATCATGAACAGCCCAAATACCCACAGCCGGGGAATGGGGAGGAATTTGAGGAAGAGGAGTCCATCCTGTGGACCATTCTCATCGGGATACTGAAGATAATACTTGAAATTTTGGTTTGATTATTGATGTGATTTTCGCTATTAGGATTAGCATGTTTAAAAAAAAAATCTACGTGGCCATAGTAACACAAGCACTGGTGGGATTTCCTTTCCTTTTGGTACTCGAGTTAATTTTTTCTATCCAGACCTAAACCATGGCATCTTACAGCCTCATTTTTTGTTTTTCCTTTGATCTAACAAAAAAGGCAGGTTTACTGTCATTAATGACACAACAGTTTCATTGTAGTTAATTCTCAGTCGCATTGTTAATGTATTAACAGTTAATTTTTAATCTGCTGAGTTTCTGAGCCCTATGCAATCACCAAAATCAGCTTTTTGGAAAGAATAACAACTGTGCCTTTCGTCATAGTCCTTTCTAATAGAAATGGAAAGGTGTGATTTGATGCAATCATAACATTTGTAACATTTTCAAATAAAGTCAGTCACTCGTGCAAACTGCATCGTCTCATTTTATGTAACCAGCACATTTCAGTAAACAATATACAGATGTTTTAGAAAAGAATACTTTTTAAGTACAAATACTGTTTCAGCGTGACGCTGCACGCTGTGCACAAAACCCCCTGAGCTTCATGAAGACATGCATTGTTCTGCTTTGAGTGGAAAAACTTGCTTGCCATTCGCAAAAGCCTGAATTTAATGTTAACCAGGGACCCACAATATATGAAAAGCGTTATAAATAGTGTGGAGGTTACTATACAAATAGGTTGTTTAAAGGATGTTTATAACAGGATGTAATGGTCAGGTGCCCTAATAATTTTGTCTATATAGTATAGGTCGAGGGCAGAACAGTGCCTTAGTGGTTAGCACTGTTGCATCACAGAAAGGTCCCATGTTTGTAACCATGGCAGAGGTCTTTTCTGTGTTTGTGTGGGTTTACTCTGGGTACCCCCGTTTCTTTGCACGGCCCAAATGTTAGGTTGATAAGGGATTCTATAGGAGCCCATAGGAGTCACTGTGAGTGTGTGTGGTTGTTTGTCTGTATTAGACCCTGTCATTGACTTACAACGTGTCCAGGGTGATCCCTGCCTTTCACCCAATGACAGCTGAGACTCCAGCAGATCCCTGTGACCCCGAATTGGAAATAAGCGGGTGTAGACAATGAATGGATGAATAGTGTAGGTAGGTATTTCATGATAATCCCATTTAAAGGTGTTCTGAAATCTCAAGGCTTTGATACACAAAGACATTCAATTGTGTGTGTTTAACTATCATGGTAACAGTTTAGAGAGGAACTATGTAACATGAATCACATCATGGTACCACAGCACATCTTCAGAGGTTTTATTAAGTCTATGCCCGATCATCTCAGGGCTGTTTTAGTTTTTACGGAGAAGTACACAATACTATAAAATGTGTCACTGTTGTTGCGTTACTGTAAATTAATTAAATGATAATGAATCGTTATACCTGTAAACTTAAGTGACAAAAGAAAATATGAAATATAATAAGTATAAACTGACTGGATTCAAATTAAAACCAGGAAGTGATGTTGATGCATCCGGCTGAGCAAAATTCTCCGGTAAATTAGTAAAAGTCAGGACATTAAAATTACAACCCAAATTTTTAAATCAAAATCTGGATTGTGTTATAAAGGTTCCTGGGACATTAATTTTAAGATAAGCAAAAAACTTGTACGATTCGCTGTTTATTGACTACACGTCTATTTATGGCGCCCGGAACGATGTTTCCACGTCATATGTTGGCGACGGCACGACCTTCTAACGGCAGGGTTGGCAGTACAATGTGGTGTTACTGATGTAGTCGTGTTTATGTGGATAAAATCATGTTTCGGGTTACTTTTACACTGTGTACAAGGGGCATCTCTACACGGGTAAGTAAGCTAGCAGAATTGTGTTGAGGTTATTTTACGTTAGTAGCGTAAGGTTAGCTAAACTTGCGCAAAACATCGGAACTCATTCAATTCTGTTTACTCTGCATGGATTTTTTTTGTATAAAATGTATTATTATAAGTCTTAGATGCACTGTACTGGTTTTATACATGGCGTTTGTATTATTGATTTCTTTCCTCAATCTAGCTGATTTCCTCGATCTCTGGAGAAAGCACTCTTCCGTCAAATTTACGCCTCCCAGCAAATCTAATAGGGGCTCCGAGGCAAAGTAAGATTTCCAGACATTACAACAGATGTACCATGTTGTGTTGATTATTACTGTGTGCACCTGGTGCTTTGATTTGGCATAAACTTGGTAGCTGTCAGGTGTTTACTGGTTTAAATCAGTTATAGCTATAACTGAGCACCAAGAACCTTCGAGTAAGAGATTTAAAGTCAAAGAAACAGAAAATAAAGGTTATTTAAAGCTGCACAAATTATTCTAAACTACAGACTGTAATTTGGAAACTCACCCTCACATGTTTTGCTACAGTAACACTGTGCACATTAGTTCCCCTTAGAAAGATCCAATCTGTATAAGTAGGTAAATGAAGGCAAATCCATCTTAGATTTTTATACCATTTATGTATTTAGTTATTCTTTTATTTATACTGACGTACACGTAATTTTTTTTATTTGCCTAGTAGGTTTCTTATATGGTTATAGTTTACTATTCTAATTTGGTTTAACAATTTTTAAAGCCATTTTAACAAAATACATTGTCCTAAAGCAGATTTAAAAAAAAAAAAAAAAATCATTTTCCCCTATTATACTGTTAATTCTATTTTTATTTTAAAGTTTATGGTTCATTCTGTAATGTAACAGTAACTGTTGTCTTTTTTTTTTTTTTTTTTAGAAGCAGTCCCACCCACCGGATCTGATCTTCCTGTCCTGCGCAGATGTGACGTCGATATTCCAGCTCACCTTGCACCTGTTCAGACATGGCTGCACTCTTTAGAAAGTTACGATAGCGAGCCGTTGGGGGTTGTTGATCTTCACCCTGATGTGTTTTCTGTGCCGGTCAGGTATAAAATCAGACATTTATATGAAGAAGTGTCTTGACCATTAATGACGCATGTAACAGCATAAAGAGGATGGAGATAAGGCTTTGTATTGTCTGTTTTTTTTCTGTTTAATTTTATGATCAAGGCTCGATATACTTCATGCTGTGGAGGTCTGGCAAAGGAATTTCAAAAGAATTGTAAGTAGCTAGAAACCTTTAATCTTTTTAGTGTTATTGTATAGAAATAATTTCCATATGAACTAAAAGAGTAAGACTTTTTTACATCAAATGTGTGTATTCACACAGGAAACTAGTGTATATAAATTTCTGTTTTAGACAGAAGCCATGTACAGAGTTTTACCCGGCTGGATCATTGAGATGTGGTTATAAAACAGTAGAATTTTTGCAGCAGCAGTTAAGGCAGTTATTTATTATTTAAACTTTAGAGCCACGCTAAGGTAAAGAGCAGGGCGGAGGTGAGCGGAGGAGGCAGAAAGCCCTGGAGACAGAAGGGAGGCGGACGCGCTCGGCATGGAAGCATTCGCTCCCCGATATGGAGGGGAGGTAAGAATCAGCTGGAACACCAGAAATACAGTATCGAGAGTAAAGTCTAGTGGCGCAGTATTGTGTTTACAACTACTCTAAAATTCAGGGGGTTTTTTATTTTTTATTTTAGGTGGAGTTGTTCATGGTCCAAGAGGACCAACTAGTTATTATTACATGCTGCCCATGAAGGTGCGTGTACAAGGTCTGAAAATCGCAATGACTGCTAAACTTGCACAGGTGAGTAACAACAATCTAATTGTTCAACAACACATTCCAAATCTGGTTTAGAGGAATTTTAACAAAAAAAAAAACTAAATTAAAGTACACACCAAAGGTTGCTTTTCTAATAAATGTTGACCATTTTATATTTATCAAATCATTTTATATAAAACATTTACTTCTGGAATTAAAATTTTTTTTAGGCATAAATACTTGATTGATAACATGATGTTGGTTTTCCCTGCTGCCTACAGTCACATTTCAGATGTGTTATATAGAATATTTAATCATTCTAAACTTGAATTTAGCTCTGCTATGAATGTACAGCCAGATTGGTTTAGACTAAATTTCACATGTGATTTTACAAAGATGGTACATCAGCCCACATAGAAATGTAGATGACCAAGAAATTTGCGAGGACCGACTGTGTTAAAACCAGATTGAATTTTCTAACTGCATTTTTGTTTTCTTTTTGAAATATTAGTTATAGAAAAGATATGACTTCAGTTTTAGATCAGAATGGGTTTTAGTTTAGTTTGCTTTGTTGTATCTGTTTTTACACAAAATTAAGTAGCTAATTTAGGACAGAAATTAAAGACCAGAAAATGTCAGGATTTCAGTAAGTGTAATATTATTCTCCTAGGATTATCTTCATGTGATTGACGCATTAGAGATTCCCACTCCAGACCCACAGTATCTGGAGGAACTGGTGAAGCGCAAGCAGTGGGGGGATTCTGTCCTGATTGTGGACGTGTAAGTATCTCTCGTCTTGTTTATGCAGCCTTCCGTAGACCATTTCCTTCTAAACCATTTAGTTATTTCCTTTTTTAATTTTTGCAAACCTCCTTTAGAGGTGAAGAGTTCACTGAAAACATTCTACAGGCAACAGCAAACCTGAAGACTATAAATATCATTCCAGCCATAGGTAGGTTCAGTATTTGGTTGGTTATACTGAAAAATCTTCCTGTTTCAAAAGTTCACAATGGACATTATCTGATCTCCTTTTCCTATTTGACCTTTACCACTTAATTCCCTCACCTTTTTCTAGGTTTGAATGTTCACAGCATGCTGAAACACGACAGTCTGGTCCTCACGCTGGAGGCTGTGAAGTTTCTAGAAAAGAAGTTGCTGTGGCACGACTCTCGCTTCACACCGCTTTACCCGTTCAAACTGCCCTATAGCAACATGCCATAAACGCAGATGTATTAAAAAAAACCCATTTATTTCATAAACACTGATTTGTGTCATTAGTTTCAATCATACAACATACAGGACAAGTGAAAAACATGCATTAATAAATAAAAACCTGTAGAACTATGTGGCCTTGATGCAGCCTAATTTGTGTTACGTATAGGTAACTCTGGCAGGAACTATGCCGTTTGCCAAATCATGGCGGATTTCCCAGCGTAAAGCAGAACGCTTCTTCGCTGTAGGCACCACGTACGTGTTGGGGACATATGTTCGTTGAGGTCTTGGCTGTAAAACATTAAATCACAACCATTTTCAGCAAAACAAATTCTGCAGGCGATTTACAAAAATCAGCAATTCTTTAATACAAATGTGTACTTACAGGTGGGGGCTGGTATTCAAGTTGCTCCTAAAAATAAAAAAAAAAAAGTGTCAGTCACATGATCCTCTACACTGACTTCAATACAGGCTGCAAATTTAATGCTATATAAAGGCTGTGTTCATATAAAATGAAGTTTTCAAAAAAAAAAAAAGGTACCCTGATGGCCCAGTGTAGTTCTTTCCTGCGTTTTTCTCCAGGAGGCTTGAACATCTCCCAATCCTGCTTGTACTGGAAATACCTGATTGGAAGTAAAAAAAAGATTTCTTTTTAAACTGTATGGCTGAAATAGATAAATGTTAAAATGCTTGCTTTTAAAATATTTAGACCTACTTTGCAACAGGATCCGTTTTTTTCAAGTTTCTTGTGTGTGGGTGATCCATAACTGGACGAATAACTAAGACAATTGTTAATTATTATCAGACTATAGTAGTGCTTTAGATCATTACCAATACATTAAAGAAATATTTATACAATTACAAATCTACATTAGGTAGTTTTACCAAGATAATAATTTACACTAAAGAAATCTCTAAATTATGTAGTACATAAGGCACAAAGCATTTTCGTTTAGTTATAGAAGATTTTCTGTTTACTGTTGATACTCACAGGATTTTACTCGAGGTCTGAGGTCATTCTCACTACATGATCTTGTCTAATAAAAACAAGAAATGAGACATTGCACAAAAATCACACCATGTTTGCAAAATCGAATACAGTGCCATAATTATTAGGGGTGACGGTACTAACCATGCCTTTAATATAGATTTGAAAAGCACTAGGGAGTTCCTCTGTTGCAGAGCTGTTTCGGTCACTGTAGCTGCTCGTCTCCTCACTCTCGGTGTATAATTCATGTTGCTCGTCAGGAGAAGACACATGGAGATACGCCAAGTGCTCTTCCAGCTCGCTTACTGGTAAAATAAATACAAAGAGAGAAAGACTGTAAAATGCACAGCAGGAGTCACCACACTTGGACCTGGAGTGCCGCTGTCCTGCAGAGTTTAGCTCAAATCCTAATTAAACACACATGGACCAACTAATCAAAGTTCCTATAAAATAATGGAGTTTGGGCCCCCTACCACACCCATTCCGCACTGTTACTACTAATAAAACGGATCTCTTGGGTCCCCAAAGTACATCCTAACCTAGAATCATCCTAACTTTCCAGCATTCCTGCATTTAATAACCAAGATCTGAAGAATTATACTATGATAAAAAAGCTAATACTTAAACAACAGGAAATTATTACAGAAAAAGGTGTTATACAAACTTGTCTAAGGCTTAATTAATTCTAGCAGAAGAAAATTTACCCACGCCTAAAATGTTGTGACTTGTGCATTTTCTTTGCCGGTTCATCTTCAGACCGTTGATTTTCAAATGCGGTCTTGGATTCATTCAGTCTTGCATTGTTGTTCTGAAAAGTTTTCTTGTCTATCTGGTCTTCTCTGCAAAACGCGGAATTTGCGCTGTTTGTTTCTACGTCTTTTGCTTCTTTGGCTAAATGATTATTACTTTCTGCAGAAATAGAATACCTCCCGGAATCGCCAGGGTTTCCGACCGAAGATCCTGGTCTGTTCTCAGGAACAGTCTCAGCGTGGTTGTACGCAGCACTATCACAAGAATCAAATGGGTTCAAATCACCTGAGTTTAGCGATGCTGAAGTGATCAGTTGCTGAGCAACGTCTGGAGAAAGCCAGCGTCGATACCAGGACAGATCGGGGTCTTCTTGAGCGTAAGGATCGATGGGTGATTTGGTTTCTAACTCTAATTCAAACAAACTGCAGTCATCCCTACCATTCAGGTCACCTTTAGGTGAGTCTGGATTATAGGTTCCATAACCGGAGGTTATAATACTTGCAGAAAGGCTGCTCATACTACCATAGAAATCCCCATCATACACACCAGTTTCAGATGGATCAGAATCACGATTCCAAATTTGCTCAGCAGAGCCGTTGTTGTGTCTGTGCTCGCTATATATTTGGTTAGCTTCGTCTGTGCTATCGGCATTTACCAATGCAAAATGATCTGAATGTTGTTCATCCATAAAAGAAATCATGCTTTCTGGGTATTTCTCCATTTGATACATCTGCTCTGCTCCTGCACACGTGTGTTCGTCATCCAACACCGGTTTGCTTCTATCATCTTGAGTTCCAAAAATCAAACCCAGTTCTTCATCTCTTTCAAATTTTTCTCCTTTTGATTCATCGTCCTTTATTACACCCTGCCTCAACACACTGGCAAAATACTCGATTTCCTCATCACTCTCCAGATCACTGCTTTCAGACTCCTCATCCAAACTCATAACATTCTCATCATTATTGAAATAATTGCTTTGGACTTCCTTTTGGTTTTCGGCATTATCTTCTTTCTCTCTCCTTTTAACTTCTACCTTTCCAGCCTTTCTAAACTCACTATGAAAGTTCTCGATCATATCGTGTTCACCGACTGACGTTTTCTCTACAGGACATACTTTTCTGATATCATCTTCACTCTTCTGATCTTCAGGTCCTGATTGTTGTTTTTTATTCCCTCTCTCCTTTCCCAGGGTTTCCGGATTGCAGTAATCGTGCCGATTTACCTCCGATTCACACGCTGAATTTTCATCTGTACTTTGTTTCTTAGCATTAAACAGTGCACCGCTTTCGTTTATCAGGTCAGTCTTTTCTCCAGTCTGCTCAGTTATACTGTTGTCTTCCACACACAGTTCCTCTTCTTTGTTCAGTTCCTGCTTATAGATCCCAAGCCCCGTCTTAATCCTGTCATCTTCTACATTGCACTCTTCCGAGTCTTCCTGGTCACTCCAGAAAGAGGAGGACAGAGATACATTGTCCTCTTCATACCTATTTTCTAAAAAGCTATAATAAGCTTTATACATTCTGGGGTTACTAAATTCTTCCAGAAATAAAATATCTATTCGCTGAGCTTTGGCAGATGGCGAGTGACTGTAAGAAGATTAGCGCTGATACCCAAGCTCTCCGTATTAAAGAGATTCTAAAGCTACAGCACCACATGGTGACTGAAGGACTACATGACATTCACTGAGAACCGAGTGGTTCTAAATGCTGCTGAACTTACCAGAGTCTTCGCTGTGTGTTGACTCATCACACACATGGGTACGTCCCTGACGCTTTCTGGAGAAAATAAAAGATCAAATTATGCAGCCGAAAGATTTTAGACCTAAAAATTACTAACGCAGATAGACAGACAGACACACACACATACAGACAGACACACACACATACAGACAGACACACACACACACAGACAGACAGACACACCACACAGACAGACAGACACACACACAGACAGACACACAGAGACAGACCCAGACCCACATACACACACACAGACACATCCCACACACACACACCCACATACACACACACACACAGACCCACATACACACACCCACAGACCCACCTACCACACACACACAGACACCACACACACCACGACACACAGCTACACACACACACAGACACACACACACACACACACACAGACACACACACACACAGACAGACAGACACACACACACACAGACAGACAGACACACACACACACACAGACCCAACACTCACCCTTCACACATAACATCTCTCTCTCTCTCACACATACACTTACTGTCTCCGTCTTCTCTCTGTCTCTCTCTCTCACATACACTCACACACTCACTGTCTCCGTCTGTCTCTCTTCTCTCACATACACTCACTGTCTCCGTCTGTCTCCTCTCTCTCATCATACACTCACTGTTCCGTCTGTCTCTCTCTCACATACACTCACTGTCTCTCCGTCTGTCTCTCTCTCATACATACACTCACTGTCTCCGTCTGTCCTCTCTCTCATATACACTCACTGTCTCCGTCTGTCTCTCTCTCATACACTCTCCTCTCTCATCTCTCATACACTCTCTCTCTCTCATCACTCGCTCATACACTCTCCTCTCTCATACACGCTCTCTCTCTCTCTCTCATCACTCTCTCTCTCTCTCTCTCATCACTACACTCATCCACTCACTACACTGTCGCTCTCTCTCTCTCTCATACACTCACTGTGTCTCTCTCTCTTCTCATCAACACTCTCTGTGCTCTCTCTCTCTCTCATACACTCACTGTGTCTCTCTCTCTCTCTCACACTCCTGTGTCTCTCTCTCTCTCCTCATACCTCACTGTGTCTCTCTCATCTCTCTCATATACACTCACTGTTCTCTCTCTCTCTCTCATACCTCACTCCTCTGTCTCTCTCTCTCCTCTCTCCATACACTCACTGTCTCTCTCTCTCTCTCTCTACCTCACTGTGTCTCTCTCTCTCTCTCATACACTCACTGTGTCTCTCTCTCTCTCTCGTCTCACACTCACACTCACTGTCCTCACGTCTCTCTCTCATCTATACACTCACTGTGTCTCTCTCTCTCCTCATACCCTGTCTCTGTGTCTCTCTCTCTCTCTCATACCTCACTTCTCTCTCTCCTCTCTCATAACACTCACTGTGTCTCTCTCTCAGACACTAACTGTGTCTCTCTCTCATACACTCACTGTGTCTCTCTCTCATAACACTCACTGTGTCTCTCTCTCATACACTCACTGTGTCTCTCTCTCATACACTCACTGTGTCTCTCTCTCATACACTCACTGGTCTCTCTCTCATACACTCTCTCTCGACACTCTCTCTCCTCATCACTCACTGTGTCTCTCTCTCACGTGTCTCTCTACTCACTCTCTCACTTGTGTCTCTCTCTCTCTCTCATACCTCACTGTGTCTCTCTCTCTCTCTCAACACTCGCTCTGTTCTCTCTCTCTCTCTCATACACTCACTTGTCTCTCTCTCTCTCTCATACACTCACTGTCTCTCTCTCTCTCTCTCTCATACACCACTGTGTCTCTCTCTCTCTCTCATACACTACTGTGTCTCGCTCCTCTCTCTCATACACTCACTGTGTCTCTCTCCTCTCTTTCATCCCTCACTGTGTGCTCTCTCTCTCTCATAACCACTGTGTCCTCCTTCTCTCCTCATACAACTCACTGTGTCTCTCTCTCTCCTCTCTCCACTCTCTCTCTCTCCCTCTCTCCACTCACGTGTCTCTCTCTCTCTCTCCACACTCACTGGTCCTCTCTCTCTCCCTCTCACACCACTGTTTCTCTCTCTCTCTCTCATACCTCACTGTGGCTCTCGCTCTCTCTCATACACTCACTTGTCTCTCTCTCTCTCTCAAACACTCCTCACTGTTCTCTCTCTCTCGCTCATACACTCACTGGTCGCTCTCTCTCTCTCATACACTACTGGTCTCTCTCTCTCTCTCTCTCTCTCCATACACTCACTGTGTCTCTCTCTCTCTCTCATACCGCACTGTTCCTCTCTCCTCTCTCATACACTCCATCCGTGTCTCTCTCTCTCTCTCATACACTCACTTGTCTCTCTCTCTCTCCTCATACACTCCTGTTCTCTCTCTCTCTCTCATACACTCACTGTGTCTCTCTCTCTCTCTCTCATACATACACTCACACTCTCTCATACACTCACTCTGTCTCTCTCTCTCATACACTCACTCTGTCT